>BSBM01001063.1:0-600000 GCA_027924585.1 Larix kaempferi
TCATAGTTTATGAAGCTTACATAAAAACATAGTTTAATAAAGAAAAATGCAATATTGGAATTTTAAAATAAAAAATATGACATAAAATATTAATTAATAAGTATTATTTTAAAGGTTATTCTATGATTTTTATTTTTATTTTAAAATTTTTTATTAACAAAATATTAAAAATACAATTTTAGATTTAAGAAAATGTTCTTTAAATGTATAAAAGGATACAACGCTCCTATTATTTATTAACATACAATGATTCTTATTAGATTTTAAATTAAAAATAATTTTTTATTATTATACCATTTTCTGTTATAAGAAAATAGTCAATTCACACAAATTTAGATTGATACCAAAAATCATGAATTCATATTAACATTTTATATTAAAAAAAATATTATATTTATTTTATGTTTTGGATTTATCATATAATTTGTTTTTGGTAAAATTTATATTTGAAAGTATATTCAAATTGTGTTTTTGAATACATAAATAGATTCAATGCCCTCAAATAATATCACCATAGCATCCAAATTATGCAATTTCCACAATTAATATATGTGATTCAAAGATGTTTGATAGATTTTGTTTTTTTTTCAGAGAAAAAATACTGTACTTTTGTTATTTCCAAGAAATCAAAGAATACATACCATCCCGAGCAAACCCGGATCTTTGAGAATATTTCATCCCAATTACATATCAAAATATTTCATCCCAATTACATATCAGAATGAGAAGTTATAAACTTAGTTATAAACTTATTCTAACAAACAGCATCAACAAAAAGAAAAAGAACTCCAATAACAAAATGAGAAAGTTAATTGTCGATCCATTTTTTATAAATTTTGGAAGAGACAAACAAAACAAAATAGAAAATATATTGATAAAAAATAAAAAAAATTGAAAACTTAAAATATCTAAAATACACTTACAAAAAAATATACTTAGAAATCATACTAATATTCTTTAAAACACCATTTTATATTTTAAACATCCTATATTTAAAAAATAATATACTTTTGTATTATACAATAAAATTTAAAATTAAAGGAAAAAAGTCATAGTAAATATTTTTTAAATATCATTCTATATTTTAATAGAGTGGAAATGAAAATATTAAAAAAAATATAATTTTAATAAGCGAATATGTATATGTATATGGGGTTAGTTAGTTGGCCTATGCCACACTAACACCACGTACAACAAGGTGAGTCCAAACCAACTATGTGAGTGAGATTTGATAATATTATACTATTAAAGCAAATAAGTTAAAAAAAATACCACAGTTAGTTTCGATATTCTTTAAATGAGTGTAAACCTTACACCATGTTTATCCATTATTATGATTTATATGAAGTTATTGTGGTTAGAAAATATTATTTGCGGATTAAATAGAAAGACCTTTAAGAAAGAACTTCTTTGTATCACATATGAAAGTCAACTTCAATAAAAGTAATGGTCAGCTGATTGTACTGATGATTGATGATTGTTTGTGGTGAGGTATTTTTTATTATTTTCAGGGTTTTGTATCTTTGAGCGACACGTTATTGTGGTCCGAACAGTCTTTGATAGTTTCCGGTTTCTAGGGTTGTGATGGGTGACCCTTCTGTGCTTCCGGGCTTGGACTCTCCATTTGCCGCATTGATGAACGATTACCATTCTCTTCTGATGCGAGGGGAGGACTTTCTTTTCATGCCTCTGATGGGGTTCCTCCTAAGGAACGCTGCACTAACTCTGCTGTACCGTGGCCTTCTCGTTTTAGAGGGGATAAGGCTCGTAAACGTCGCTCGACTAAAGCTATAAAGGTCCGAGAGGGTCTCGATTGCTTTCAAATTCCGCAGGAGACAAACTTGGATTGTATTGAGATGCTTTCTGCTCGTGCAGTGGTGGGCAGGTTAGAATATACTGCTGGTGATCAGAAGGACTTGGTGGAGTGGGTCCGGAAACAATGGGTGCCACTGGTAGGGGATATGCCGCGGGTGATTCAACTTCTGAATGGATGGCTGATGTTTATCTTTTCTAAGGTTGAACATGTTGGGATCATTCTAAAAAGATTTTGGTGTTTTAAGGAGGGTTCATTTTGCTTGAAGCGTTGGTACTTGGCATTCGACCCACTAAAGGAAAATCAACGCTTTCGACATCTGTGGCTCCTAATTCCTGGTTTGCCAATAGAATTATGGTTAAAGAAAATTTTGATGGGTATTGCGAATTCGGTGGGGCACTTTGTGCGGCTTGATAATTCTCTCTTTGGCTTTGACCGTAGAGCGGCTAGGGTCATGGTGGAATTTGATATGACTCGTGGGCTACCTACATAAATTGAATTGATTTGGGGGGCTCGGGTATGGCGATAGAGGTTGGACTACTTTAAGATTCCTTTTTGGTGCTATCTTTGCCAGCAGAATGGACATACTAGGTCACATTGTCTTGTTGCATTATCTCCTTGTCCTTCGATACCATCGCCTTCTCTTGAGCCGATTTCGGAGGCCCTTGCGAAGGAACGGGCCGACGTCCCTCTGAATTGTTCTGGTAAGTCTAATAATCCTCATTTGCCTTTAAATCAGGTTATTTCTGATGCTAAATTTGTGGGTATGTGGGATGCGGTTGCGTCATTAGACAATAGGATTATTGCTGGGGGTGCTGGTCATACTATTGTTACTTCAGAGACTGGGTCTTTTGGTCTTCGAAGTGAGAATATTAGCTCTAAGAAGAATGCTTGTCGGGATCTTTCTGGGGAGAGCTCTTTGTTGGTGTCGATGGACTCTGCTTGTCTTTCTCCTATGGGCCAGGGTGATAATTCTCCTGGGGATTCACCTTTTCAAGGGAGGGTTTCTGTTCTGAATGTTTTGAAGGGGGGTCATGACCTGTCTAGGGAGTCTTTGTCACTGGGGGTTGTTGATGATGTGATTAAGGATTGTGGTGGTTCTGTCACACCCTTACCGATTTTCTCAAAAAACCCTAGCTTTAACTCATTGGTGCAATCTATTAATTCAGAGAGATTCCGCAATGTTACTCTTCGGAAGGCTCGGAAAAAAGGTAAGATGTTTGGGGACACTTCTGAAGGAGAAGCACCTATTTCTATTTCATCTAGGATCGATTTAGGGGTGGAGGGTTTGGATTCATCGGTGTATTCTGGGAGCCTTAGAGAAGCATCCTCCCCTTCCACGGTTTCCTAATGTCAATTTTCTCTCTTAACATTCGAGGTGTGGGAAGGGTGTCATGGGTTAGGGCCCTTACCAACCTTATTGCTACAACCCGTCCTGGTGTTCTATTGCTACAGGAGACTATGTGTACTGATATTCAAGCGATTTCAAAGATTGTTGGTATTCTTGCTGGTTGGGAGGTTTCGACCATTAGCTCGACAGGGTTGTCGGGGGGTCTTTTGGTGGCTTGGGACCCAAGATACTATTCATTTTATGTGTTTAAAACTTCTTGGGGAATTTTGATGAGAGGTATTTTTCGATTCTCTGATTGTCCGTTAACTATCCTGAACTTCTATGCTCCTTATAAGCAGAGGGAAGAATTTTGGCTTGGTTTGCAAGCTTCTCATATCCTTGATCTGGATAATATTATAGTAGCGGGGGATTTAAACTTTACGAGGCTCGCCCAGGAAATTTGGGGCCGGAAAGCTCAAATGGATGTTTTGGCATTGTTCTTCTCAGAGCTACTTATTTCTAATGAGTTGATTGATGTTTGTTCAGGGGACCGGGTGCCTACCTGGTTCAATGGAAGAGGCGGTGATGATGGTATTTATAAGAGATTGGACAAGTTTTTGGTGAAAGCTTCTATGTTGGATACCTGTGCTCGGTATCGTTCTTGGGTGGGAGAATCGAAGATATCCAACCACTGGCCGGTCTTTTTGCAATTGGAGGATAGTTTTTAGCATCGCAATTACCCATTTAAATTTGACTGTTCGTGGCTGGAGCATCACGAGTTTGAAGTTTTTATTAAGGATGTATGGCAGAATTGCAATTCTTCACAGGAGCTTAATCCTGTGGATGGTCTATGTTGTAAGTTAAATATTTTGAAAAAGAATGTCACAAAATGGATTCACCAGAGGAAATTGCTGAATAAACAGTCCTTACTTAAGGTTGAAGCACAACTTCATGATATTTATGCTCAGAATGTCAAATGCCCATTAGAATGTAAGGGATTGGAACTTCTTCAGAAGCTTGAGGCCGAAAAGGAGGGATATTACTTGAAAGAGGAGCAGGAGTGGCGACTGAAGAGTCGCGCACTTTGGATTAGCTATGGAGATAAAAATACTCACTTCTTTCATAAATTCGCTTTAGCTCGGAGAAATAACAATACTATCTGGCATATGTCAAATGAGGAAGGGATGATAGTCTCTGGTGAAAGCGATCTTTAGGACTTAGCTCTTAAATATTTTAGCAAAATTTATGCGGATGATTTCGGATGTGACTTGTTGTCTCAGCTTCAGGTAGCTCATCTCTTCCCTAGATTTTTTGATGAGATGGAAGCTGAGGAACTTTGTAAAGAGGTTACATTAGATGAAGTGGAAGGGATCCTTAAATCCTTTGCTAAAGAGAAGAGTCCTGGGCCGGATGGCTGGACTGTCGAGCTATTCTTGCATTTTTTTGAGCTTATGGGGGAGGATATTTTAAAAATGGTGGAATACACCTAATAGAGAGGTTATGTGTCGGGAGCTCTTAATTCTACTTTTATTACTCTCATCCCAAAGGTCGGTGATCCTAAGACATTTGGGGATTTCCGTCCCATTGCCCTTTGTAATCTGGTGTATAAGATTGTTTCAAAGATTATTGCATGTAGACTAAAGCCGGTTTTTTCCAGATTTATCTCGCCAGAACAATTTGGTTTCTTGCAGGATCGTCAAATCCATGATGTAGTTGGTATTACACAGGAAGTTTTACATTCTATTAAGTGCAGCAAGAGAAAAGCTATCTTGTTAAAGATGGACTTAGAAAAGGCTTATGATCGGGTTAGTTGGAATTTCCTCAGGATTTTCCTGATTTAGATTGGAGTGCTTGCTCTTGCTATCAACTAGATCATGGCATGTGTGTGTACTATTAGTATTGTTGCTCTTGTGAATGGGGAAACTACTTCTTTTTTTAGTTGCTTGCGAGGTATCAGACAAGGATGCTCTATGTATCCACTTCTTTTCCTTTTGGTTATCGATGGATTGAGCAGATTGATTACTTCGGCACATTCGGAAGGCAGGTTGAAGGGGCTTAAAATTACTAAGGATTTTTATCTTACTCATGTTCTTTTTGTTGTTGATGTCTTGATTATGGGAAGTGATTCGGTTGAAGACTGGAGGGTCTATAAAGGTATTATTGATTTGTTCTACAAGGCGTCTGGTATGCAGGTGAGCTTGAGAAAGTATTGCCTATTTGGGAACCTGGTGGAAGGGCAAAGGATCATGGACATTCAAGCCTTTATGCCATATCAGTGCTTGGAACTTATTGCTGGCTTCACTTACCTTGGTTTTAGACTCAAGCCAAATGGTTATCTTATCCAGGATTGGCAGTGGTTGATTAAGAAGTTCGAAGCTCAGATTTCTCATTGGACATATCAGTTGTTGTCCATTGGAGGTAAGCTCATGTTGGAAAAATCTGTGCTTGTTGGTACTCCGGTATATTGGTTTTCTTTACTCCCTGTCCCATGCTCTGTCATCAACTCTTTAAGAAGGTTACTATTTAATTTCTTATGGACTGGGGGATTAAAAAAAGCTTTCTTATCGATGGTCGATTGGGAGAAGATTTCACTTCCTTATTCCTCCGGTGGCTGGGGTATTTTGGATTTCTCTGTTTTTAGTGAAGCTCTTCGGTTGAAGAGTTTCTGGAGGGCGATTATTGGTAACTCACTCTGGAAAAAAGTTATCCATGCAAAATATATTAAATGTGAGATCTCCCACTGGTTTAGGAATCCACAGAAGCTGATTCGGGGGGTCTCCTTGATTTGGAAAGGCTTTTTGAAAGTCTACTGTTGGTTAGCCATGGAATTATGTTGGAAGATTGGGAATGGTTGGGAAGTTGCCATTGGCATCGATCCCATTATGGGTCTGTCTGCTGAACATAAATTATCTTTTAATCTTTCAGCAAAGCTGCATGATGCCAGGTTATTTACGTTAAACTCTATTGTGAAAGATAATCGATTGGGTTATTGGAAGGATGCTGCTAATATTGATTTGTCACCAGATGTTGCTATGGAGTGGGATTCCTACTTGCGGGCTCTAAATTCTATGGGGATTCGTATTATTCAGGAAAGAGATGAGCTCGTTTGGGCTGGGAATTTGACAATGGGCCAGGTGACTGCAAGTTCTACATACAAGTGTATCATCAAACGTCGGTGTATCTTTCCATCTCAGTGGTGGTATCAGGCCATTTGGAAATGGTCCATTCCGCATAAACATAAGTGTTTCATTTGGTTCCTGTTGATGGATCGACTAAAAACCTGGAACAATCTCCTTTTGATGGGATGGAATGGACCTAGTCATTGTATCTTGTGCAAATGTTCAGTGGAATCTGCAGTGCATTTATTTCTGGAGTGTTCTTTTACATGCAGTCTTTGGGAGAAATTCTATTCTACCCTTGGTATTTCTGGAAGTTGGGGTAAGCGAAATGTGGACTCTTCTTTCATATTTTGGCTTGAGGACCAGAAATCACATGCTACACTTCCTATCTTTGTGTGATGGACCGTTTCGTGGACAAGAAATAAGGCGACCTTTGAAGAGATTTCTCCAAACCTGGAAGGTGCATTCAATTCTGCTCTTTGTCAATATTTGAATTTGCAGAATGTTCCTAAAGCTCTGGGTATGCGTAATATTGGGACTTTTCACTTTTGGTTTGATGATCCCATTCTCTTCTTTGATGGTGCGGCAAATTTGGGATTTTGTGGTGTTGGTGGGGTAATTCATCTTAATTTCAACCATTATTTCACCCTGAGGATGAATTGTGGAAGGGGTTCCAACATCAAGGCAGAACTCATGGCTTTATGGTGTGTGGTGCGAGTGGCCAATCTGTTTGGTCTTGGGAAAGTGAAGATTTTTGGTGACTCATGAGTTACTATCAAATGGGCACAGGGTGAGTTTGCCATGAATGTTTTGAATTTGGCTTACTGGTGTCATCGTATTAAATCTGAGCTTGGTTTGTTTCTCTCTGTCACATTAGCTCATATTGTTCGAGAGCATAACTCCCAGGCTGATCTGCTGTCAAAAGCAGCATTGGACAGTGTTGATGGCTTCTTACTTTGGGATGAGTACTTTGATAATCAGCTGATTGATTTTGGACAAATGTATTTTTTGGATTAGTATCTGTATGCTACTCCTTGTTTGGGTTCGGGTGATGTAATTTTGAGTTTTATGTATGGGGGGAACTCTTGTTGAGAAGCTCATGTAATTATCTCTGGATGATCGTCTAATCTTTGATCTTACTTTTGATCATATCATGTACTATTTGATTCATCTCATTGAATATCAATAGTATGTTTTTTTTCGCGGGAGAAAAAAAAAACTTCAATAAAAATAATGTATTAAGAAACATTACATTTAATTATATATAATTATAATAATATTTGTTTGAATTGGGTGGATTTTATTCTAAATATAAAAGATGTTGCAAACCTAGATTTCTAAACTTTATATAATTAAATGTTAAAAAAAATTAATTTTAAAAATTGTATTCTTATTATAAAAGATTAAGTTTTTGTCGTATTCCTATTATTAATTAAGTCACAATTTAAATTTAAAATGATAAAAAATTAATTTTTTTATAATAATTTGTAAAAACCAAATTATTATTTTAATATCAATGCATTCTTTCTTTTCTATGTTAGTTTTGTATATAACAATTTAACATTTCGTAAAAAGTTTTTTCTTTATAAATATGTTGAAATTGATATTCATGACAACTTCAAATGAAACTATAGTATTGAGAAAATGATTAATGGAGGGTGAAAATTTTAATTTTTTAATAACATTAAAAATACAATTAGAGAAACTGTTTCAGAGGTTAAAAGAAAATTAAGATACTATAAGGAGGTCATTAACCTTAATCTTGAAGATCAAAAGTATCTTTCTGTTTTAATTAGCTCTAAGAGGAAAACTAATATAGCCAAAATAAGAACATGAGCTACATAGTTAAAAGGATTTACCATGTATGGCAAACTAAGAGCATTGAGGATGAAAGTCACTTTCTCTTAGAGTGCCCTACCTACAACCACATTTATAGTTTCACAATCTTTATTATAATAATGAGCTCTATCTCCTAACTTGTCAAAACTATGGTAACCTCTGTATGCTTTTTTCTAAACTTTTTAAGCATAAAAATAAAATTTTACACTAAAACAAGGAATTTTTTTTAAAAATTTAGTACATCAAAATTACTATAAATAAAAGTTAATCATCATCATCATCATCATTCTCAGTTTAATCAATTTACAAATTTATATACTAAAAAAATTACAAAACCAATATTACAATCGATATTTTTTTCCCAAGAAAAAATCATATTCTTTATTCATAAAAAGCATAGAATGATATCCTGATTGCCAATATTACAATCAATATACATATTATTATATTTTAATTTTTACTAACTACCTAATTGCACTAAAATGCAGATTAAGAGATAACTACTCTTACATTATTTTCCGTGACTTGACTCCACTAAGCTTGACAAAATGTGGAATTTTTGGTTATAAAACTATTTTCCATGAATTGACTCCATTCAATGTGTTGTGAATTGCCGAGGATCTCCTTATAAATAGCAGTAAATGGTTACATGTTTTCGCAGAGTGAATTGAATCGAGTGATCTGTTATTTCATCTTCTTTGCATTTGTTGTTGTAACTAAACCATGAAGTGTTTGTTCTTCAACTACGTTTTTTTCCTGCAGTTGTCATGGTACTGCTTGCAACTCTCTGACGTCGCCCAAGGCCAAGATCTGCAGCAGCGATTCTTAGCCCCTCACAATGCCGCGAGAGCCCAAGTGGGTGTCGGCCCTCTCGTATGGGATGCTACCGTGGCGGCTTACGCACAGAATTATGCAAATAAACGCAAGGGAGACTGCGCTATGCAGCACTCTCGTGGCCAATACGGTGAAAATATTTTCAAAGAGATGGGATATGCAGATCCTGTAGGAACCGGGGTGAACAGTTGGGTTAGCGAGAATCAATACTATGATTACTCTTCTAATACCTGCGCTGAAGGTCAAGTCTGCGGGCACTATACTCAGGTGGTGTGGCGAAATTCCAAGAGGGTCGGCTGCGCTCAAGTTCAATGTAACGACGGTTGGACTTTTGTTACCTGCAACTACGACCCGCCGGGGAACTATGTTGGGCAAAGACCATACTGAACTCCTGATATCTATATCTATAATATACCATCGGCTTTCTTTCGTTTCCTTCAAGACTTTCTGATACCGTCGCCCTTCATCGTACGCTGATGATGCTAGTAAGCAAATAAATAAATTGCTATATCGACGGCCTTCCTATGAAATAGTTTCACAGTTTTATGTATGTACAGAAAGTATATATTTGGTTGTTTCAGAATAATATATATATATATATACATATTTAGTGTCTGCTCATTGAATGGATAGTTATTGGAGTTTTTAGCCTTCTCATCAGTTGTCTCATTGTTGCGAAATTTTGACAAGAAATCTCCTCCCTCTATGTTAATATGAAGAAATCTGAATCAATCCCTAAGGATCTAATATTTAGGGATGACCGTTCATCCATATTAAAATCCGAATCAATCCCTAAGGATCTAATATTTAGGGATGACCTTTCATGGGATGAAGGGGATGTAATATTTAGGGATGACCTTTCATGGGATGAAGGGGATGTACTAGAATATGTATTTATGGGAATTTGACTCAAAAGTGTATGTGTTTTCAATTATAGTAGCATAATTCGAGTATGAATCCAATAGAGATAAAATAAGGAAGTAGATTTCTTATAAATAATATTTTTAATTAAATATATAAACCAAATTAATATAAATGTAAGTTAAAAACCATTAGTTTTTATAAGAAAGTAATAAATTGAATGTTATATATATTTTATAGTTATTAAATAATTAAAATTAGGTTTTTTAAAATGTATTTTTTCATTAGTAAGAATCAATATTCGTATCATAATTAGACCACGAATTCGAATTGCTCTGAATTTCCGTATGGGAAATATCAATACTGCCGAATTATGCTACTATGCTTTCAATGGTGTTCATTTTTGTTAAGGTTTCAGAGTTTCGTGTTCATTTCTAGAATAAAGATTCATTGCAATAAGAAATTCACTGGGAAGGGAAATTTACAGAGAAGTCCAATCCTAAATGAAGGTTTTCATGTACTTGAGTAATATTGAAGTTGATTTAAAGAATATTCTTTTAGAAGCAATCAACATCACTTTGGACAACTAAATACATCGACAAAAATTAGACTATGAACACCTACCATTCAAGTGCAAAACAAGCCATGAATATGGATGTTTCGCTAAAGACTGCAAGTCATCGACTCCTCAATTATTATCTTGTGACAACCCCATAACACAAAAATTTCCTGAATAATAAACACAATGCTTAAAATTATAGAATGTATAAACTCCTGTAATTGTCTAAACTCATTGTCACTTTTCCTCATCCCATAGGTATGATTACAACTCCTATAGAGATATGATGCACATTAAGGATTTACAATTTATCTTTTGGGCTTCATCATGATTGGATAATATAACCATTATTTATAATAAAAATACACATCCCAAGTAGATTTTGGATGCATCTATATGCATATGCTCAACCCATTTTCCTACTCTATTTTATAATATATGTAACACATCTGAAATCCTCTATGTGATTTTGAGGAAATTTGGAGTAAATTTTTTCCTTGTACCTTGACCAACAAACAAATTTGTACAACACTAAAAACCCACTTGGTTAAATTATCATTTGAATCCTTGTCGAACATTCTAGAGAAAGGGTTATATTAAAACCCACTTGGTTAAATTATCATTTGAATCCTTGTTGAACATTCTAGAAAAAGAGTTATATTGAGCCAATCATTTTATTTAGGAATATAAGACTTCCACCATAATGAGGACGGTCAACTAAATATATATCTCTTGTTATTTATCCATAATTATTCCAACTCAAAAGAGTGACTATAAAAGATGATGCTAGCAACCAATTTACTCATCTTTTTAACCATTCACTTCTAGAGTTCTCCTAAATTTTAACATAGCTTCGTCCCATCATATAAGCATAATTATTATATAAAATATTCCTTACCCACTTAGGTACATCACACACAACTTCCTATTCCAAGATGATCCATTTCCAACATTAATCGGTAATACCACCTAATCCCTTCTTCATGTCTCAAGGGTGAGGATAGGTTAATATTCTTTAGTCATATTAACTAAACATAAGCAACAATGGTAATTTATAGTTGTGTCACTTATCCTATATTTAACATATCTGACTTAGTGTGTATATATTATATCGATCCCATATTGTGGCATGTAATTTCATATGATTATTGGTACCCATAAAGATATATAAAGAAACAACATTCATTTTCCTTAACCAAATTCCTTGATATTGTACTCCTTCAAACACAAAATGATAACCATGTATAAGTTCTTTTTGCAAATATCATTTGCCCGTAATTTCACTACACATACCATCAAATTTATATTTGATCATAACATCTAATCAACTTCACCCATCTAACCTTGGACATCTATATATAAATGAAAGACATTTCAACCTTGCATCATGTACATTTCAAACTTACATCATGTTAATCAGTGGTAAGTTAAATATGCATAAACCCAAATCACTATGTACATCCAAATGACTATCAATGTCATCAAATGGAACAATATACATAACAATGGAAAATTTATATACTAAATCAAAATCATTTAACAAGGAAACTCATGACAAATTGTACACATTTATAAACTCGAAATCTTATAAAGCAATACAACAATTGAGAGGTACTTACCTAGTTGAATAGACCAAAGCAATTGAAGGTTTGACTGCAACTTTGCTCCCAACCATCTTGCTCTCGATCCGGCATATATTACTGCCACCGAGAGGCCAACCCCGAGCTGGAAATGAATCCACTATGGTAGAGAGTGACATCATCAAGAGTCCTTCTCTTAATTGGTTGTGATAGACTAAAATGAGTACTTAGTCACATGCCCCATTATATAACTTACATAGGTGTTTGTAGTTATTATAGTTTAATACCAGGTGTTGGGACTGTTAGCTCTCCAGGAAACTACCTAGGGTTATAAGCTAGGTATGCCTGGTAACTTAAGAATTCAATGTTTTTTGTGTTTTTTGTAAGGGGTGGATCAATGGGATGACTCAATCCGAGTATAGCATTCAGACATTCATCATGGTAAACAAATAAAACAGTTCTCTCAAGAATTGATTAATCAGCAAATACTTTGAAAAATGGATGAAGAAAAGGAATGTGACCAAACCAGTACAGAGTAGGGCTCGAGAGACATTCAAGAAACTAACATCAAGCTATGAGCTAAACAATGGAAAGAGACCATTCAAAGCTAGATAACATAGATAATAGTGAAAGGAAGATGGAAAGCTGATACCAAAGCTGAAAGAAACCTGTGATCTGTATTAGCATAAGAAAACTGAGTACAATAGCAGACTACTGCATCCAAAATCGAACCTCCCTAATAGTCTTGGTTCTGTGGCTTTATAGCCTTTACAAAATCGTTTTTTCCAGATCCCAAAAACGTGGATCTGTCACACTAAAAGATTAACTAGAACAGTAAATGCAGAAAGATAGGGAATGATCCCTAAAATCATGGAAAAGATGAGATGTGGATCTCCTTTCATAGCTCGGTGGTTGGTGGAGTGCAGTTAGCCTTCCAAGGCTCGGTGGGCTCAGTTTGGCACACAACAGATTCGAACTTGATGATGTGGCATTCAATCCTTTGAACTGTTTCTTCAATGCAATGCTAAACTAGCCAAAACACCCACTTGACTTTGATTTCATTCAAAACTCCTTTTAGATATGGGTAGGACAATTCATAACCTGCTTATTTTGCTCAGCCTCTCGACATTCTAGCTAGAAAATCCGCGATCTGGGCAAAAATTAAAGGAAACTGTGAAAACAGGCTTTCGGCAGCTAAGCCTTCTGCCAATTTTCACGAGTTAGCTGTCGAAAGCCTGTAAAATTCCAAAAAAAACTTCCTTCAGCAAAAATCGATTTTCTCAGCTGTCCGGAGTCCATTTTGGCTGTTCAAATAGTCGATTTTGATCTACGGATCATAAGCTATCCACTGGTGCTTTCGGATTTGAATTTGGAGTTCGGGAAGGCTGTCGAAATGGCCCCGCAAGATCACGTGATTTCAGCAGAAAATTCCTCCAAATTATCACTTGACTTGTCTTTATTAATGGTTCAATCAGTGAACGAACATGCAAAACAGAGAATTGACAACTGCTGAGCAAATCATAAACTCGAGAATCAGGATAGGATTCATAAGTATGAGTTTCTTTGAGTTGGACTGAGATTCTGGCTGAAATTCAGGAATAGACTTGACATTGAAGATGTGGCACTCGATCCTAGAACTGCTGCCTCAAAAAGATGCTTGAAAGCTGGGAAGACTGACTCTCTTTGCCACCTGTAGCACTGCTTATATCAAGGCTGAAAATCTGCCTTTCAATCCTGAGGTAGATTAACATAACCCTCCACGTGTCCTTCCATGCAGAATAAAAAAGAATAGCCTTTAAATGAAAATCATAATTCAGTCCTTTTGGATGAACATTTGACGCATAAGGATTTTAAATTTGCATGTGGAAACATTTTCGGCAGCTAAGTTCATTCTGATAGACCACTTTAGCTGCGGAAACTGACCCTTTTCGGCAGTTAAGCACACTTCCACAGACTTAGTTAACTGCCGAAAGCTTAAATTTTCGAATTTGAAACCCAAGACTCACAGAAATAAATTTTTTACCTATTCTATCACCCAAAAAGACGGTGGTCAATTTGGGAGATAACATCTGGCTCCTACTCGGGGATGGAATCCTCCCAGTGAGGCTCCGAAGAACAAGTAGTTCCAGTAGCCTTTAGCATTGGGCATGGAGTCATTAAGTCTTTAACACTGCTCCCTCTGCAAAACTGTCTCCCTCCTGTAGCTTACATGCAGCCCTCTCTACTTATTCAAAAACAACTGAAAATGATCTACGTGCTCATAAAATGAGCTTATTCATCTATCTACCCCTACACTAACCAATAGAGGTAGATTCATCAAGTAAAAGAACACTTCCAACACAGCCATGTAAGAAATTTATTTACTGACAAAATTCTTGATCTTGATCCCAAAAATAAAAGAATATGTAGCCAACAAAGATATGTTCTGGAAAAATGACAGAAACATCTTTCATCTGATAAGAATATCCTGATTTTTATACTGCTCAATGATTCCAGAAAAGCAGCGATAGGATCAATAAAAAAGTAATGGAATACCTCTTCAAGCTTCTGTTTTGCCTGTAAATGAAAATAATGTGGTTGGCTGTCTTCCTTGATCTCAATGGTGTGTGTAAACTGCTCAAGATCTGCTAGAGAAGCATATCCAATAGATTGCTGATCTGGACTGCTCAAGATCTCGCCACCATCACTCTCTTCAAAAGTGCTGCAATCTACCTTTGTCTGCAAGTCTAGAAGATGTGGGCTGTCCTCGGCATATGCTGCAAATTCAACCCCAAGATTCGGATCTTCTCTGTTATTAGGATCAAGAGACTCATGACTAGTATCAACTACAGCATAAACCCATTCTTGATCATGATTCTCATGTTATAGCTGAAGATTGGACAGTCCTTGCAAATCTGGACTTTGTAAGATGCCCTCATCAACCTCTGCAGATCTGAAACTGTCAGCTGTTGTCTTGTTAGTCTGCTCATCATCTTCAAAATTTTCAGAGATAAAAATCTGATCTTCGTGACAACTAACAACAGTAGATGTGTCTGATATGATGTCAAAAGCATAACTAAGATTGTCATAGTGTGAATCATTTATCTCCTTATCATGATGAGAAATATCTTCTGCTTCATCATGTTCTTCATGATTGTCTAAATCTTTATATAATAAACTAAACTCATGACAACATTCTGGATAAAGAAGATCAGTTGAAAACTTTGTTTTGCAAAACAAATTGAAGGCAATATGAAAATCAGCCAAAGAGCTGATGCTAGCAATAGGCAAAGCTCGGTACCAATCACGAGCAATTCCTTCTAATGAAAAACAAAAGAGCCGGATCTGAACATCTTCATGCACTACCTGCAACCGATGCATGTAGTCATGAAAGTCTAGCAAATGTTCAGCTGGAACTTCCCACTCTTCTCCTCGAAATCTAGGAAGATTGTTCTCCCATTCATCTCTAGTAGGTACTTGATTAGGAAAACCAGCAATGCTTGAAAAATCACATAACGCATACCTCTTGGCTAAGATTCTGTTCATGTCATACCAGTGGAATCACCAACAGAATTCTGAACAATGGAGTCGCCACTGAGTTCGTCCTTCATGGAGTCGCCAGATAGAAGATATATAACCAATGAATTATCTAATCCTTGTCTATCATCAAGGACCAGATCTGTGTCGTCTCCCAGGAAGATCAGCTTCTCACCTCGCTCCCCGGCAACGGCGCCAATTTGTTAGCTCTCCAGGAAACTACCTAGGGTTATAAGCTAGGTATGCCTGGTAACTTAAGAATTCAATGTTTTTTGTGTTTTTTGTAAGGGGTGGATCAATGGGATGACTCAATCCGAGTATAGCATTCAAACATTCATCATGGTAAACAAATAAAACAGTGCTCTCAAGAATTGATTAATCAACAAATACTTTGAAAAATGGATGAAGAAAAGGAATGTGACCAAACCAGTACAGAGTAGGGCTCGAGAGACATTCAAGAAACTAACATCAAGCTATGAGCTAAACAATGGAAAGAGACCATTCAAAGCTAGATAACATAGATAATAGTGAAAGGAAGATGGAAAGCTGATACCAAAGCTGAAAGAAACCTGTGATCTGTATTAGCATAAGAAAACTGAGTACAATAGCAGACTACTGCATCCAAAATCGAACCTCTCTAATAGTCTTGGTTCTGTGGCTTTATAGCCTTTACAAAATCGTTTTTTCCAGATCCCAAAAACGTGGATCTGTCACACTAAAAGATTAACTAGAACAGTAAATGCAGAAAGATAGGGAATGATCCCTAAAATCATGGAAAAGATGAGATGTGGATCTCCTTTCATAGCTCGATGGTTGGTGGAGTGCAGTTATCCTTCCAAGGCTCGGTGGGCTCAGTTTGGCACACAACAGATTCGAACTTGATGATGTGGCATTCAATCCTTTGAACTGTTTCTTCAATGCAATGCTAAACTAGCCAAAACACCCACTTGACTTTGATTTCATTCAAAACTCCTTTTAGATATGGGTAGGACAATTCATAACCTGCTTATTCTGCTCAGCCTCCCGACATTCTAGCTAGAAAATCCGCGATCTGGGCGAAAATTAAAGGAAACTGTGAAAACAGGCTTTCGGCAGCTAAGCCTTCTGCCAATTTTCACGAGTTAGCTGTCGAAAGCCTGTAAAATTCCAAAAAAAACTTCCTTCAGCAAAAATCGATTTTCTCAGCCGTCCGATGTCCATTTTGGCTGTTCAAATAGTCGATTTTGATCTACGGATCATAAGCTATCCACTGGTTCTTTTGGATTTGAATTTGGAGTTCGGGAAGGCTGTCGAAATGGCCCCGCAAGATCACGTGATTTCAGCAGAAAATTCCTCCAAATTATCACTTGACTTGTCTTTATTAATGGTTCAATCAGTGAACGAACATGCAAAACAGAGAATTGACAACTGCTGAGCAAATCATAAACTCGAGAATCAGGATAGGATTCATAAGTATGAGTTGCTTTGAGTTGGACTGAGATTCTGGCTGAAATTCAGGAATAGACTTGACATTGAAGATGTGGCACTCGATCCTAGAACTGCTGCCTCAAAAAGATGCTTGAAAGCTGGGAAGACTGACTCTCTTTGCCACCTGTAGCACTGCTTATATCAAGGCTGAAAATCTGCCTTTCAATCCTGAGGTAGATTAACATAACCCTCCACGTGTCCTTCCATGCAGAATAAAAAAGAATAGCCTTTAAATGAAAATCATAATTCAGTCCTTTTGGATGAACATTTGACGCATAAGGATTTTAAATTTTCATGTGGAAACATTTTCGGCAGCTAAGTTCATTCTGATAGACCACTTTAGCTGCGGAAACTGACCCTTTTCGGCAGTTAAGCACACTTCCACAGACTTAGTTAACTGCCGAAAGCTTAAATTTTTGAATTTGAAACCCAAGACTCACAGAAATAATTTTTTTACCTATTCTATCACCCAAAAAGACGGTGGTCAATTTGGGAGATAACAGGGACCCTGTCCTTCCTCCACTCAAGAATAAAAATCTAAGGCATATTTCGTTTAAGATTAAACTAAAGTTATTCATTTTTCTTGACTTCCTTCAAACATAGTTATTTGAAATAAATCCATTCCAATCACAACAAGAGGTCAACATAAGGTTTCTATTTTGTTAACATCATCCTCACACGTAAATAAAAATAAGAGTATGTATCAAAATACCAGAAGCATAGATTCTAATGTAGGAGAATCGGGACCTAGGAAGAACAGTCGAAGTTGATCGACGGGAGAGGTCGACCATGGGGATTGCCGACAACCACTGGTGCAAAGGGAGACTGAAAATCGAAGTCAGGTATTCGAGCAGAAGTTGTTGATATGCGGTCGACAGGAGTAAGAGGTCGAGAGTCGACAAGTGTAAGGTCGAAAGGCGACAGGTAGCAGCAAAGCCATCGAAGGAAGACATGTGGTTGAACGACAACACTGACGGACATGGTGAAAGCTAAGCATGGAGGATGGGGTGGACTAGAAACTGTGGAAGTGAAGAAAATCCGGCAAGACAAGTAAGGCCGAAGGTGATGAAGTGAAGTATGGTGGAGACATGAGATGGGTCGAAAATGGTCATAGAGTCAGAGAAGCACAAAATTTAAGAGGAAGTACTTAATAGCCGTTAAAGGTTATTGAGGAAGTTATGAGTAGTTATGAAGGTGGTTGGGATCATTACAGATGTTACCACAGGCAGAGGTTGTGTAGCACGACTAGAGGGCATTGACAATTGCAGGTTTGCACGATCTAGAGGATTCAGTGGACATAAAGGTATAGTGTCTTGGGGAATGAAGTGACCTATAGAAGAGTCACAGCAAATTAGAAGAGAAGTGCGAAGGCACAGAACAAGGGATCGGATCCATATCTCATCGTTCAACAGAGAACTAGGAGAGCGAGAAGAATGCACACATACGAGAACACACCAGCAGACAAATTTTCATTATGTATATTGTAAAAAGGATAAGGCCGACTAGTTTACTTTACTTTGCATTTGTCATTGTAACCTATTCAGTTTAATTCAGGAAGCCTACTTGTGCCATTCAGTTCACATCCACTCTATGTGATAACTTGTTTTGTTGTGTGTATTGTTAAGCAGGAGGGTCCGACCAACCTGGCTTGCACCAGTTGGTATTAGAGCTGGAAAGAATCAAGTGTTGAGCAATTGAATCCGAAGAGTCGGAAGAACTTGCGAGTGTGTCGACAACTCCAACTACGGTTGGGTAGAGTTGTACACAGTTGATAAGTTTGGTTGAGATTGGACAAGGGAATATTTTGACTTAGTCAAAAGGATGGCTCAAAGAGGCATTAATGTCCGAGATGTAGGACGAAAAGCGCATGGCGCAACAGTCACAGTTGATTGTGAAATTTTCGACGAATGCATGCGAACAATGCGAAGCTTGACGAGTGACTTTGCAGTGATCAAAGAGAGCCAGAGACATGGCTGTATTCCTAATGCACTAGAACACAACGATGAGGAAGTCGAGGAGGTGGAAGCACGGGAAGCTTTCGAAGAGGAACCAAAAGATAAATTCATCAACCTATTGTCATAGATGAGGGGTAAGAAAAAAATGGAAGTACCTACCTACTTAGGAAGTCTAGTTCCAGAAGACTTGATAGACTGGTTCATAGAAATAGAGAAATACTTCGACATAGAGCAGATTGAGGATCCTAAATGGTTTAATACTGCATGTATGAGGTTGAAGGGTCATGCCTCATTGTGGTGGGACAATGTACAGGCTGATAGAGTCAAGAAAGGAAAAGAGAAGATCAAGTCTTGGGACATGATGGTTGCAAAGCTGAAGGGGAAGTTCTTGCTTGGTGACTATGTGATTTCCTTGTTCTGGAAGTTGCAAAACTTTCAAGAGAAAGAGATGTTTGGATTCTATAACCTCATTCTTTAACTTTATTGTGTTGACCTAGGTTCTACGCAGTTGTGGTCCAACAAAACCCTTCTTCACTAGCCCTTTCGAAAACAACCTGCGAACAAGCTGAGGTCTCACCCGAGGTGAAGTTTATGGGGGATTACAGAATCAGGTTTCTGCAATTAGGTGATGCTCGATTAACATACTGGGGGATTGCGTGAAGTTTCACCTACTTAGCAGCTATTTCTTATGCCAGAGCACACACAGGGACTGCGCGCTTTAGAATGACTCTTAACAAAGGGACAATGCAACTCCAGGCTGCACTACTTATGAACAATCACACACCTTACAAGCTTCGCTGACTTAGTGTAATTATGCATTCAACATACGGTGCCATGCCCTTTATGGAATCATGCCATACGGCGAAATACAATGCAACCGCACACCTCCAGTGCTGCGCTTTCATGGAATTTCACTTAACACAAAATTCGTGACTTAGTGTTTATCCAAATAACTCATGCATTCATCATATTCATAATTACTTGCACATTCAAAATTCAAGCATATATGTTCGACACAGGAATATTTTAGACAAAGCTAAAGACCCCATCAACCCAAAACTAAGGAAAGGTGTCTACTCGTTTCCATGCTCATGCGAGGATGTATACATAGGGGAGACATGACGCTCAATTCAGACAAGGTTAAAGGAGCATTGTGCAGATGTTATTCATGGAAGAATTAAGAAATCAGCAGTAGCTGAGCAGTCATCAAAGACTAACTACCATGTTTGCATTGAAGAAGTGAGAGCCTTAGCACTTGAGGAGAACTACAACAAAAGACGCATACGTGAAGCAATAGAGATTGAGAAACACCCGAGAAACTTCAATAGGAATGATGGCCTTACCCTATGTGACTCATGGAAGTGAATCATTCACACCCTACGAAACAAAAAGGAGAATAAAATAAAAAATTTAAATAATAATAATAATAATAAAAATAAAAATTTAAATAAAAATGTAAAATTTAAAATTTTTAATTTTTTTTTCTTTAAATAAACTTAATACTAAAGAATTTTTTATCTAAAAAATTTTCTTTAATAATTAAACTTAATAGTAAATAAATATTTTATTTTGATTTTGTTGTAAGAATAATAATAATAACATAATTAAATTTATAATGGTATATTATAACATAATAAGACCAAACATTTAATAAAAACTAACTTTGTAGAGTAATAAAGATTATATAAATGGATACATCAATTATTAATGAATACTTACATAAACACATTAATTAATAATAGATATATACAATGAGATATATTAATTAATTAAAGTCGGTTCTCTAAAGAACTTTAGCTAAAAATAACATAACAATATAAATAATGTAAAATTTGTGTAGCTTTCATTTGAGATACCTTTTCTCTTGAAGATGGACTCAACTATGGAGTCTGAAACACGTCAAGAACAAAAACTCTATACAGGTATCCAATCCCCCTTGAAGATATTATTCTTATCACTCCTTCATGTGGAAAATACATATAAAAGAGAACATACATATAACCACAAGCATGTACTTAACCATAAACAAAAGAAAACACACAGATTCAATTACATAACACGATATTTACGTGGTTCACCCCCCGAATGGGAGCTATGTCCACAAAACCTGTTGATTATATTAATGGGAAGGGTTCAATAGTTCCATCACACACACTCAGCTGCAGAGTCTTCTATCTACAATAGGTGTCTGCGAACACAGCTGCAGAGCCTCTTTCTCTCTTCAGTGGGTCTCTGTGCACACAGCTGCAAAGCCTCTTTACAATGCTTAGTATCTCAACAAAGATCAACAAAACAACTTAGAGATCAATAATCAAATAGAGATCAACCCTTCCCCTACAAAAATGCCCCTTTTATAGATCGTTCCCTTAGGTCACATCTTTACAATGCATATGGGCCAAAAACCCTAGAGTAACCAAAACTGGTGCGGTTACCCCTCCAACCCAGCCTGTCGTAGTCGACAGCTGCTCGAATCGTCTCTGGCTGCCTTGCTGGGCCACTCATGGCTCTGATGCCCTTCTAACAGCCGCAGTCCTCATGGAACAACTCTAACTGCATAGTGGCATGTCACTTTCCCCCCCTCTGGCTTTCCAGTCGCTATCGACCCGTGGTTCTGCTTCTAACGGTTTCCACCACTCTAGCTGACAAGTCGCTTTCATCTGCTTCCACACTACTCCTTATCCAACTCTCAGGAATCATGGAGTCACTTACCAAAATAGGTCGCTTTCATCTTCTCGACCTTTACTTATATTCTTTTCCCAAAATTACCTGCAGCGCTGTAACTACGCATCCGCAAAATTGCATCGTACTTAGACTTCGCACTCCCCATTGCGCATATCTGACTTCCCAATCCGAACTGTGCCATTGACAAAACTGTGCCACTTGAACTTCAGAGTCCGAACTGTGTTGCTGCCAAAACTGTACTTCATCAAAATTGTGCCAACTTGGGCCATGCCCAACATGCCCCCAACAATTACTCATGGATCATCTATGATCCACTTGGGTCTTGCTCCTCATCCTCTGGAGGGCTCAATTTTTCATTAAATCCCTAGAGAGTCACGCTCATATTCGCAACTGCTTCCTTTGTTTCTTTCTCTAAGTCCTTAATAATTTGTAGCATGTCCTTAGAGACTTCCTCTTGAGCAAACTCCTGGACTGTCTTCTTTGTGATGCGGAGTTCCTACAATTTCTCCTTGATTGCATCAGTGAGGGAGAGTGCCTCTTCTTGTACTGGTTGTAGTCTCGTCGATGTCTCAGTCTCCTTCTCCCTCAAAACTTTCAGTTCTTTTGTTAAGTTCTTGACTTGTGCAAACTTTTGGATTTTCTCCCTAGGTGTCAAGGTCTTTGTGGCTGCATTCACTGCGTCCAACTCTGCCTGGTGTTGATGCAATTAATCCTGAATCTATTGTAGGGAAGGATCCTCCTACATCGTAGCCCATATCTTCGTAGCTTCTTCCACTAAATCTTGACATTTTGCTATTTCGGCAGATATAGTCTCTATTGAAGCTTTTAGTGCTACGACTCTTTCTTCTCCCATATCTGGTGGTGTGGTACGTGGCTGGATTGTGAGTTTAGCAACCTCTTCCTTGTGGGTGATCTCCATCTTCGACTTCTCTCCTTTTAGATCGCTTACCACCTTTCCAATATGTACTATCGTATCTTCTAACTATGGTTTTACTTCACATTCAGGTATCTGTGCACAGACAGTAGCAACTGTCTCTTCTAGCCTTCTTCGCTTTTCCTGTGCCTTGGTTAGTTTTGTGTTTTTCTGTGCACATTCCTATGCTAGTTGTTTGTAGCTCTCCTCTAGGTGTACATTCTATTTCTAAGAGATGATGTCTCTATCTCTTATCTCCTCGACAACCTGCAGATGCAGATCGTGTAACCCCTCAAGAGGTATCATGCCAATGTTAATGTCAAGGTGCTCTACCTACTTCACACCTTCAACCAGCTCCTCAGTAAGGAAAATGATGTTGAGTGGTTGCATTATGACTAGGCGGGGCTTCATTGTCATGGTCGGTGGCCTTCTCCTTTGTCGACTAGATTCACCTGTCTTACCTTCCGAATCTGATTCTTGAACCAAGTCTTGTTGGACTTGGTCTATCTTCGCAACCATAAATTTGGGCTTTGAGAGGTTCTGGTTCAACTACGGCTGCGCCTCTTCATTCTTACTACCTTTTCTAGCGAGCACCTCCTCTAGATACTCGTGTACACGCAGAGTGATGCACTCGTAGTCATCTTCATGCAACTTCACTTTTGGGTTGTCCTTGGTTGCCTTACTTTTCTTCCTTGGTCACTTTTATGGTACTGAACTTTAAGGATCCTTTTGCTTTTCTCCTTTTGGAACATCCATAGGAACTTTTCTCCGTGGATTTGCAATCATCCATATGGAACTTTTTTAGTAACTTAGATGCATACCTTGACTATGAAATCATGATCCTTGAAGAATTTTGTGTTACTTCAAGACCAATGAATTGTTTTAACAGTCCTAGATATGTCATATCGAATGCTTTGTTCAAGGAATACTTGATGTGATTCAACCTAGTATAAAATCCACCAATGATGAGAAATTCATCCACATACAAAACAATCAGCAATAGACATCCTCCCTTCTATTGCATGTAAACATTGCAATCAGATTTGTATCTTTAAAACTTTTGTGATAGTAAGAAGGAATCCATCTTTGCATACCATTCCCTTGGGGCTTGCTTGAGCCCATACAATGATCTCCTCAATCTACATACCAAGGAAGGATCATCAATGTACCCCTCAGGAAGTTTCATGTATTTCTCTTCTTCTAAGTCACCATGCAAGAAGGAACTCTTTACATCCATGTGATGTAACTCCCATGCATTGGAAGCTGCAATGGCCGAAACGGTGCTTACTGATGTTGATGTATATGTAAATTCGGAATGTATTTCACACATATATATATTGTATTCCTATAGAGATGTTATTATTCCTCTATACGGAAGTGATTGTATTCCTATAGAGATGTTATTATTCCTTTATATGGAAGTGTCGTCATTTATATTATAAGTGTCGTAACTTATACTTGATGGGTTATTAGACCATCTTGTTGGGGTCGGCCCTGTATAGGCCATGTCGGTCAAAGGGTTATTAGGCCAGCCTAGTGGGGGTCGGCCCAGTCAGCATTATGTTAAGTGGTTAAGTTGAGGCCGACCTAGTTGAGTAAAGGTCACGTCAAGTTAGTGTATAAATAGAGACTGTGTCTCTCTCATTTTACACATTCTATTCTCTCACTCACACTTGGGAGAGTGGCGCACTTGTGGAGGAGGAGGCTCTGCTGATAGGAGAAGACTATCTCTTGTATTCTGGTTGTATCATTTCTCTATCTATCTCTGAGGAAGTTATTGGGGTTTTTCACCTTTATGGTTTTCCCCAAGTAAACTTTGTGTCTCTTGTGTGCTTGCATTATTGTGTCCATGATTGATATGCTGTAGATTTGCTATACATGTTGTTCTCTCAATTAAGATCCTAGATCATATTGAAGTAAATTCTGAAAATTTAATATGGTATCAGAGCTAGCTTGAAAGAAGGCATGATATGGCATGTATGACACTTGTTGCACTTATGATGCTAGGGCTTGATATAGCAAAAAGCTGTCATCGTAGCACTTTCACTATAAATCCATTTTGGCGAAGGTTTCGGATCTGAAACTTTTACAAGTCGAAGATCAGATCCCCATGTACC
Organism: Larix kaempferi; assembly: GCA_027924585.1. Classification (NCBI taxonomy): domain Eukaryota; kingdom Viridiplantae; phylum Streptophyta; class Pinopsida; order Pinales; family Pinaceae; genus Larix; species Larix kaempferi. The sequence goes on from BSBM01001063.1 coordinate 24,586, forward strand.
TTGTGTCCAAAGGAAAACCTCTAATTCGTTGTACTTTGTGATTTATGATCTATACAATATAGGGTTTCTGCCTCTTCCAGATCTGAGTCAAAATCAGGTGACCTTGGGAAAAAGGTCATAACTTGGGCTAGGAAGCTCCAAATGAAATTTTGTAAAACTTTACAGGTAGTAAACAGACTGTACTATCTCAGGAAAAATTTTCAGATGCCAAAGTTGAACTAGTGACACGTGGCACGCTGTACAAGTTCGCTCTCCTGTATTATCCCATAAACAGGTCACGTTGCGACACTTGGAATAACTCTCTCTCAGAGAATCCAATTGTAGTCATACCTATCGAGATGGAAAGATAATAGGTCAGGCTATCTTAGGAAAAGGTTTCAGACCCTGTGGATCGAAAAGTTTGGAGTTACACTAGAAACAATCAGGTACATATTTCTGTCAAAATAGAATTATTTTTGAGCACCTTCATTCATGGCTTCCGGAATTTAGGGCTTCCGAGAAAGTTGGAATTTCTCTAATCGGAGACCACGGCTGGATGCTACTCATCAAAATCGAAATTTAGAGACCAAGATCAGATTTTTTGGTTGGGCAGAAGGCCGGGCTTGATCAAACCCCAGTTCGGGACTTTGATTGGAAAGATGGAAAATTAGGGCTTTTGCAAAACTTGGAATTTTGGAAATTAGTGACCATGGCTAGAAGATCCTCATAAAAATCGAATCTTAGAGCTTTGAATCAAATATTTTGGTTGGGTGAAGCTCTGGGAAACTCAAACCCTAATTCAGGGTCCTCCCTGGTGAATCCAGAAATCTAAAAGGCAATTTCAAGGGGTGAAACTTTGTAGTTTTCAAATTCTGAATATACCAACTTGATCATCTCAACAAGGCACATATTTCTATCCTTTGGGAAGTTTGAAATTCAAAGTTTGAATTTTTGGGGTTTCCTTGACAAAGCCTAATCTAGCTCTAGGTCCAGTTCTTGCAAATCAAGTGGATTGGGTTAATCCTAGAAGAAGATGGATTGGTCACCTGCATAAGTGAAGAAGTTCCTGTCTCAGAGGGAGATGAGGCTAAGGCCTTCCATAAGAATATTACAAGCAATCTTGACAGGTATGGCTTACAGGTATGTTTCATGGTTAATTTTATCATATGTTTGTCTTCATATCATTATAGTACAATCTTGATTAATTACTAGACTTGTCGTATCACCTTAATAGAAGATATTCATTGATTAAGGTTTTGACACTTATGATTGTACTAATGCATTGTGATGTTGTATGAGGTTTATGTTGTTCGCTAACATAAAAGGTACACCAAGAAAGACAAATCATGTTCTACTTCAAGAACATATGATCATGGTGACATGAAGACAAAGATTCATCCATTGTCATGGATCACATAGAAGATCTACTTTCGAGGTATGTATAACTTGGTCCTACAATGGTTAACCTATGAGACATGTAGGTTACTAGCACAAGTCACTGAAGAGAACTAGAAGACATTATGCGGGTATGTTATACATAACTAGCTAGCATGCTAATCCAGGTATGTTTTTCCTATATCAAGCTAGAATCCTACCTTGTGTTAGGATCTTATACTGTTGTGTTGTTGATAATTATTATTCATGAAGTCATAGGTTTGAATAGTCATGGCTGTATGCATATTATGTTTCTTACCATAATTGATGATATGACTAACCAAAAGAATCATGAAGGTATAGGTTTGAGTAATCACGGGTTTATGCATTGATGATTTAACTAATCAGAAGAGTCCTATGATCAAATAAAAATATGTATGAGTAAAAGAAGACTTCCCTGAAACCTTGAATACTAATGTTTATTATCCGTGAATGATCATGACTATACATGTTTAAGATTATTGTGTTTTGATAGTATTAAGATTATACTAATAAATGTGTGATTATGTATGAGACCTAAAGGATAACACAATGATGATACTAATAAGCATGCATAGTGATTAAGGATGGATGTAAGTTCAAGGACAGGTAATCCAAGAAGCAAAGATCAAGAGGGAGCACACTCCAGTTGTTCCTGCAAGAAAACAAAGGAGCACACTTCAATAGTTTATGCAAGGATGCAGATATTCAGAGGGATTTGACCATCTTTCTACATTCCACAACAGAAAGGTGTAGAAGAAACTACTTCAGCAACTCCTGCAAGGAAGCAAAGACTCAGAAGGAGTCCACCCAGCAACCAAACAAAGATAAGTATTTTTAATTATCATTTCTTGCATATTTGTTTGTTTAAATAAAATTATTCAATGATGTATATGCTCATGTTCCTAGACTTAGGATATGTATTGTGCATATTAGAATGATTGCATTAATGAACAGTATACTACTAATATGCATGTGATGGGTAAGTGGCCTATGGCACTATACAACATTCCAGTGCTACTTATCTAGAATGAAACCTCTTTGCTGACATGTTGGGAGTAGTGCAAACTCTTAACAATGTTCTGGTAGAGACTGGAAGGCATCTAGAAATTTGTGGAACATGGATAAATGTTGTATTGAAGCATTGGCTAAGATAATTGCATGATTGTATGACATATTTATTTATGTGTAAGAATTTGTCTGAAAATTATAAGATGTTTCTAATCATGCAATTTAACTTGTTTTGTAGAAAAGACCATATACCTTCACTTACAAAAGAAGGACTACAACATTTGTTCAAGCAACAAAATTATCTATTGAAGATATTGAAGTTCCCAGGATACGGGAAGAATGCCATGATCCATCGATCATGAAGAATGATGTTTGGGATGTGGTCCCAAGAGCTGAAGGGAAGTCTGTAGTGACTTCCAAGAGGATCGACAAGATCAAGCATGCTGTAGGTGGTAGCATAGAGATTTTTGGTCCTATAGCCAGATACACTTCCATTAGATTCGTACTTGCTCTGGCTGCAGTGATGAAAGGGAAGATACACCAGATGGATTTCAAGATGGCCTTCTTGAATGGTGTAGTTGAAGAAGAAGTGTATGTGGAGAAGCTACTTGGTTCTGAGACACATGACAGGGAGTCATATATGTGTAGAACTTGGTATGGTAGGATAGACAGCTTTCTATCTAGTTTGGGCTTTACCAAGAGTAAAGCGGATTCCAACCTTTAATACAAGGTTGAGGAAGGCAATCCAGTGATACTAATTTTGTATATGGATGACCTGTTTATTACAGGCGAAGATAGATTGATTTCCAACACGCAACGGAAGCTTGCTACCGAGTTCGAGATGAAGAGCTTGGGGATGATGCACTATTTGTTTTTGGCATGGAGGTGTGGCAGAGTGCAGATGGAATCATCGTTGGACAAGGGAAGTATGCAGTAGAGATCCTGAAGAGGTTCGGGATGATGGACTTCAAGGACATGGCCACATCTATGGCATCGAACCTGAAGCTTCTGTGTGATGCTTCATCTGATCCAGTTGATGTCACAGTGTATCGTCAGATGTTTGGGTCCTTGATGTAACTGACAAACACGAGACCAGATATTTGCTTTGTGGTGAACACATTGAGCCAGTTCCTGACAGATCCGAGAGATGTTCACCTAGTTGCTGTAAAGCATATTCTGAGGTACCTAAAGGGTATGGTTGATTATGGGCTCAAGTATGATGCGAATCAAAAGTTTAACCTGCAGGGTTATGTTGATTCAGATTGGGTAGGCAGTGCTGCAGATAGGAAGAGAACATCTGGGTGTTGCTTCAGTATGGGATCAGGTGTGATCTCTTGGTTTAGTAGGAAGCAGTCCTACGTAGCACTAAGTACAGCTGAAGCAGAGAGGAGCGGTGAAGCTCCTGTATTTTGCGACGGACGAGCAGATTACAGATGTGCTGATGAAGCCACTAGCCAGAGTGAAGTTCAAATACTTCAGAGAGAGGCTTGGTATTCTTCGAATTGATGACACTTCGAGGAAGAAGTGATGGACACATTTGTAGAAGCCATTCCAAGCATGTTGGAAGGAGGATCCTTCACATGGATGTGGATGTAAGCGTTGGATGATGAGCATCAGGACGATGCTCCAGTTACTGCTTTGTATATGCATCAGGAGGATGCTGGATATGATCAGTTGGATCGTTTATATGTATATGTATGTATGCATCATGTTGGATGCTGGATATGATCAGTTGGATCATTTATGTATGTACGCATCATGTTGGATGCTAGATATGATCGGTTGGATCATTTGTATGTATTTTGTATATGCATCATGTTGGATGCTTGGACCATGTATCTGTATATGTATCAGGTGGATACATTGTATGATTAGGTAGATCATGTATGTTGATATGTATCATGTATGATCAGGTGGATCATGTATCTGTATATGTATCAGGTGGATACATTGTATGATCAAGTAGATCATGTATGTTGATATGTATCATGTATGATCAGGTGGATCATGTATTTGTATTTGTATCAGGTGGATACATTGTATGATCAGGTGGATCATGTATGATGATATGTATCAGGTAGATACTTGGTATGCATCAGGTAGATGCATGATATGATCAGGATGATCGTGGATGACAATCTTCAGGATGTTGCTCCAAATGACTTGCAGTAGGATGTTGCAGTGATGATGATCAAGATGATCATGTATACATCAGGATGATGTATGGTGAGTATCAGGTTGATATTCTATGGCCGTGGATCAGGTTGTGCAGATGAGTATATAATTTGGCCCGGGAGATTTGCAGATAGTCTTTCGAGGTTTTGCCTATGGCATATAATTTGGCCCTGGGATATCTGGAAAATGCTCTTTCGAGGTTTTGCTCTGGGAGGACATATCATTTGGCCCTGGGAGATCTGCAGATAGTCTTTCGAGGTTTTTCCTATGGCATATAATCTGGCCTTGGGATATCTGGTAGATGCTTTTTTGAGGTTTTGTCTTATGGCATATAATATGTCCCTGGGAGATCCGATAGGTTGGGCTGTGTGCCCATAATAAGTCCTGGGATGCTCTTGCGAGGTTTTTCCATGACCACATATAATATGTCCTTGGGAGATCATATAGGTAGAGCTGTGTGCTCGTAACAGCCTGGGATGCTCTTGTGAGGTTTTGTGGTGACCACATATAATCTATCCCTGGGAGATCCTATAGCTAGAGTTGTGTGCTCGTAACAGCTTGGGATGCTCTTGCGAGGTTTTGTGGTGAGGTCACATATAATATGGCCCTGGGAGATCCTATAGGTAGAGCCGTGTGCTCGTAACAACCTGGGATGCTCTTTCGAGGTTTTGTGATGCACGTAATAAGTCCTAAGGATTCCACAGTATGGCCAGTGATGATGAAGACCTGCAGGTGGTGGGCCTACATCTAGTATGAAAAAGTACTGGCTCTGTAGAACTTCCTATGACGAGTAGATTCAGAGATTGATTGAGATAGCAGCAGTAGTGACGATGATGATGACTTAATGACGATTATCCAGTGATGATGATCCAGAGAAGATGACTTGTGCTAGAAGACCTGTGTCGAGAAATACCTTCCTAGTTAAGAGGGAGTGTTGATGTATATGTAACTTCGGAATGTATTTCACATATATGTATATTGTATTCCTATAGAGATTTTATTATTCCTCTATATGGAAGTGGTTGTATTCCTATAGAGATGTTATTATTCCTCTATACGGAAGTGTCGTAACTTATACTTGATGGGTTATTAGAACACCTTGTTGGGGTCGGCCCTGTATAGGCCATGTGGGTCAAAGGGTTATTGGACCACCCTAGTGGGGGTCGGCCCAGTCAGCATTATGTTAAGTGGTTAAGTTGAGGCCGACCTAGTTGAGTAAAGGTCAAGTCAAGTTAGTGTATAAATAGAGACTGTGTCTCTCTCATTTTACAAATTCTTTTCTCTCACTCACACTTGGGAGAGTGGTGCACTTGTGGAGGAGGAGGCTCTGTTGCTAGGAGAAGACTATCTCTTGTATTCTGGTTGTATCATTGCTCTATCTATCTCTGAGGAAGTTATTGGGGTTTTTCACCTTTATGGTTTTCTCCAAGTAAACTTTGTGTCTCTTGTGTGCTTGCATTATTGTGTCCATGATTGATATGCTGTAGATTTGCTATACATGTTGTTCTCTCAGTTAAGATCCTAGATCAGATTGAAGTAAATTCTGAAAATTTAACAACTGGATCCATTCTTTCTACAAGATTGAATGTCTCACCGTAGTCCAAACCTTGAACTTGTGACTACACCTTTGCAACCAAGCGAGCCTTTTACTTAGTTGTAGATCCATCAGATGCAATCTTAGTTTTGTAGATCCATTTTCACTAAACTAGTTTCCACCCTGGGGGAAGAGAGACAAGTTTCGATGTCTCATTTTTTTGAAGTGACTCATATTCTTCATCCATGGCTACTTCCCATATCGGATCATGGAAATCCTCTCTATAAGAATGTGGATTAGACCCCACCATCATGAAGCACCTCTCAAGGAGAAGTGGATCTGTATGGAAAAGTGAAATATTTGCATCTTGGTATTGAGATCTTGTTCTTTTGTAGTCATATGGATCTCCAGCAATGTCCCCAGTTGCCTCAATAATATTTTGAGCCCATTTTGGCAGTGGATTGGGAGTAGGTGCTTGATCTTGATCTAGATTTGCTATATCTTCATACTCAATATCTAGATCTAAATCAAATTGATCTTCTTTTTCGGAATCTACATGTGTATCACCTGTAGAAACATCATTAGGAGAAAATGGAATAGGTAAATCAGTTATACACTGTTCTTCAACTAGTTTTAGATCATGCAATGTATCCTCATTGAATTGAACACTTCTTTGAATGAAGCATCTCTTGGTTGCAATATCCATCAGTTTCTAAGATTTTGCATCTTCTACATATCCAAGAAGAATGCATTCGCTACTTTGAGGTTGAAGTGCTTTCCTCTTGTCGGAGGGGATTCTAGCCCATGCCTTGGATCCAAAAACCCTTAGGTGAGAGACATCAGTTTTGTGTCCCTTCATTGATTCAAATGGAGTGACCCCATCAACAAATTTGTGGGGTACCCTATTTTAAATGTATGTGGCACAGTTCACTTCTTTTGCCCAAATATTTGATGGGAGGTCTCTTGCTTCAAGCAAGCAGGTAGCCATGTCTTTTCAATGACCCATTCTTCCTCTCTACTAAACCATTTTGTTGTGGTGTGTATGGGATAGAATGTTGCATTTGAATACCTTCATAAGCAAATAACTGCGGCAACTCCTTCTTGATCTACTCCCCTCCATTATCGGATCTAAGTTCCTTGATATTCCTTCCAGCAGTGTTCTCAACTAAGGCTTTGAAAATTTTGAATCTTTTGAATACCTCACATTTCTATTTGAGAAAGCAGATCCAATGAAACCTAGAGTAGTCATCAATGAAGGTCAAAAGGTATCTAGATCCATTCATTGAAGCAGTGGGCATCAATCCTGAAACATCACTATGAATCATAAAAAGTATGTAGGAAGCTCTCTTTTCCTTCCCAACATCATACTTTCACAATGTATGCTTCCCTACCAAGAAAACTCTGCAGATTCCTTGAGAGAACTTTATGTCCGAAAAACCTTCAACCATCTCTTCCTTGTGCAACTACTCTAGGTATTTGAAGTTTAGGTGTCTAAATATTTCATGCCAGAGTCTACTTTCCTCATTTAAACACCTTCAAGAATTAAAAGCATCTTTAGGAAATTATTGACATAGGATATCAAGGTTAGGAATGCACCTTAATTCACAGATGATCTATTCATCTCAGCTTGTCCAACCACAAGTATTCCTATCACCTTCAACTTTAATGTTGTAGCTACCTTCATCTTCCACGCACCTCACGGATCTACACAATTATCACCACAAGCTAAATACACCTTCAGCTTCGATGCAACTACCACCAACTTCAAAGCACTTCACGGATCTATGCAAGCACAACAAGCTGAATATGATGAGTTAGATAACTACCTTATTTGCAACTTTGGAAAATATTTACTTAAAACCCCAATTCCTTTTCCCTCCATAAAATCATAACTAATTCATTTTCCCTCCATAAAATCATAAAATCAGTTTCTATATAAGAAAATGGTAACTTAAAAAAACAATTTTGAGAAGAAAGTTACTACTGTCTAAAAATATTGTTTTAAACATTCCTAAAACATATTTAAGATAAATTCTATTTTTTTCTTAAAAAAGCGTCTTAAACATTGTCTTAGAAAATTGCAAAATATAAAAGCAATCTAAATTAAAAGTTAATACAAAATGCTAATTTTGTCTTAAAAAATTGTCTTAACTAGCCCCATCTTGTAGTAGTGCGTCGATCTCCCAACTCAGTAGACACAACCTGTGTTGTACTATTCGATATGGCAGCTTAAGGATACAAAACAAGGATTACAAGTTTTGTTTCTCCCAAGTGAAAATGAGAACACATGAAATCCAACTACAAGCCGCTACATGCCACAAGAACCCGAACAGATGCAGATGGAGGGAAAGGAGTAGTTGCATTGCCATTACACAAAGCGAATTAATTGTTGAACAGTTATAGCTAACGCATGAAGTGTTAATCCGTCATCTCTAAGTTGTTGCAAATCGATTGCATATTCGACAAATTCTACATTTCATGGCATCACTTTAAACAAAAAAAGGATATAAAAAGCCCTCTATTAGTTCATTTATTTTTAGACAATAAGGGGATGGATTAGAGGACCGTCAGCAACTTATACCATTCAGATCAATGGAAGATTCAAATAATATAATATCGACAATGATTAACTCCATGAAATCATGTTAACTTTGTACATAATCGACAGAGGACTCACTCGTTGTTTAAAGTTGGGCACACGATACTTTGATAAACCAATTCTTAGAAATAAAATAATTAAAATAGTTCTTAACAGGAGATGTGATACCTCCATATATCATTTCGATAAATAAACACAATAAATCCCAACATTAAACTATAAATTCAGTAGTGTCAATCGAATTCCACTCCTGCCATACGAGCGATAACCACACATCTGGTTCGAGAGGAATTTGAAAAACTACATCGACATGAATTATATTTTAACTAGTTAACAACTAGAGCTACATAAATTATATATCAAATATTAATCAACCAGATCTCCAAGATATTATCAACGGAAAAGGGCACACACAGTCAATTAAAAATTTACTGCGCAATACATGAATATTTCTTTTCTTTTGCTAAAGACATGAGTTAGACCTAGCAAATACTTTCCTTTAATTTTTCTTCCACATTTTATAAAACACTTTTATTCACAAATTCTATTACGCAAAGATTAACTGTGTGATTCTACTTTCTACTACACAGTTGAACTTTTCCCAAATGCACAAATCTTAACTTTGCGGAATACTTTACTTTGTATAGATTGTGCACTTTATACAAATTACTTTTGCACACACTTTTAACTTTACAAAGATTAACTGTGTGGTTAACTTTGTATACCTATCTAACTGTGCATAACCCAAACTTAAACAAACTTTGTATAAATGAACTTCATGCTAAAACATAAGAATCGAAATATATGTAGAAGTTACTGCGCGTTAAACTAGGGCATTCACCATTGTGAAATACTTGAGAATCTTGATTTGATTTACAGACCGTAAATGTAAACAACATTCACATAGGTCAATATCAAGTAGATGCACGACATGCATAAATAAACACTCTTGACAATGAATTCATAAAACTAAATACTAATATATTTACCACTGTAAAATAGAGTAACTTTGCCGCAATACAGAGAGATGAGATTCAACTCTTTTACATTCACACAGAGCTTGGGATCTTGAAACACTTCACATGGGATTTACTTCTCCTCTTCTTCACTTGTCTCTATTCTTTCATCTCTGTGCTATCTCTGTGAATGATTTATATTTATAGATTTTCATTTCACCGACTCAAGATCACTTCTCTTGGAAGCTATAGGGTTGCATTAAACATAGAAATAAAATCCTACCTAAGAAGTTATGAGCCTGTGAAATACAACACGGCTTCCTAAATACTAACTTGCCGTGAGACGGATTGGCTGCAAACTGACTGATTGTCTGACATTGTAGACTGACAGAATGACCGACTGGAGTTTGACAGAGCTTGCATAAATCTGATATGCTATCAGCTCATTAATTATGATATTTCCAACACTTCCCCTTAATTATGACCAGATGGGGATCTTAATACAAAAGTAAAATATTACAAAATATTTTAGAGATGAAACATGCTCTGTTCATGACATAGTTCACTGTGCATAACTTGTTACTTCCAAACAACTTCGTATAAATTGGAATGGGTCCTTTGCCAACGGTTTTGTAAATATGTCTGCTACCTGATCTTCAGACTTGCAAAATTCTAAACAGATTTCCTTGTTGTTTATCAATTCTCTGATGAAATGATACCTTATGTCATTGTCCTAAAACTTCATAGCCTTGTGGTTTCTCAACATATACTTCTTCCTCCAAATAACCATTTAGGAACACGGACTTAACATCCATTTGATAGACAGGCCATTTATGTTGTGCTGCGATGGCCAAAACTATTCTGATAGTGTCCATTCGCGCTACAGGTGCAAAGGTTTCATTGAAGTCTATGCCAGGTTGTTGTGTGAATCCCCTTGCTACCAATCTTTCCTTGTGCTTCTGCACATTTCCATCAGCATCTTTCTTGGTCTTATAAATCCATTTTACGCTTATCACATCCTTGTCATTAGGAACATCAACCAGTTCCCATGTTTGATTCTTCTCAATGCATTCTATTTCTTCATCCATGGCTTGTGCCCAAACTTTCTCTTCAACTGCTTCTTCAAATGTTAAAGGATCATTAACTTGAGAAAATAATGCAAAACATGAGAATGAATTAGGTGTACCAACATCATATATCTCGCGTAGACTTCTTGTCCTTGGTGAAGTTGTTGGTGTCGAACTGCGCGTGCTGCGTGCACTGCTTGATGGAGTTTGCTGTGCTCTTGGTGTGCTTGATGGAGTAGCTTGAGCTGCGCCTTGTGTTGGAGTTGTTTGTGCTAGAGCATGCTGCGCAATCCTTGGAGTAGATGGAGTTGTGTAGTTCTGATTTACATGCAGAGTCTCATCCAGATCTTCTGCGCTGTCATCATGTTCAACATGTGACACGATTTTCACATTCTTTTCTACGTTTCCATCCCATGCTTCATTTTCTACAAACTGAACATCTTGACTGATGATGGCTTTCCTTGCAACTGCATCATACAACTTGTATGCTTTCGTGTCTTTAGAATATCCAATAAAAACACATTTATGTCCCTTTTTGTCTAATTTCCTTCTTAGATCATCTAGAACATGTGCGTATGCTACAGAACCGAAAACTTTTAAATGCGAAACACTATGTTTCATACCTGTCCATGCTTCTTGCTGAACTTTGTTCTTCACAATCTTTGTTGGACATCGATTCATGATGTATACTGCAGTTGCCACTACTTCAACCCAATATTCATTTGAAAGATGCACGATTGCTAACATATTGCACGCCATTTCCATAATGGTTCTGTTCTTTCTTTCTGTGATACCATTCTGCTGCGGTGTATACCGCGCACTAAATTGCTTCTGTATGCCATGATTCTTGTAAAAGTTTAAGAAATCATTCGATACATACTCACCACCTCTATCCGTTCTCAATATCTTGATGCTGTAGCCACTTTGCTTCTCCACGAGTGCCTTGAACTGTTGAAAACAATCAAATGCATCAGATTTGTGTTTTAGAAAATAGAACCATGTTTTTCTTGTGAAATCATCTATAAATGTGAGAAGATAAGTGCATCCTCCCATGGACGGTGTTTGCATCGGTCCAAAAATATCGGAGTGCACAATTTCAAGTGGTGTGCGAGCTCTGTATGACTTTTCGATTGGAAAAGTCTCTCTGTGTTGTTTGCCAAAAATACAGCCTTCACAAATTCTTTCTAGCTTATCGATCAATGAAAATCCTTTCACTATGTCCTTCATGTGTAGTAGCTTCAACCCACCAAAATTCAGATGTCCAAATATGAAATGCCATAACTAGGATTCATCCTTCATTTATGTTTGAAATGTTGCTTGCATTGCACTGTCTTTTTCTTCATCTGCATAATGAATTTCTGCTTCTTTGCTTTCTGCTTTGAACACAGATCTAGAATTTTCATTCTTTCTTTCATGAAAAACTTGAGTTTTTTTCCCTCTTATGATGGGTCTTATCCTCAAAGGAAACAAGCGATTGCTTGTCATCTGCACCTCTGCTATCAACTGGTTACTTGGATATATGTCTTTGATCAGACAACACTTTCCTATCATATGGATTCTGTAACCTTTTTCCATCAGTTGTCCAATGCTCATCAAATTATGCTTCAAACCTTGAACATAATACACATCAAGCATAAATTTCTGCTCCCCCTGTTTGGTTAGAATATCAACAGTACCCTTTCCCAAAACAGTGCCTTGAAAATTATTTCCAAGTGTTACATCAGTTTGAACTGAGTTATCTAGACTAGAAAATAAACTTAAATTACCAGTCATGTGATTGCTACAGCCTGAGTCTAAACACCATATGTCATTTCGGCTTTCTTGAACAACATTGCATTCCAATGGAGATGCGCATGCTAAGAATAGTGAACTGTTCAGAGCGTTGTTATTGCTTAACTGTGCTTCACCTTGCTTTCCTTGGTCATACTGCTTCTTCCTGCACTCATATGTGAAGTGTCCATACTTCTTACAGTAATGACATTGAATTTTTTATTTAGCATACCTTTGTCCACTTGGTTGACTGGTAAACGGATCCTGTCCTCTACCAGAGGATGAAGTTCTTTCAGAGGAGGTCGCAGCAGCAGCTTTGCGCATGTCACTGGTAAACTGATCTTGTCCTCTACCAGTGACATGCGCAAAGCTGCTGCTGCGACCTCCTCTGAAAGAACTTCACCCTCTACCTCTAGAGTTTGATCTTCCTCTGCCTCTTCCATGGCTTATGGATGACTGTGTTGCGAATGCACCTTCCAGCGATGTATCTGAACCGTTGATTCTATGTTCACAATTGAGTAATGAGGCTTGCAACTCATCAATGGTAAATGTGGACAGATCTTTGTTTTCCTCCAAGGTTACAACCATAGATTCAAATTTCTTTGGTAGAACTCTAAGAACTTTTTCAACAATTCTTTGGTCAGTTAGAGTTTCTCCATGAGACTTTATTTGATTAACCAGACCAATAACATGAGTATAGAATGAGTCTACTGACTCTGTATTTTTCATTGACAGAGATTCAAAGTATCTTTGAAGAATCTGAAGTTTCGCAGTCTTTACCTTGTTCAAACCTTGATATGTAGTTTCCAGTGTGTCCCACGCTTCCTTGGCTGACTGCGCGGCTGCTACTCTTGGGAGTATTGATTCATGTGTTTCTTGGTGTATGTGGAATAGTGCCTTTCCATCTTTATTCCTTTATTCTCTCAAGACATCCTTCTCAGCTTGCGTGAGATTGTTGTATGCTGCTGCATCTGCTGGTTCTACATAGCCACTCTGGACTATTTCCCATACATCTTGACCTCTAAACAAAGCCTTCATTGTTAGAGACCAATATTCATAATTTTTACCATAAAATATTGGGGTTTGCAAATTACCCGAAGTGGAAGCCATACTTAATCACTTTTCCATTTTGTAAATTCAAATTCTACTTTCCGTAAATTAGGATTTGATACCAGATCAAGGGAAAAGGGCACACGTAGTCAATTAAAAATTTACTGCGCAATACATGAATATTTCTTTTCTTTTGCTAATGACATGTGCTAGACCTAGCAAATACTTTGCTTTAATTTTTCTTCCACTTTTTATAAAACACTTTTCTTCACAAACTAATTATGCAGAGATTGAATGCACAATTAAACTTTTTACTGCGCACAGATTAACTGCGTGATTCCACTTTCTACTGCGCAGTTGAACTTTTCCCAAATGCACAAACCTTAACTTTGCGGAGTACTTTACTTTGTATAGATTGCGCACTTTATACAAATTAATTTTGCACACACTTTTAACTTTACAAAGATTAACTGCGCGGTTAACTTTGTATACCTATCTAACTGCGCATAACCCAAACTTAAACAAACTTTGTATAAATGAACTTCACGCTAAAACATAAGAACCGAAATATATGTAGAAGTTACTGTGCATTAAACAAGGGCATTCACCACCATGAAATACTTGGGAATCTTGATTTGATTTATAGACCGTAAATGTAAACAACATTCACATAGGTCAATATGAAGTAGATGTGCGGCATGCATAAATAAACACTCTTGAGAATGAATTCATAAAACTAAATACTAATATATTTACCATTGTAAAACAGAGTAACTTTGTCGCAATACAGAGAGATGAGATTTCACTCTTTTACATTCACACAAAGCTTGGGCTCTTGAAACACTTCACGATATTTACTTCTCCTCTTCCTCACTTGTCTCTATTCTTTCATCTTTGTGCTCTCTCTATGAATGATTTATATTTATAGAGTTTCATTTCACCGACTCAAGATCGCTTCTCTTGGAAGCTATAGGGTTGCATTAAACAAAGAAATAAAATTCTACCTAAGAAGTTATGAGCCTGTGAAATACAATGCGGCTTCTTAAATACTAACTTGCCATGAGCCGGATTGGTTGCAAACCGACTGACTTTCTGACATTGCAGACTGACATAATGGTCGATTGGAGTCTAATAGAGCCGGTGTAAATCTGATACGCTATCAACTCATTAATTATGATATTTCCAACATATTAGGCTTCAGCTATTAAACAACTGGATCAATAGGAAGTGGGTAGGGCGAAATTGGCCCGGTTGCCCGAGATTTCTAAATGGTACACAAGTGATCACCACAGGACTTAATTAGTAGAAAAAATTATATCTATAAGTGGTGACTTGAAACCAACGCTGCTTCCTGTGAGCGGATCTCACGAGGTAAAGTACAAAGAGCTTCCAAAATGGAAACATTAGATATTAGGGAAACAACAAGTGCACAGACTAATTGTTTTCCTGGAAGCAATATCGATCTATTGTTAAACTATATATTAGGGCGTTAATCCTGAAAATTCAAGCCATAAAAATCTATGACTTCTTTGATATCAGCGGTTTGGTTTACTAACATGTTTCCCTCAGTTTTTGGCTAAAGGTTAGGGTTCATTACAAAACAATGATCCCTAAAGTATTCTATATACACAATCTATATAAAATATCAAATCAACCGATCTTAAAATATATACACAACTTGTATAGAACATCAAATCAACAGTTTCAATACAATACATAGCTTGTACAACTCCAAATAAACCCATTTTAAATGATCGACCAAAGGATTAAAAGAATACACACACACACACAAACACACACAACCCGTAAAAAAGGAATTCATGTGAGTCTAATTTGGACAAACAAATTCAAAGAATTCGATCGTTATGGCGCAGTTTCTAAATGTGAGGGAAATTATTGAAAATCCATTGACCTCTCTAAAATTCGAGCATAGTAGATGTAAAGAGTTGCAGAAACAGGCTTGGCCAACGACATCGATAGCTTGTGTTTCTTTTATTTGAAACGTGGGTGCTAATGATCAGCACCACAATGAGCATGAACATGAAGTTCAACAAACTCATAGAAAATCAATGCTGCAGAAGGTGAAAGACTGAGCCAAGACATACATCCATAAACATGGTTATGGCCACAACATAACGATTACAAAGAAGAAGAATATCAACATCAGTCTGAAGAAGAAGAGGGCCACAATCACTCTAAACATCAAGAAAATAAATATACACAATCGAAGAAGAGAGAAAAACCAACCTAGATAATAAACGTATCCGGGTAAAAAGGTTTTAAGATGAATAGATAAGTCACAATAAAATAGGTTATATAAAATATAAAAAAAAACTATCAACGATATGGTTCAAAGGCCAATTTGACCATAGGATGTATGGTTCTTATGATTTTTCCCACATCAAGAGTCGATTCATCCATAAATAATTTGGTATAAACATTTCATTCACAGAGAAAAGTGATGAATTTCACATTTTTCTCGTGTTCAATTAAAACATAAAATGTGCTATTACCAAAGAAAAGGAACCACGACCATAGATCAATCCAAAGGACTGATTTTTAAGGTAATAATTACACGCATCAAAAGGAAATACTATATCCAGAGTTATAGTAGAAAGAAAACGACAAGCCCTTAGATCCGAGCATTTGAACCATGCTCTGATACCACTTTATAACATACCCCTAAATGCGTATAAGCAAACTAAGCTATTGTAGTTTTAAATAATCAGTAATACGATAAAGTAATAAAACACTTACTTGAAACAATACAAATGAAAACTTAGAGAATCAGCTCCTCCCAACCATAGGAGAGAGCAACACCACTTTTATCCCAACTCCACCCCCGAGTTGGATCACCACCATGCACTAGAACGCCAAGCAACACTTCCATGCGACACTCTCTCCCTAGAGTCTGTAATAAGCAATGATGAACTTATGAAAGAGAGAAACACTCAACATAGTTTCTCAATGCATAACTTGATGTCTCGTGCTATCTCAATGCACCAATATATATATCTTTTTCCCAGGTTTTGTGCCATCCCAATCAAATTTCAATAAATCCTTCAATCCCGATGATTTAGGATCTTCTCTAGTAGTTGAGATTTTAGATTGGATTTGATTGGTAAAAATATCCTTGCTTGCTTTACACATGTTCTTCGTTCCATGGTGGTGTCCCCTCATTTAACTGAACTCTCCAAGTGTCTTTTTCTTTTATTAATAATAAAATAATAGTCTGTTGTTCAAAGTGTCACTCACACCTCTTGTGAGTACTTTTGAGTTTTTTAAATATTTCTTACAAAAGTAATTGTTTTTGAAATGTTATTACAAATATTAAATCAAAAACAAAATAATAATGTCTTGGGGGTATCACAAGTATAGAGATTGGTACCATGGTACAAGTAGAAGATATGAGCAATATTGGATTAGGGGGGCCATAACATGGCATTCGATAGAGGATATGAGCAATAAATTACTTATTATTTACTTTCATAACGACGATGGAACTATCCACTTGGCTTTATCAATTTATTTAATAAATTTACACCGTGAGTAGGCCTAATAGTCAAGAACATGTTTTCCTCTTAGGAGATAATAGGTTCAAATCTGAAAGGAGATAGGGCGTATATACCTTTCTAGATTTTAGCAATTGATCTTAAAAATTAATTATTATTATTATAAAACATTTTATAGAGTTATAAAATGTATATTAAAATTATACACAAACATAATAATATTTGATTCGATATGAAATGAATTTAAATCCTAATATATATATATATATATATAAAATAATGTGAAAAAATTATAAATGACAAAATAAAAATTACAATATGACAAAGTAAAAGTTATAATAATCAAATAAAAGAATATCACTTAGATTAATTTTAATTATAATAACTATATAATATGAAGAAAGTGATTCATACAAAGATTTTCATTACAAGTTTAACTAAAAGTATAAGATTTATAAAAAGATAAATGGAGGGTCTACAACTTATTATGAATTTGAGAAAAGTTTTAAATTAGTGAACTTTTGTATTTGGGATATTATATATATTATTGTGAAGTTTGGGGTGGCAATATCTTTAGAGAATTGCGATTTATAACATATAATCTTAAAATTAAAGGAAATAGTGTATTGTATCATCCTCATAGAAGTGATCTTCATTAAGAACATGACTATGACTAAATACCTAATGTGCAAGAACAAGATAAATAACATGAGACAAAGAAGCTTCTTAAGGTCCTTCAAACTCTAGTTAAAATCATTCATGGATTGAGTGATATTGACATAAATATGTCAATTCATTATTGGGAAGTTAGGAGGTTACTATGTAAAATAATGATAATATTTAAGATATTGTTACATGTAAATTTAAGGAGAAGTTATGTTATGATAAATATTTAGAGGGGGAAAAGGGAATGTTAAGATATTATAGGAGGTGAAAGAGGGAATAATTTGTAATTTTTATGACACTTGTAGAGTTGGAGACGAAAACCACTTTCTCTCATAATGTACCACATTAAATTGAAATTGCAATTTCAAAACATTTGTTACAATATCCACCTTCCTAACCTTTTAACTCATCACAACTATAATAATATAGAAATATTTCAATTGACATTTTTTAAACACACAAATAATTTTTTTAGAAAAATCTTATAATCCCTTACATTTTTAAACTCTACTCCATCATCATCATTAAAATTCATTAAAAATTTTAATCATTCTTTCTTTAAATTAATTAAAAGTGTCCAACTTTATTATTTTATCATCCATTTACCCAAGGTGTCAATCTTCTTTTATAATAGGTTGCTATTAACTTTTGGAAGATGTTTCAACGTAACATTTAAATATATTTTTAATTATATTTTTTTCCCGAATATATAAAATTTAACATTTAACTATAATTTTAATTTTAAATATATTTTTGTAGTATATGATAGTTTAATATTAAAAATATATAAATATTTTTATCATGATGTGATATTTGATTTGTTTTTAAATATAATTTAGAACGATGATACTCTTAGGGTGAATCGATTCGAAGATGTTTGTAGGTAGTGGACGCTTTGTAATTCGGGACATGAGAGTTGTGCAATATTTTAAAGAAAGAATCTTTGCTTTAGAGATGATTTGATTATATTTATATTCATTAGTATTAGTAGCAATAAGCTTCATCACGAAATGTTTTATTTTATGTTTGAAGAGATAATGGGATACATAAGTGGATGATTTTTTTTTTACTTATTAAGCTGCAAAATGTTTAGGGTAGGAAATATAGAATTTTTTATTAATTTAATGATTTTATTTGATGGTAATGATGATAGTTAATATTTATTTAGATTAATTTTGATTTATAGAATTTTTAAAAAGTAAGGAATTATTTGACTTTTTTTTAAGTTTTATTTTTATGTTTACAAAGTTTAAAGAATGTAAATGTTGAGGAAGAGTTTTAATTTATCTAATTTATGTACTGTTATATATTGTTATATACATGGTTGTAAATGTTTTAAATCTAATTTGGGCGGATATATTATTTTTTTTACAATTTTTTTAAAAAATATATTGTAATATTGAAAAATTATTTATAAATTTATTAAGGAACCCAAATACCCTATACCCATAGGTGTCCCACAACCGCAAGCAAACATGGTACAGTGACCTTTGAATCAATAAATTTAAGAGGAAAAATAAAAAACTTTGAATTAATAAATTTAAGTGAAGGAACCCAATTACCCAGTAATTTTAGAATCAGTCATTTAGTTGAGGATAGATATTTATAATGGTTGAAATTGCATAATTGTACAAAACTACAATTTTTAGGCAACATTTTGACAATTACCGGGAAAAACTGGAAATTTTTGTTGGTGTTTATTCCAGGCCATAAATTTACTTTCAAATAACACTCAATTATGTTACCAGTATCACACTGAGACTGAAGATATACAAACCCTAACATCCATGAGCATAACTATGAAACCAGTAAATCCTCGATCTGATTAATGGACAATATGTATTATTTTACACGACAATTCTTCATTGAGAAAAGGGTCGAACTACAATGTCCAGAAACATTACAGTATACGGTGACGGTGGCTTATTATCAATCTGAATCAATACCATACAGTACAATACCTAAACACATAGGTGGATTATTATCAATTTCAATAAATACGATACACTACAATCCCAAATACATAGTTTGTAAATTCTTAATAAGGTCTCTCCCCAATATAATTCCCAGGAGGGTCGTAATTGCAGGTCATGAATACGTCGCCATTGTCGCAGACGATTCGAGCGCATCCCAAACGCCTGGAATCCCTCCACACAATCTGAGTGTAATGCCCACACATCTCGTCCCCAATACAGCTGTTGTTTTGGTATGAATAGTACTGTTCTTCGTCCACCCAGAACTTGACAGCATCACCCGGTACCCAGTCAGAACCGCTGCCCCAGAAAATGTTCTCCCCATATGGCCCATGGGAATGGATCATGTTGCAGTCCTCTTTTCTCTGCTCCGCCCACCACTGCGCGTAGCTCTCAACTTTGTAGTCCCAGAACAGAGGGAGCTCGCCCACTTTGGCTCTCGCATAGTTCTGTGGGAACAAAAAATGCAGAGAGTCTATGAAACTGCCGAATGAGGATCCAGCTGTCGTGCTATTTCCAGTGGAATTGGCAATATTGGCCTGATGAATGGGCCTGCTGGAGGACGAAGAAAACATAGAGAAGAAGACAGGCAACAGCACGATCAGGGCCATGATCGATAAAAAGTTATAATTCTCTGGCTTGGATGTCAGAGCAAGTGTGATATACCAAAAGCCATGGGCGCGTATTTATTCACATTTCGAGGGCCGAATGCATATGGACAAAATACTGTGAACCTGTAAATTTCAGGGAAAAAATCTCGTGAACCAGTTTTCGCTGCCCGTGACCTAGAAGGCCCTACATATTTCCAAGATGCCATACCCTAATGTACCAAAAAAGGGAGTCACGTGCATGTTACATTTGTCCCTGTATGTTTTTTTATCAGGACGGTTGGGCATTCACAGGCCTTATCCTTCAGAATCTTGACCAGAGAGCTGCAAGAATCTGACAAGATACGTCATAATTCGAAGTTTTAATTAAAAATCCTTTTGGACGTGCGCGCTGATACCTGATTACATCTTTTTTCAAGAGACATATATGTTAAATTCTGTGGGCAGAACGGTGAAGCGCCTGAGCAGTATTTGGAATGGCAGGAAAATTAGTGCTACAATGAAATCTGCCATCTCGTGACTAGATTTTTCAGTGGTAGACAAAGCATTACATCAACGTGGAATGAATTGCATAGTAAAAAATGGTGACGTTCATCCCACCTCTGCTATCATATCAACCAGGCAAAACTTTTGGTCTGCTAATAAGCACCTACCAGACAAAGATTTGTCTACTAATGGAAGAAAGAATAGTTTAGCTTGTTTGATTCAGTTGTTCTACTGGGTTATAGCTTTCATTTTAAGACAGTTGAGACATCACTTTGAATATGTTAAATAGTGACAGTCATGTGTACGTACAGAGGCATAGAAACGGCCATATCAGTTATAGTGCAATTGTCATATAAACTTATAATTTAGTTTTCTGGACTCTTTCCGCATGGCTTCTATTCCTTTCTCCGCTGCTTGGCATCTTCTTTCTGTATCACAAATAAAACATTACTTAAATGCCTGTACGGGTCCTTTCCTGTGCATAGGGTCGAAAGAAGCAAATATGCTAGGATTCTATTACAGTAACAGTAATAATAATGCCATATCATACGAACACTTATTACAGTAACAGTAATAATTAATTAGAAGACAAAAAGGTAGCTAGGGGATGTAATAATAATGCCATCTAGCAAAGTGGAATACTTTGGCACGTCCGTGGAATCTGGGGGGCTGGAACATCAAGGATCTGGAATACTTTGTAATGGCCTTACATGCTAAGAGTTTGTGGCGTGCTCTATTCAATGAATCAATATGGGGAAGGATCGTTCGTGCAAAATATTTAAAAAACATCCCGGTTTCAAATTGGTTAAGGTTGGCCTGTCCTGCTACGCTGGGAATATCAAACATTTGGAATGGTCTTGTCAGTGCTTTCGGGGTTATATCTCAGTGGATTGCATGGATGCCGGGCAATGGCCGCAATATTAAGTTGGGAACGGACCCTTTCATGGGTGGTCCTATGAAACATACTCTATCTTTAAACTTGAGGACTCATCTCCGTGCATTGGGCTATTACACTCTGGCTCATGTGGCCTGTCGGTATGTGAATGGGCATACTCAGTGGGTTACCGCTGAGCAGCTGGGTTTATCGGGCTCTCTGGGGAATGAATGGGAGGAATACACCCGACCGATGTATCTATCTAATATCAGATTATCTGACGATGCCGACAGACTTATTTGGTCGTGGGATGTGGCTGGAGGGATTGTCACAGCTAAACTGGCATATGACTCTATGTTTGCTGATTCGTGCTATTCGGTGAGATGGTGGGATAAATATATGTGGAAACTCACTTTACCCCTCAAGATAAAATGTTTTGCCTGGCTTACGCTGTGCAATAAGATCTTAACTTGGGATAATTTGTGCCGCCGTGGTTTCTGCGGCCCGGGGTGGTGCATATTCTGTTGCATGCAGGGTGAATCAGTGGACCATCTATTTTCATCCTGTTGTTTCATTAGAGATATCTGGAATATGATTGCTACTAAAGCAGGCATACATTATCTTTGGAATCTGGGCACTCTGAATGAAAATCTGGAGCACTGGTCTCGTTTTGATGGGGGATGCCCTGAACTTCCATTTTTTATGATCTGGGAGGTTTGGAAGGCTCGGAACTTGTGTATTTTTGAAGGCAGATTTCCTTCAAGGGATGGAATCTGCTACAAAATAATGGCTGCACACAAGGAATTCATATCTGCTCATGGTATCAAGGGTGGGAGAGATACTCTTGCATTTTCCCGTAGACTTGCTCCCCCTGTACTTGTTTTCCCATGTGCATTTTTTGATGGGGCTGCGGAGGGACGCTATGGGGGTGGGGGAGATGGCGCCATACTACTCCTGAACATGGATTTATCCATTCGTATCTGGCTTAATCTGGGTGAAGGTTCCAATACCCGGAGTGAGCTTTGTGCCCTGTGGCTCGTTCTTTTCTGGGCGCGTTTGAAATTGATCACATCACTGGTTATCTTTGGTGACTCACTATCTATTATCTCTTGGGCTTGTGGCAAGACATCACTAAATGTCCTACTACTCAAACACTGGATGGATGCGACCAAAAACCTCATCCGGGATTTCGATCATCTCCACTTTCAGCATGTCTATCGGGAGGCCAATATGGAAGCCGATATGCTTTCTAAACGTGCTCTCCTTTCTCAGGCGGGGGTCATCATGTGGCAAGAATGGCAGGCCGATTCTCTTACTTCACAGGGTTCCTATCATCTACACTGGCCTTGATTGTTATGATGCTTCTTAAGTCTGACTGTTTATTTTTTGTTTAATATGCTCTATTTTTTGCGGATATCTATCTTACTTTCCGGTTAGCTATATGTGCAGATACATCATAGAGCCTGGATCCAATTACTGGTTGGACATCTATGCTCACACTACTTTTTTGCGGCAGATATGACAGCTATTTTGGCTGCTTTTTGGCTTATATATTATGTTTTACTTTATATTTGACACTCTGGGCCTCTGACAGTTGTTGCTGTTGTCTATTTTGTTTAGTACTTGATTATGGACTTATTGTTTTATGTTGTGATCTCGGGATCCGTTTCTCCACCCGGAGGGATCCTTGACTTTTATTGTGGACATATGGTGATATTTCTGGTCTATACTGTTACTATGGGTGACTCATCTGTCTATGTTTGACATGTCCATTATACTGGATTTGTGAGCAGACATATATGTTTTTGACAGCTGGTGCTATTTACTATTTCGTATATTAATAGTAAGTTATATTTTTCTGTGAAAAAAGTTAGCAGTTTTTTTATACCCATTTTTGTGCAACTTAATTCTTTAATCTAGTAAGTGAGTTTTTTTTACTAATTTTTGTGTAACTTAATTTTTTAAGTTTTCGAGTTGGTATTCTAGAGTTGGTGTTTTCTATCTAACCATATTGGATTCTTGAGTTGGTGTTTTCTATCTAACCATGTTGGTTTTGAGGTGTGATGAGTCCAAATGGTTGCCATGTCAACAACAAAGTTCCAATTTGTCTAGTCCTAATGTCACTATAGTGTATTTTTACTTAGGACCAATGGGTAAACATTGATGTGCCTTAAAGTGGACTCGACTTAAAAAAATGAAATTTCTAATTTTAAAGATTCATTTTATTTCAAAATGTAGAAGAAAATGTTTTTTTGAATAATTTTAAAAGCATAAAATATTGACAATTAATTGTAGATAAAGTACTTTTATGAACCACATATGGTACCAAATATTTTCAAGATTGAAGTCAGACAACACTATTGATACCGCTAGTTCTATCTCCACTACTAATACCACTACTGCTACCGGCTCCTCTTCACTATATAAAGCATAACATCAAAGTTATGACCTACAATAAACAAACTTTTATTGTTCATAAAATGAGTATTATGCATATGATATTATTAAGATGACAAACTGTTTACAAATTAAAATTAGAAGATTATTAATGTATTTTAAAAAATAAAAGTGATGTTGAACAAAAATATCATGTTAAAAACCATTATCATAAAAATGGTACTTCTTAACCACATCTCCTAATTCTTGACATTTAGTTGTAATATCAATGTTCACTTATATATGTCTCTAAAATAGATGCACATGAATATAGAAACATTACATTATTTGAAAACAAAAATATGTAGTTAGAATGATATCTTGCTCGCTCTTTATCTTTTTTTTTGTAAGTCTGTACATTATATTAATTAAGAGTAAAGGATAAAATTACATAGCAAGGAGGGCCCTAAGGCGGCCTGGGATAATGGAACCATCCCAGCATAACAAAAAAAACATAACTAGCAAGACTATTACAGAGCATCTTGTGGGCTATACAAAAAAACTGTTTCCTACGGTAGGCCCGAGACCAAAAAGCAGTCTGAGTGTAATGAGTATTGTGGAGGACTAGACCATACAAAAAAAGATTGAAACAACTATAACAAAAAACCTAAAAGGAGCAGAGAGACCCGGTCTTCTCATCGATCTTCCGAGTAGACATGGAGAAAAATATTCAGGAGGAAATTCCTCCAGAATGGGGCAACCCCCCGGAAAGTCATCCTCAGGCACCTTCATAGGAAGCGGTTCAATTTCGCGAGCAGCAAGAAGGTCAGGTTCCACATGGCTGCAGATCTTTTTGCATGGATGAGAGCCAATTGTGGAAGGGACGGGGAACGACACAGAAGGAACGACCGATGAAGTAGGAGCAGGAGCGTCCATGAAAGGATCTGGAGGAGCAGCAACTGCAGACCCTTCCGATGGCATACCACTTACATTCTGGACATCGAAGACACCGCCATCACCCCTACCACCGCCATTACCCTTAACACCAGTGTCTGCCATGACCGGACCCCGAACCACAAGAGCATGTTGGTTCCAAGAGAATGTGGCATCCAAGTTGGCCAAACATTTGTCCAACTCGATGAGTTTGGCCCTGGTGGCCAACATCTAATTCCTGGCTGAGCCCCAATTACCTAGCATGTCATCCATGAGATTTCTGAGCATATTTTTGATAATCCAGTAATGGTTGATGTTTCCTCCATTATTTCCTTAGGCTAGGTGGTCTGCCACAAGCTACCCTTCCCACTCATCAATCAAATTACAACTAGTGAAGGAGATGCCAATGTCATATCCATCGCTGGTGGCAGGAGAGCATTGGGTTTTTCTTCGACTCCCACTGCCCCGACGAGAAATTCCGCACTACTTGGTCATGGCAGAGAGTGCAGTGAGAATCCACAACCAAATCCACAGCTGAGTATTGTTGATGTATATGTAACTTCAAAATGTATTTCATATATGTATTTTGTACTCCTATAGAGATGGTATTATTCCTTTATACATAAGTGTTTGTATTCCTATAGAGATGTTATTATTCCTCTATACGGAAGTGTCGCCATTTATATTGTAAGTGTCGTAACTTATACTTGATGGGTTATTAGACCACCTTGTTGGGGTCGGCCCTGTATAAGTCATGTGGGTCGAAGGGTTATTAGACCACCCTATTAGGGATCGGCCATGTGGGTCAAAGGGTTATTAGACCACCAAGTGTGGGGTCGGCCCGGATTCAGTTAACCATGGGTTAAGCTAGACATGTAGGCCCCATTAGTTTATTGGGCAAGACAAGACAAGTATAAATAGAGATCGGGAGATCTCTATTTGATCACTCATTACACTCACTTCTCTCATTCGGAAAGTGGCGCACTTGTGAGGAGGAGGTTCTGCTGCGAGGAGAAGACTATCTCTTGTACTTTGGTTGTATCATTGCTCTATCTATCTCTGAGGAAGTTATTGGGGTTTTTCACCTTTATGGTTTTCCCCAAGTAAACTTTGTGTCTCTTGTGTGCTTGCATTATTGTGTCCATGATTGATATGATGTACATGTTGTTCTCTCAGTTAAGATCCTAGATAAGATTGAAGTAAATTCTGAAAATCTAACATGGTATCAGAGCTAGCTTGAAAGAAGGCATGATATGGAATGTATGACACTTGTTGCACTTGCAATGTTAGGGCTTGATATAGCAAAAAACAGTCATCGTATAACTTTCTCTATAAATCCATTTTTGCGAAGTTTTCGGATCTGAAATTGTTACACGTTGAAGCTAAGATCCCCATGTACCTTGTGTCCAAAGTACAACCTCTAATTCGTTGTACTTTGTGATTTATGATCTGTTCAATAGAGGGTTTCTGTCTCTTCCAGATCTCAGTCATAAACAAGTGACCTGGGAAAAAAAGGTCATAACTTCGGCTAGGAAGCTCCAAATGAAATTTCGTAAAAAGTGACAGGTAGTACATAGACTTTACTATCTTAGGAAATGTTTTCAGAGGCCTAAGTTGAACCCATGACATGTGGCACGCCATACAAGTTAGCTCTTCTATTTTATCTCATAAACAGGTCATGTTGCGACACTTGGCATAAATCTCTCTTAGAGAATCCAATTGAGGTCATACCTATCGGTATGGAAAGATGATAGGTCAAGCTACCACAGAAATATTTTTCAGACCCTGGGGATCGAAAAGTGCGGAGTTACACCATAAACAATCAGGTACATATTTCTGTGAAAACATAATTATTTTTGAGCACCTTCATTCATGGCTTCTGGAATTTAGGGTTTCGGAGAAAGTTGGAATTTTTGTAATCAGAGACTATGGATGAATGCTACTCATCAAAATAGAAATTTAGAGACCAAGATCAGAATTTTTGGTTAGGCAGAAGACCGGGCTTGATCAGACCCTACTTCGGGACTTTGATTGGAAAAGTGGAAAATTAGGGCTTCTGCAAAAATGGGAATTTTTGAAATCTGTGACCACGGCTAGAAGATCCTCAAAAAAATAGAAGCTTAGAGCTTTGGATCAAACCTTTTGATTGGGCAGAAGAGTGGGCTTCATCAAACCCCAGTTCGGGGTCACGTCAAGTGAATCCGAAAGTTTCAAAGGCAAAATTGAGGAGTGAAACTTTGCAGTTTTCAAATTTTGAATATACTAGCTTGATCAACTCATCAAGGCACATATTTCTATCCTTTCGGAAGTTTGAAATTCAAAGTTTGAATTTTTGGGGTTTCTCTGAAAAACCCTAATATAGCTCCAGATCCAGTTCCTGCAAATCAAGTGGATTGGTTTAATCCTAGAAGATGATGGATTGGTCACCTGCATAAGTGAAGAAGTTCCTGTTTCAGAGGGAGATGAGGCTAAGGCCTTACATAAGAAGATTACAAGCAATCTCGACAGGTATGACTCATCCAGGTATGTCTCGAGATTTGTTCATGATTAAGTTTATGATATGTTTGTCTTCATGTTATTACGGTTAGAACAATCTTGATTTTAGACTTGTCGTATCACCTTAACAAAATTATGAATGCATTCATTAGGGTGTTGACACTTATGATTGTACTAATGCATTATGGTGTTGTATGAGGTTTATGTTGTCCGCTAACATGAAAGGTACACCAAGAAAGAAAAATCATGTTCTAGTTCAAGAACATATGATCATGATGACAAAGATTCATCCATTGTCATGGATCACTTAGAAGATCTTCTTACGAGGTATGTATAACTTGGTTCTACAATGGATAACTTATGAGAAATGCAGGTTACTAGCACAAGTCATTGAAGAGAACCAGAAGACATTATGCGAGTATGTTAGACATAACTAGCTAGCATGCTAATGCAGGTATGTTTTTCCTATATCAAGCTAGAATCCTACCTTGTGTTAGGATCTTATACTGTTGTGTTGTTCATAAAGATTATTCATGAAGTCATAGGTTTGAATAGTCATGGTTGTATGCATTTTATGTTTCTTACCATAATTGATGATATGACTAACCAGAAGAATTATGAAGGTATAGGTTTGAGTAATCACGAGTTTAGGCATATTATGTTTCTTACTTTAATTTATGATATGACTAACCATAAGAGTCCTATATAAACCTTGAATACTAATGCTTATTATTTCTGTTTGAAATGATCATGACTATACATGCTTAAGATTATTGTGTTTTGATAGTATTAAGAATATACTAATGAATGTATGATTATGTATGAGACCTCAATGATAACACAATGATGATACTAATAAGCATGCATAGTGATTAAGGATGGATATAAGTTCAAGGACAGGTAATCCAGGAAGCAAAGATCAAGAGGGAGGACACTCCAATTGTTCTTGCAAGGAAGCAAAGATCAAGAAGGAGCACACTTCAGTAATTTATGCAAGGATGCAGATATTCAGAGGGAGTTGACCACTTCTCACAATCCACATCAGAATGGAGCTACAGAAAAGAAGCAAAGGCTGAGAGGGAGTCAACCCAACAACCAAACAAAGATAAGTATTTGAATTGTCATTTCTTACATATTTGTTTGTTTAAATAATGTTATTCAATGATGTATATGCTTATGTTCCTAGACTTAGGTTGTGTATTTTGCATATTAGCGTAATTGCATTAATGAACAGTATACTACTAATATGCATGTGATGGGTAAGTGGCCTATGGCACTATGCAACATTCCATTGCTACTTATCTAGAATGAAACCTCTTTACTGACATGTTGGGAGTAGTGCAAACTCTTAACAATGTTCTAGTAGAGATTGGAAGGCATCTAGAAAGTTACAGGATATGGATAAATGTTGTATTGAAGCATTGGCTAAGATAATTGTATGACTGTATGACATATTTATTTATGTGTAAGAATTTGTTCTGAAAACTATAAGATGTTTTCTAATCATGCAATTTAACTTGTTGTGTAGGAAAGATCGTATACCATCACCTACAAAAGAAGGACTACAACATTTGTTCAGCAACAAAGTTATCTATTGAAAATATTGAAGATATTGAAGTTCCCAGGATCTGGGAAGAATTCCATGATCGAGGAGTACCAGTCAATCATGAAGATGTTTGGGATGTAGTCCCAAGACCTGAAGGGGAGTCTGTAGTGACTTCCAAGAGGATCTACAAGATCAAGCATGCTGCAGCTGGTAGCATAGAGACTTTTTCTCCTGTAGCCAAATACACTTCCATTAGATCAGTACTTTCTCTGGCTACAGTGATGAAGTGGAAGATACACTAGATGGATTTCAAGACAGCTTTCTTGAATGGAGTAGTTGAAGAAGAAGTGAATGTGGAGCAGCCACTTGGTTCTGAGACTCATGACAGGGAGTCATATATGTGCAGAACTTGGTATGGTAGGATAGACAGCTTTCTATCCAATTTGGGCTTTACCAAGAGAAAAGCGGATTCCAACCTTTACTACAAGGTTGAGGAAGGGAATCCTGTGATTCTACTCCTGTATGTGGATGACCTGTTTGTAACAGGAGATGACAGATTGATTGTTGACACACAGCAGAAGCTTGCTGCCAAGTTTGAGATGAAGAACTTGGGGATGATGCACTATTTGTTTTTGGCATGGAGGTGTGGCAGAGTGCAAATGGAATCTTCCTTGGACAAGGGAAGTATGTAGTAGAGATCCTGAAGAGGTTCAGGATGATGGACTGCAAGGCTATGGCCACACCTATGGAATTGAACCTGAAGCTTCTGTGTGATGCTTCATCTGATCTGGTTGATGTCACGATGTATCGTCAGATGATTGGGTCCTCTATGTACCCGACGAACACGAGACCAGATATTTTCTTTGTGGTGAACACATTGACCAAGTTCCTGACGGATCCGAGAGATGTTCACCTAGTTCCTGTAAATCATATTCTGAGGTGCCTGAAGGGTACAGTTGATTATGGGCTCAAATATGATGCGAATCAAAAGTTTAACCTACAGGGTTATGTTGATTCAGATTGGGGCAGGAAGTGTTGTAGATAGGAAGAGCACTTCTGGGTGCTGCTTCAGTATGGGATCAAGTGTGATCTCTTGGTTTAGCAGGAAGCAGTCCTGCGTAGCACTGAGTACAGCCGAAGCAGAGCATGTTGAGATGGATGAGAAGGTTGCAGATGTATTGACCAAGCTATTGGCCAGAGTGGAGTTTGAGTACTTCAGAGAGAAGCTTGGTGCACTTCAGATCGAGGTTTCTTCCAAAGGGAAGTGATGAGTCCGGAAGATGCAGATGCACATGAGCTTTTCTGACATGGTTGATGTGCTCTCCCATGGTCATGATGTAATTGTTGAGCCATTCTCACATGGTGGTAGATGTGTTCTCCCATGGTGTAGATGTAAGGGCTGAAGCCATTTTTCACATGGTGGTAGATGTGTTCTCCCATGGTGAAAAAGTAAGGGCTGGAGCCTTCCTCGAATGGTGGTAGATGTGTTCTCCCATGTTGGTGGTGTAAGTGCTGGATGATGTGCATCTGGGCTGTGCTTCATGGACGATGAGATGATATGAAGAGGACAATGCTATGATGATCAGGAGGATCATGGATGATGAGCATTAGGACGATGCTCTAGTTACTGCTCTGTATATGCATCGGGATGATGCTGGATATGATTAGTTGGATCATTTATATGTATATGTATGCACACATCATGTTGCATGTTGGATATGATCAGTTGGATCATTTATATGTATATGTTTGTATGCATCATGTTGGATGTTGGATATGATCAGGTAGATCATGTATGTTGATATGTATCAGGTATGATCAGGTGGATCATGTATTTGTATTTGTATCAGGTGGATACACTGTATGATTGGGTGGATCATGTATGATGATATGTATCAGGTAGATACTTGGTATGCATCAGGTGGATGCATTGTATGATCAGGATGATCATGATGATGAGCTTCAGTATGTTGCTCCAGATGATATGTACCAGGACGGTACAGTGATGATGATCAGTATGATCATGAGCATCAGGATGATGCTTCGTGCGATGATGATCCATTGGATCATGAGTATCGGGTTGATACTTGGAGGTCAGAGATGATATGTGGAAGGTTGTGCAAATAGCATGTAATCGGTCCTCGGAGGTCAGAGATGATATGTGGCAGGTTGTGCAAATAGCATGTAATCGGTCCTCAGATATCCGATAGGTTGAGCTGTGTGCTCGTAATCAGTCCTGGGATGAGGTATTGCTATGTAGTATGTAATCAGTCCTCAGATATCCAATAGGTTGAGCTGTGTGCTCGTAATCAATCCTGGGATGAGGTATTACTACAGAGACATGTAATCAGTCCTGGAGATCCGATAGGTTGAGCTGTGTGCTCGTAATAAGTCCTGGGATGCTCTTTAGAGATCTTGCTGGTCGTGCTTTGGCACATAAATGTTCTTGGGATGTTATTTAAAGGTATTGTCTATTCACATGTAATCAGTCCTGGAGATCAGAGAGGTTGAGCTGTGTGTTCGTAATAAGTCCTGGGATGCTCTTTAGAGATCTTGCTGGTCGTGCTGCGGCACATAAATGTTCCTGGGATGCTCTTTAAAGGTATTGTGAAGGAGATGCATGTAATCAGTCCTGGGAGATCTTACTGGTCCTGCTTAGGCACATAAATGTTCCTGGGATGCTCTTTCCGGTATTGCATCCACACATAAAATTAGTCTTGAGAGACCACCTCTATCAGACCGTTCGAACATATGATGAAGACCTGCAGGTGGTGGGCCTGCATCTAGTATGAAAAAGGACTGGCTCTGTAGAACTTCCTATGATGAGTAGATTCAGAGATTGATTGAGATAGCAGCAGTGGTGACGATGACGATGATTCGAGGATGATGATTCGCTGATGGTGATCCAGAGAATAAGACTTGTGCTAGAAGACCTATGTCGAGAAATACCTTCCTAGTTAAGAGGGAGTGTTGATGTATATGTAACTTCGGAATGTATTTCACCCATGTATTTCATATATGTATTTTGTAATCCTATAGAGATGGTATTATTCCTCTATATGGAAGTGTTTGTATTCCTATAGAGATGTTATTCTTCCTCTATACGGAAGTGTCGTCATTTATATTGTAAGTGTTGTAACTTATACTTGATGAGTTATTAGACCACCTTGTTGGGGTCGGCCCTGTATAAGTCATGTGGGTCGAAGGGTTATTAGACCACCCTATTGGGGGTCGACCATGTGGGTCAAAGCGTTATTAGACCACCAAGTGTGGGGTCGGCCCGGATTAAGTTAACCATGGGTTAAGCTAGACATGTAGGCCCCATTAGTTTATTAGGAAGGACAAGACAAGTATAAATAGAGATCGGGAGATCTCTATTTGATCACTCATTACACTCACTTCTCTCATTCGGAAAGTGGCGCACTTGTGAGGAGGAGGTTTTGCTGCGAGGAGAAGACTATCTCTTGTACTTTGGTTGTATCATTGCTCTATCTATCTCTAAGGAAGTTATTGGGGTTTTTCACCTTTATGGTTTTCCCCAAGTAAACTTTGTGTCTCTTGTGTGCTTGCATTATTGTGTCCATGATTGATATCCTGTACATGTTGTTCTCTTAGTTAAGATCCTAGATCAGATTGAAGTAAATTCTTGAAAATATAACAAGTACGAGGGTGCACAGAGCATAACTAGCGTCGAGGAGGAGCCAACAGAATGCAGTCATGGGTGCCCACCGACCCATTTATGGTGTAGTGATCTAGGTTTGCACGATCCATAGTAAATTGCAGAGAGCCAAAA
The DNA here is from genome assembly GCA_027924585.1 of Larix kaempferi. Classification (NCBI taxonomy): domain Eukaryota; kingdom Viridiplantae; phylum Streptophyta; class Pinopsida; order Pinales; family Pinaceae; genus Larix; species Larix kaempferi. Next base: position 57,403 of record BSBM01001063.1, read on the forward strand.
TGATGGTGCAGAGAGCCGAAGTCAGGGTCTTCTTGAATGCACAGAGGGCCGAGGTTAGGGTGGGATGTACCAGAGTTGCAGCTAGCTAATCGGTGAGAAGACTTGTGAGCGAAGGTTCGGGAAGGGGCCATAAATCCATAGGTGGGAGAGGCAGGAATGTAGTTAAGTGCATGGGGCCCACGTGCCGTGTTGCGGGCACCTAGGCCGAGGTTCCTCCTCCACGTGCCCTCCTCGTGTCCTGCACGTTCCCCCTTGTGTCATGGCGGCGCCCGCATCCAGGGGTGCTCACTCTTTATCTCTCTTTAGAGTGGGAGATTGTTTAAATTGGAAAGCTTGCTAAGTAGATCTATGAGAAGTGTTAGATATAATTGTAAATATAATTTTTGAAATTCTCCATGAATTTTTAAAGACATATATTTTCCTTAAGTAAGTTGAATCTTTTGGATACCACACCAAAGGAACATGATGGATTCATAGTAATATATTCATATCTCTTTTATGTGACCATGATATCTAACAATCATGATGTGCTTCTTCAATATGAAAATTCTTATGGAATAACATCAAATTACAACATTTGGGTCATCTTGTTTTACCTATACATTTTTTACTTAAAAACACATATTTGGGATTCTGTTGCTTAATATCATTGAAATAAAATTGTGCATTATGGGAGGAGCATCACCTTGCTATTGTTAGAATGTGAGGTCAAGTCAATATCGAGATCTATGACATTTTCCTGTATAGTGGTACACGACTAAGGAAAAATATTCTAGACCCTTGTAGTGTATTTTGGTTCTTTCTACAACCCTTGTATGTATTGTATAAAAGGGAAATTACTGCTAACATTCTATCACAAGAAAATAAAGCATTGTAAGTTTTTGTTGAGTAATAATAAAAGATCAAAGCTTCCATTGCCTCATGGTTTTACCCATGAATAGCAAGGTTTCCACATAGGGATCCAGTTCTATTTGTAATTGTTTTTGCTTCAATTTTTTATATTTTTTCTAACATCTAGTATTAGATCGTAAAATACTACTAGGCATAGGGTTTTCTATGAGCAGGATTTGCATCAATGATAGGAGGTTTAACCATGTTTGAGATTGAAAAGTTTGATGGCAATGTTAGGAACCTATGTCTTTACTTTGTTAGTATGTTGTTGTTGGACGCATATGCTTTGTAAGTCGTCCCGTAGTATTTGTTGATCAATAGTTTGTGTTATTGTTGTTGGCGCATATGCTTTGTAAGTCGCCCGTAGTATTGTTGATCCATAGTTTGTAGTGGCCCATGGTTTTCACCCATAGTATTGGCTCCTAGACTTAGTATATAAGTGTGTGTTGAGACCTATGAAGACACCGTGAAGTTATTTGTATTGAGCTTGCTCATAGGAGGTTTCCCCCTCGAAGTGGCCTATGATCAATATAAAAGTGATTCTGAGTTCTGTCATTTCTGCTATTTCGCATATTCGTATTAATTAATTGTTGCAGGTGCATCACATCTGGTATCAGAGCACTTTCTTGGGCTCGCTGGGTGAAATTTCTGCCAATTTTTTTTTTCGCATCTGTTGCAGGTTCGGATCTGGGAATAATCTCTATCCACTTAACTGTGGGAAGTACTTGGGAATAATCCCTAAAACTCATTGTGAGGAGTACCATAGGAACCCCGAAGTAGCTGTCCCATTGAGAGGACTTGCCAGCGAAAAGGGCAACGACCCCTACCTGATTGACTAGTTCCCACCCGTGAGGTAAACCAAGAGCTGTCGTTTGTGGCAAAGCGGTTATCAGTTTTACCTGAACCGTGGAGTGAGGGGTACTGCCCCAATACGCAAGCCATCAGACAACATTGGTGGCCGAGTGAAACCCATGAACTGTTAGGAAGCCGCACATACCTGGGGTCCATATCTACTTTCAGCTGAACTATTGTTGATCACTACTGTGCCGTTTCAGATCCATTTTGCAAGCCATTCCAGATCCAGTCGTTTTCAATCCATTCGGCACTGTTCCAGATCCCTTCTGAGCCATAGCCGCTCCAGTCTGGAAAAAAAAAAAATCCTCACTCTGTAGCCGCTCCACATCTCCCTTGTTTTCACTCTGTTTCCCTTGAAATTTTCGGGGAACCCCTGTCATCCTATTCTGCATATTTCATTGCTGAGGACCCTATCCCTAATTCCCCTTCGCAAAGCCCGAAAGCCCACATTTGTCTATTTTTAGGGTTTGCCATAACTTCCTCAGATTTCACCCAATCACCTTCAAATTTTACCACAGAGTTCCTTTCTGAATTCTGCTTCTTCGTCCCCCTCTGCCAAATTTTCCCATTCTTTCACCCCGCTTCTGAAATCCTCATGTTTGCTTCCCTGTCTAGTCGACAGTGTCCAACACCTAGTCAAACCCCAATTACCCTTCAGATTTTTTTCCATGTCTAGATTTTTCCTTACTGAAGCAATTTCTGTTTTTGTTTTCCTACCCAGTAAAAAAAAAAAAAAACTCTTGGTTATGGTTGTCACCCGTGCAGGAGCAAAAACCATGGAAGAAGCACTTGCAGCCATCCAACCCAAACTCTAGGATCTGGATGAAAAATTTCTCAGCCTCCATCTTGAACATTCAGCTATGAACAACAAACGACAGTCCGAGTCTTCATCAGACAATGGGTTCTCTTCTTCCAGCAATTTCCGTGGTCCGAAGCTTGATTTTCCTCGCTTCAATGGTACTGATCCAACTGGATGGATCTATCGTGCAGAACAGTATTTCAGTCTGCATAATACTTTTGATTTCAACAAAGTTCCGCTGGCATCCTTTCACTTGGAACAGGAAGCTCTTCAATGGTACCGTTGGTACATCAAGGCTCATCCAGAGCCCAAATGGTCAGACTTTTGCCAGCTCCTTTTGCAACGATTTGGTCCTAGTGCTTTTGATGACTTCACTGGAGCCCTCACTAAACTTCGCCAAATTGGCACTGTGAGAGAGTATCAAACCGAATTTGAGAACCTAGCCAACCACACCGAAGGATTGTCTGATGACTTTTATCGGAGTTGTTTTATCAGTGGTCTAAAGGATGCCATCCGCTCTGAGCTCAAAATGTTCTGTCCCACCACAATGATGGAAGCCCTAGGGTTGGCTAAGTTGGCAGAAGACAAGATTGCAGCCCAACAACGCTCCAAGCCCACTTTTGTTCCCTTCCAAAATATGGGTTCTTAGCGACCACCTATACCGCAGGCTCCTCGACCGACTCCTATCAAGCGTTTGTCTAAAACAGAGATGCAAGCACGGAGAGAAAAGGGGCTTTGCTATAATTGTGATGAGAAATTCACTCGAGGACATAGATGTGTTCAGCAAAAGCTCTATCTATTGGATGTGGAGTCTCCGCCTGCCTCTGAAATTGGTGACGAAGATCCAGAAACATTGGATGCTTCGGTCGACATTCAGGAACCGCCTATTGACCCTCCGTCTCAGGATGACTAGCCAGAGATATCTCTCCATGCTTTAGCTGGAATCACCACCCCCCAAACAATGCGAGTCAGGGGTTACTTCAAGAAGCTTCCTCTTACAATACTCATTGATTCTGGTAGCACTCATAATTTCATTGACCCTCAGATCGCCAAACAAGATAATTGTTTTATCCATCCTTGCTCCAACTATGAAATCATGATTGCCAATGGGGGCACCTTACCTTGCAAAGGGAAGTGATGAAATGTGCGTATCTCTATGGGAGATTATACCTTGCGCTTGGACATGTTTGCCTTTCCCTTAAACGGATGTGATGTGGTTTTGGGCACTCAATGGCTATGCACACTTGGCCCTATCTTATGGGATTTTGCTGAACTTTGGATGCAGTTTTCCCTCAATGGACAAAAACACACATTGACAGGATTACAACCAGGTTCTCTTAGCATCATCAGTTCACATCGCATGGAAAAACTCCTCAAGAAGAATTCACATGGTGTCATCACTCAGATCCATTCAGATCCATTCCATTCAGATGCAACCATCAACGGTCTCCACTACTGCTTTGGATCTACAACAAATTCTGGATCGATATACTGGTGTCTTTGCTGAACCAGTGGGATTTCCACTTTCCAGGCCAGAAGACCATCATATTCAACTCCTTCCTGGCAGCGTTCCTCCCAACATCAGGCCCTATCGCTACCCATTTCACCAAAAAACGGAGATTGAAATGCTCGTTCGGGACTTATTGAAGCAATGTATTATTCGCCCAAGCACTAGTTCCTTTTCTTCTCCAGTTATTCTTGTCCGCAAAAAAGATGGGTCATGGTGCCTCTGCATTGACTTCCGAGCACTTAATCACCTCACCATCAAGGATAAGTTTCCAATTCCTATTGTTGATGAGCTTCATGGGGCTCACTTTTTCTCCAAGTTGGATCTTCGTTTTGGGTATCATCAAATTCGGGTTCATGAGGATGATATCCCTAAAACAGCTTTCTGCACACATGATGGCCATTATGATTTTTTGGCCATGCCCTTTGGCCTCACTAATGCTCCTTCCACATTCCAGGCCTTAATGAATAAAATATTTCGACCCTACTTACGGAAATTCATTCTGGTATTCTTTGATGATATCCTCATCTACAGTAAAACATGGGATGAACATCTCTAGCATCTGGATCTTGTCATGCAACTTTTCTCTGACCATCATCTCCATGCCAAGCAGTCTAAATGTGTTTTTGGACAGAAGGAAGTTTAGTATCTCAGGCACATTATCTCAGCACAAGGGGTTCGCGTGGATCCTGCCAAAATCGATGCCATGAACAATTGGCCGCATCCTCAGACACTCAAGAGCCTTCGTGGTTTTTTGGGGTTGACTGGCTACTACCGCAAGTTTGTCAAGGATTATGGGAACATTGCAGCTCCATTAACTGCTCTATTGAAAAAGTATGCTTTTACATGGACACCTACTGCTCAGTGTGCATTTGACAAACTAAAACAAGCTATGTGTACTACACCTGTGCTAGCTATGCCTGATTTTTCCAAGCCCTTCACTATTGAGAGTGATGCTTGCGGCAATGGACTTGGTGTTGTTCTCCTTCAAGATGAACACCCCATTGCGTTCACCAGCAAAGCCCTTTCAGGTAAGAATTTAGCTGCCTCTACCTATGAGAAGGAAATGATGGCTATTTTGCATGCAGTACAGAAGTGGCGCCCATACCTATTAGGGAATCATTTCTGCATCAAGACTGATCACCAGAGTCTGAAATATTTCTTGGACCAGTGTGTCTCCTCCCCGGCACAATAGAAATGGGTTAGTAAACTCATGGGTTATGACTATGAGATCACTTACAAGAAGGGTAAAGACAATATTGTGGCAGATGCTCTTTCTCGCACATTTGATGCCCAAGGTTCTCTTTCAGCTATTTCTATGCCTGTTCCAAATTGCTTGCAATCTATTCAACAGGGTTATGTCAACGAATCTTCCTTATCTCAAATCATCCAACGCTTGACCAACAACCCTTCTGCTGTACCACATTACTCTTGGGATGGTGCTTCTCAGCGATACAAGGGTCGTCTGGTGCTTCCCCAGAGCACAAATCTTCAACAGGCTGTCTTCTATGAACTCCATGCTTCTCCATCGGTAGGGCACTCTAGGTTCCTCAAAACGTATGAATGAGTACGGCGTAACTTCTTTTAGCAGGGCATGAAAAGGACAAGTCAACAGATGGTGGCCGAATGTGATACCTGCCAGCGCAATAAGGGTGAAACAACACTCCTTCCAGGATTGCTTGAACCCTTGCCCATACCTACACGGATTTGGACAGATATTTCTATGGATTTCATTGAAGGGCTCCCTAAATCTGGCGGGAAGACAGTGATTCTCGTTGTGGTTGATCGCCTCTCCAAATATAGTCATTTTTGTGCTCTCAGCTATCCCTATACAGCCTCCTCCGTCGCTCAAATTTTCCTGGACCAGATCTTTCGTCTTCATGGCATCCCTTCTTCCATTGTCTCGGATCGTGATGTGACTTTCACCAGTCATTTTTGGACAGAACTATTTCGCCACACTGGCACCAAACTGAAGATGAGTTCAGTGTATCACCCACAAACAGATGGTCAGACTGAAATTATCAATAAATGCTTGGAAACTTATCTTCGTTGCTTCACCTCGGAACAACAACATCAATGGGAAAAGTGGCTCCCTCTCGCTGAATGGTGGTACAATACCTCTTACCACACTGCCTCTAAAATGACCCCATATGAAGCAGTCTATGGTCAGGCACCTCCAGCTCTTCTTCCATACACCCCCACCAGTTCACCAGTTCAGGAAGTTAACACGGTCCTTCGAAACTGCGATCAGATTCTTCGCATTTTGCGGGACAATATTTACATGGCAAGAAATCGCATGAAGCAACAAGCTGCTTAGCACCATTCTGAGCGCACTTTTCAAGTCGGCGATATGGTTTTTCTTCGTCTCCAGCCATACAAACAATCCTCCTTGAAACTCAAAGGGCGTCATAAGCTCGCTCCAAATTTCTATGGGCCATATCGAATTCTTCAGAAGATTGGGTCCGTTGATTATAAATTGGAACTTCCTCCTTCTTCCCGCATTCATCTAGTCTTTCATGTCCCTTGTCTGAAGAAAGTTCTTGGCACCAACATCAGTGGACAAACTATTTTACCCAAACTGGATAATGAAGGATCCATCCTTTTGGAGCCAGAGGCCATCCTCAATCAGCGCACATGCCAGCTTCGCTCTCACTCTATCACAGAGGTCTTAATTCAGTGGCACGGCATGCAACCAGAGGATGCTACATGGGAACCACTCCTTCAGATTCAACAACAATTTCCACATCTAAAGCTTTGAGGACAAAGCTTTTTTTAAGGGGGAGGGGATGTTAGGAACCCATGTCTTTACTTTGTTAGTATGTTGTTGTTGGACGCATATGCTTTGTAAGTCATCCCGTAGTATTTGTTGATCAATGTTTGTGTTATTGTTGTTGGCACATATGCTTTGTAAGTCGCCCATAGTATTGTTGATCCATAGTTTGTAGTGGCCCATGGTTTTCACCCATAGTATTGGTGCCTACACTTAGTATATAAGTGTGTGTTGAGACCTATGAAGACACCGTGAAGTTATTTGTATTGATCTTGCTCATAGGAGGTTGCCCCCTCGAAGTGGCCTGTGATCAATATAAAAGTGATTCTGAGTTCTGTCATTTCTGCTATTTCGCATATTCGTATTAATTAATTGTTGTAGGTGCATCACAGGAAAGAATTTATCCCTATCGAAGATGAAGGTGGAGGATTTGATGGTTTAAAATGATCAAGCCCTAGCCTTGAAAGGGATTGCAAAAAAAATTCAAGCAACATGATATAGCGAGGAAAGCATAAAGTTGGATAGGAAGGTGGTTTCTACAATTCTTGTTTTCCTAGAAGACTCTATCTTGTTTGATTTTGCTGAGGAAAAGAATATGGAAGCCCTCTCAGAGAAACTTGGGAAGCTAAATCAATGTATGAGACTATATTGATAACAAGTAAGGTTTTCTTGAAAAAAACAATTTTATCATTTGAGGATGAAGGAGGGTTCAAATATGACATCATTTGAATGAGTTTAATACCCTAATCAACAAACTGGTCTCAATTGATGTAAAGGTGGAGGATGATGACAAAGTGATCATTTTATTATATTACTGCCTGGATACCTTGGATCATGTGGTGTTGACCAACACCAAATCATCATCAATAACATTGAAATTTGATGACATGGTAGCTACTTTACTTAGAGAAGAGTTGATGCAAAAATCATCCATGGATACATTTATCAGTGAATCTATATTTGCTAGAGGTTGATCTAGAGAAAGGGGTCAACAAGGTAGATCATAGTCCAAATCCAATTCCAAAGGATGCAAGATGGAAGGTAAGTGTTGGAATTGTGGGAAACTAGGTCACTCGAGGAAGGATTGTTGGCATCTAAAGAATGATGAAAATCCATATCAATGATCAGCTGAGGCTAGCATGGTAGATTTAGAAGAAACAACAACATGTGAGGTTTTCTATATTAGTAATGATATATCACTTTTATATTCTTGTGTTTTGTACCTAGGTTCATATTTCCACTCAATGTCTCCACATAGAGACTAGTTTTTCAAATATCAACCCTAGACTGGTGGGATAGTCTACTTGGGTGATGATCATCCTCTAAACATTGTGGGAATAGGGGATATTAGGATCAAGCTAGGCGATGAGAGAGAAAGGAAGCCATGTGATGTCTGACTTGTACTAGATATATGAAAGAATTTGCTCTGAATCAAGATGGTGGATAAACTAAGGTATTCTACTACCTTTGGTGATAATCACTGCAAGGTTACCAAATGATTCCTAGTGGTAGAAAAAGGAGAATCTTATGGGACCTTGAATCATTTATGTGGTGATACAATGACAAAATCATGTAGAGGGAATACACATAGAGAATGTTCTATATGAATTGGTGTTGTGGCATCAACGACTTGAATATATGAGTGAAAACTACTTAAAAATTCTACATTATTGAGGTATGATTTTAGGATTATGTCTTGTAATTTAGACTTGTGCAAGCATTGTAATTTTGGTAAAAAAAAGAGATTTTAGTTTACTGCAAGAAAGCCTAGATATTTTGCAACTTATTCATTTGATATATTTGGACCAGTCCCTAGTCTAGCTATAAATGGTGCTATATATTTTTTAACTTTTATAGATGATTATTCTATAAGGGTGTGGGTGTATTTTTTGAAAAGAAAGTCAGAAGACTCTCATAAATTAAATGATTTCAAAGCATGAGTAAAGAAAAGTTTGGGAAAGTCTTTTTATGTTTTAGATGGGATGATGGTAGAGAGTATTGCTCCAAGGAATTTGATAAATTTTGAACATAGAAGGAATCAAGGAAAAATTTTGGGGCGAAATTTGTCTCATGGGATAATTTTGGAGTTTTTTTTCCAAAAATATATTCGCCATTTTCAAAATTTAAAAATATGATTCAAACCCAAATTCTATAGAAATGAATTGTTTTAAGAGAAACCTTGTGAAGAGTTTTACATTTCAAAAGATTACAATAATGAAATTGAAGCCATGAACTAAATAACACACAAGTTTTAACCCTAAGCCCTTCATAACAAGAACCAAGCTAAGAGGATCATTTATGTTGTTCCCCAAAATATAGAAATGTAAGGGCAAGTAAGCATAGAACCGAGTTATTGGAACTCAAAGTACCTTGTTTGTGGGATGCATCAAACCTTTGCTCCACTAGATGCATAGGAAAGTGGTGTCCATGTAACACATCATCACATGAGGAGGTAAGAAGACCGAATCATCTATAAGGATGATAATATGAAAACACTTATTGAGCAGATGAAACATTAGCATTACATGTTAGGGAATATCTACAGGGAAAGCATGATTGAGGAGTTGTTGTTGAAACCGCCAGAATTGTCACCCAAACATGAAACCACCAGAATTGTCACCCAAACATACTACAGTTAATAACCTTAATAACAATAATGTCGAGATGATAAACTATCTTAAAATGACAAAAGAATTGCTTACCACATCATGTCAATGTTGTGGAAGAGAATGGGAGCCATCCAAGATGATGTACATTCCTTGCATCACAAAGGACCCATCGTTAGTGCCACATTAGATGTTCGAAACTCCACAACCATGTAACGAGAAGGAAGAATAAACAACATATTGCATTTAAAAAAGGAAACAATATACACAAGCCACAGTAAAACAACCTTAGCACTGGGAAAAATACCAGTAAACACAACAACAAAGGACAAGGGTGGATTAATTTGCAAAGGAGCTAAGCCATTATTGAGAACTAGTGCAAACCGAAACCAAAGGATGAAACCTTAGTGGCTCACCAAGACAAATGACCAACGATTGCATTGGGTGTCAGTTAGTGAAATCCTGAGGGGCCAAGCTCAAGGAATGTTATTGTGATTTACAGCCCTATTTGAGTGCCATAAAGAGCACATACACTAAGCCACCATGGAAACAGTTATGTGGAGGCCAAGACTCTTAGTCACTAGACGTTTGTTACAATCAGCCATGATCATAATGAATTGGTAGGGACCACACCAATGTCGATCAACAACTGAAGCACCAACATGGAGTCCACGATCGCAACTGAATTAATGGCTATATATACATTGGGATTATGACGAGATACTACATTAAACCATTATTAAATGCGATATGATTGTCGGTTCATCTAGGGGGTTTAGACTTTTATTGCTTTCCTATGCTAGCGATGCAGGTTACCCTTTTACCAAGGTCACAACATTTGTAGAAGTCTATGGGGCCAGAGTCAATTATCTAGCAAACTGTGTTTTAACCTCCACTAGCATCAATCACTACCGCGAAAAGACCACATATGTTAAATTTATTCAAGTCAGTCGAGAATTTTACGAAAGGCAAAAACAATAAAGAACGCTACAATCCAGTCAGACCCGTCGCGCAAGAGTTGAGAACGCAAAGTTGTAATAATAACTGCATAGTAGGCGAGGGTGATAACGACAGTAAAAATCTATCAATGCATATAAAGGTGCAGAGATTTCTATGCCAGTTTATTTTATTACTATATAGTATTTTTATTTATTATTTTAAGTGGAATTTTAAATAAAATCTATGTTTGGATGTAGGGTGGATATATTGTACATTAGGTGCCTTTTTTTTTATATCTTGATATACATAACCATATATTGTTTCAAAATGGTTATGTGTATTTAAGTGGTTATGTAGTAGTCACAATATTTTATCATAATAATCTTAGTTTTTGTAGATGTTCTTTTTCGTCATTCATGATCATAAGTTTATACTAAACTATAATTTAGAGGATGAAAGTTGTTGTATATATGAGCGTTTATGTAAATAAAATTTAAACTTAAAAGAGTGATTGGTTACTTTTATCATAAAGTTGAACCACCATTGAAATGGGTCATTAGTCAATTCAAATGTGTATTTTCTAACATTATTGTGTAAGGTAATTGTATCAGGTGAAGTGTATTTCCTAAAGATGTGTCTAGGTAGTCTCATGAGCATGACATACAAGCATATTCATTTAGAAATAATTAATATTGTACCTGTAATTATAAAGGAATGGAAAACCTCCATGGGATTCACCCTCCAATTATTAAGGAAGTGGCATTAAAATAATATAAAGGAAGTTCCTTATTTTTTAGTTTGTGAAATGAATTGCATGGATTATCTAACTAAGAGAACTAATGTTGAATTAATTGTGATTACATTATAACTTTTAGAATTCCAAGAGGCATTTTTGGTCTCCTCCTATTATTCTTGTTTAGAATTTTCTTTATTTATATTAGTACCAATTTATTATTCTACTTTTTTTTTTGTATTTCTTCCTTCTATAATCTATGAAATCATTTCTTACATGATTCTAATTAATTCATTATTTGATTTTTATAGTATATCTATTTAGTTTATATGCTTAGATCTATATGTTTAAATATATTACATTAAGATCATCAAAGAGTATCAAATAGTTCTATAGAAATTGTTTATTTAAAAGTTGATATGATTGGGTTTATAAATTTTTTGTATATATATTTCACAATATTGAATGAGTTGTATTTGCAATTAAGGTGTTGATGATATTAAAAAGAATGCCCCCTAAATAGTCATTAATATTATCATAAAGTATCAAAGAGTTGTATAGAAATTATTTATATAAAAACCAACAAGATGTTATTTTATTTATGTAATATAGTTTAGAATAATATTACTATGGTCTACATTATTTAATATATATATATATATATAGACATCAAAGATATGCAACAACATAATTTGAAACAAATGCGTGAAAATTGAAGCTTTCAATTGTACATTGTTCAAATGCATGTAAGATTTGTGATATAACAATAAAATTGCCATATTTGGAATCTTGATTTAACTCTATGAAATTTAAATTGCCATTTAATAGATGCAATAATCATGCTTTTTGAATTGTAACTTTTACTTTTGGAATTAGAAGTGCAATTCTAAAATCAAAATCACACTTTTAGAACCAATTTATATCACACCTTTTTAATAGAAAATCCCACTTTCTTAATTGGAAATCACATATTGTGTACCAAAAATCATAGTTTCATAATCGATAATTGTAGTTTCCAAATTAAAAATTATACTTTTAGAATAAAAAATTGCACTTTTGGGGTTCAAAATGATTTTAATATTGCACTTTTGAAATTGGAAATCACACTTTTTGAACTTGATACTCCACTCTTTGAACCCGATTTTTTACTATAGAAAGGTTGTTTTGGGGCTTTAAAAAGTGTTTTTTTGCACCTAAATATGAAGTTGACTCACTTCTAGGATTATGACCTGAGAAGTTAGTAATAGGCACTAAAGTGCTTGTAGTGGTTATCGATGGAATTTGATAAGGATGGGCACTATTAAGGCACACTAGTGGTAGGGAAGGTTACAATGTACATTAACCTATGGAATGGGGGAAACATTAGTGCCCCTCATAGCCACATGAAGTATTGCTGAATGAGACCCATGGTGCGATTCAAATTAGAGAAGAAGGAAAGAAAACCAAAAGGTTGTGATGAACCTACTTCCAATACAACTAGATCATTAAGATCTATCAAAGGGGGATTAATGTTGGAAAGTGTTTGATTATCAATAGTCTCAATTTATGGTGGATGAAATTCGTCAATTTCATTTGAAGGATATTGAACAAAGTCTCTTTGTGAAGGGGCTTGGTTGGATTATGAAAAAAAATACTTTCTCCAATACGTCTATCAATATATGTAAATGTTTCATATGTTGAATCACTATAAATTATTTTAGGTGGGTGTACGAATCTCTACAATGGATTGGAACCTTCTATCCTTGGTAACTCACCTCTCTGACACCTAGAACGATGGGTTTGTAGGTCATCCAATTTTAAATGTTTTAAGTTTTGTTTATATAATAAGTCAAAGAAAACTCAAACAATCAATCTTGAGGCAAACTAGACCCAATGTCTCACAAATCCCATGAATATAAAATAACTATAAGTCGCAACAAGCAAACTAATGTTACAGAAACTGGAGTAAAGTGGTTAAGGTCTTCTTCCAATTAGTGAAAGATTGAGCAAAGAAGGCCTCCTAAAAAATGATACCTGGGGATATGAATTCCCAATAACCAATTAAAAAACATGGTAAGAAAACACGTGTGATAACCCTCCCTTAACAATAACTAGAGGTGGAAGTACTTACCTTCAGTGAATACCCTCAAAAGGAGATGAGGTAGATGATATAAGTCTATCTAAGATATCACAAGCATTCCCAACTTACGGTCACCTATGTGATGTCCTAAGAATAGAAACTAAAGTTACCACTTCATAAACGATGAATGATGGGAATAAGCATAGGTAAAGATTAGGCATACAGGAAAGGAATGCAATATTTAAGTCCTCAAACTGAAGCTTTAGAAAAAAGTAGTCTTACCCCAAGGAATTTCCACTTTAATCTAAAAACCCCATACACAAGTTAATCCCACTAAAAAATTGAGGGGATATCTACCCCACTAGCCTTGCTTGACCGTAGTTCTTGACATGTATTAGATGCGTTTTCGTAGCAATTACTGTTTTCTAATAATGTATTTTCTCTTATTATTCATTTTTTGTGGCCTTGGAGATGTTTACTCTCCAACCCTAAATTAAGGCCCCGCTACTTAATTTAATGTGAGTTTTAAACCAAAAAATCTTATTGATTTTAATTAAGATTTCATTTGCATGGTTCGTGTTTAACTCAAAGGTATGCTGTGAAATTATTGATGAGAGTGACGAACCAAAGGATGCATGATTCCAAAAACAACTTTGTTCCTTTCAATGAATGATTCTTAATCTAAAATAGGTAAAACAGGTTCATTTTTCTTTTTCCCAACTTAATGCAATAAAAAAAAAACTACGCAATGCTTCATGGAAACAAAGTTTAATGGTTGATCAGTAATACATTTTAAACATGCAATCAGTGCATGCTGATGCAAAATTAGAGACTAGGTTCTTGTGTATCGGCCATTTTTTGGTGCAAAATTAAAGACTAGGTTCTTGTGTAGGGGATAGAAAAGGGAACCGATGTAGTTTAGTGTGCTAGCATTTTCAATTCCCCAAAGGAAAAGGTCTCACCCAAAGCACATCAAATACCTGTGTGTGGTAAGGATTATTAATTGTAGGGATACATATGTGGGAGTTACTAGCATTCATATCGCAACAACATTCATCATATATCATCACAATAATAATATATTAAAACCATAATATACAAATAATGAACTCACATTGTTGATCAATTGAACAATAAAGAAACTATAGTTTAATCATGGAAAAAGTACATAGGGGGGATTCCTTCATTCTTATTGCCTATGACTTCTATTACATCAAATTCATATCTCTACAACCTTACACCAACCATGGAATTATGCGTTGTAGAATCATATAGAATATAGACACTTTTCCCAATTACATATCCCAAAAAACCAAATACATCAAGTCAAGATTTGATCGAAATCTTCTTATCTGACTATTTCTTTTATGCTTGATGTATTCTATCTCTATTCTCTCTACATCTTCTTACCTTATGCTTCGTTATATACTTTTGGGGGATGGTCCAAAACCATTTTCGTAGTTAGGGGATTCCCCAACTCTTGCTCCTTTTCCTTGTTCTTTCTTCCACCTTTTATAGTCCTTTCCAAAAATGAAGAAGGAAACATACCCAAACCATAAGGGTTGACTCACCCTCAAGTCGACTTGGTTGCATTCTTGATCCTTGCACATAATCTATTGAGGGCTCTTCAAATGAAGGAGCCAAATCTGGTACTTCTATGGCGACATGTCATTTGAGATTGTTGAATCCTTCCAAGTTAGTCTTCCATTTGCTAAGAGGAATGTTGGAACTAGATAAAAAGTTCCAATCCTTCTCTGTATCTAAGATGTAGGTATTTTGTTGCTGCAACTATTGAGTCTTTATGTCAACAAATCAGTTTAACTATTGTAGATTGTTATATGCGATTAGGGCCATAGGATTTAACTCTTGCATGATCGTCTTAGAGGTGCGAACTTTTTCATAAAGTGTATACATATCATAATCAACTTGCTCTGCTTCTTTATACTTGTGTTCTCGGTCAAGAGGGTTAGCCATGAGATTGGATTCATTGTTTAATTGCTTAATATTTCACACAAATAATCCATTGGTTGCTGCTTCTTTTTTAAGATGCCAACCCAATCCTTCAATGTCACAAAGAGGTCATGAATTTGTTTGGTTTTCTATTGTAGACGGCTATGGACATTTTTTACTTCTCAGCTAACTTTTGATACCTAATTCATCAGGTGAACCTACGGTTTGTTTCCCTTATTATATATGTGAAGGTCTTGTTGCAATAGTGTTTCTCGATTTGTCGCAAGTTGCTTCCATGATGTACACAGTATATGAAAACTTTCTTCAAGTTCAACGATGCAAATTTTTGTTGGGTCTAAGGGTAAGTGCCAACATACTTGGGACCACATTTTACACATCTGATAAAAAATATCTACGGTGGTGTCTTCCGCAACTTCTTTACCATGTTGTTCTTCCGCCTTTGCTGCAAGGGAATCCACAAATTGTATGTGGATTTCGTCATATATGTTTTCCTGTGATTTCTCCTGGCATGAATTTACTACATGCCAGGGCAAGATGAGGCTCAATTTTTAAATATTTAGAACTAAATATGTGGTAATGAGATGTGAATTTGAATTTTCTTGGATCCATTTGCAGGTAAAAAATTATGAAATGCCTTGGATGCAAAAAAATCATTTCAAGGGAATCTTATGAAATGTATTCAGCATTGTAGGTATATTTGAAGGTGAATTTTAGCATATGAGACAAATTAGAGATGGAAGTAGGCCCCGAGTACAAATATATCACATTCGATGGAAGAAAAATGTACCGATATTTTATGGAAAAGAATTGAGTAGTTTAATACAAAATACAAACTATTCCCATGTTCTTGTTTAATTCAAATCGAAACATAGACATACATTCACGACATACAATCAAATAAACCTTCAACTATTTTTAAATAACATGAAGACATCATACGAATGAAAAAAAAGGTCATACATGATGAATTTTCTATTTCAATCTCATCATTCTACTATATATTCACATTACTGATACAAATATATCTGATACAAATATATGAGGATATGCTGCTCAAGCTTTTATTCATATCTCAAGAAAGATTTACACATAATGGAATTAGATGAAGTAACAACTGAGGGAAAACAAAATTATAAAGGAAAACATCTCTGGTACACTCAAAAACCTTTATCTCATAAATAGTTCTTACATACAAAACAATAAAACCAACTCAAAAACCTTTATCTCATAAATAGTTCTTACATACAAAACAATAAAACCAACTCAACAACTTCAGAGAACCTCAAAAAAATGCCACCCTTGATTACTAAGCTTGAATGTATGTTTATATCCTTATAGGTTGTAACTACTTTCTGTTACTCTTAACTTATTTTTAACCATATTTAGTTCTGTCACTGCCATCTTTTTACTCTGTTGTTTACAACCATTCATTGCCTTATTATTACTTTTTCTTACTCACCCCTTTTCCCTATTTTTGAATTGGAGGGGGAACTGCATGTTTACTTATCAACCCATGACTTGATGCAAGACTTGGCTTACCAACTGGTCTGAAAACTATCTTCCTTACAAGAAAACTATCTTCCTTACAAACTGATGCATCATATTGAAATTTTCTTGTCCTCTTGGTGGCATAAAGGCTTGATGAATTTGCTTCCGCATTGATTGTCCTAGTGTTTGGCCTAATGTTTGTTCTGATAACTATCTTGATAGTTTCCCTTGGGGTGGAAAAATAAGTTTATGATACTTAGATATTGAATATCAGTCTTTTAATATAGGATAATGATGTTCTTTTAGGGCCTATAATGCTATCTCAGCCATTAGGGGAGTTTTGAGGTCTAAAATGGGCCTCCTAAGGGAAATGATAAAATAAGAGTTCTAAATTTTAGAGAGGAAAAAGAAAAACTACTTTTTTTATCGTATTTTTGACATATCTCCTTAATGGTTTACCCAAATTTCAATTTTGGGCACTCGTTGGTTGCGGATTTTAATTCTGCATCCAACCCATACCAAACATATTTCAATAAAAAACGTATTTAAATATTAAAATACGTTTTTTTTATTGAATTTTTCATTTTTTCATGTCGTGGGTTCCTCAGAAGTATGCAATGTGGGTATGGTTTGGGTGCGGAATTAAAATCTCCATCCAACGAGTTCCCAAACTTGAAATTTGGGTAAACTGTTAAGAAGATATGTCAAAAGTACGATAAGAAAAAGTAGTTTTTTATTTTTACCTCCAATTTGTTTTACAAATGTTACCCTTATGGTTGAAATCATCATCTTGAATCCTATTAGTTCTTATAAAGTGAATTTTTATGGTACATTATTTGTTTTGAGGCCCATTTTTTACCTCAAAACTCCCCTAATGATTAGTAGTTTTCTCCTTTAATATAGGCTTCAACTTTCTTAGCATGTACTTAACAATGACCCAAATCTCAAACTCAATTCTTAGCCTATCAAATACTTCATATCTAGTTATTTCTCCTTCTAGTACATCAAAGTGTACTAATTCATTCTTTTTTTGCATTGAATTTCCCTTATATCCTTATCTCTTATACATTTCCCCATTGCCATCCCATGAATGTGGCAGGCCTAGTTTGATTACATCATTGAAGATATCGTTTGAAGACACTCCTTTAGTGAGGGACTTTATTATACTGTGAGTTCTCTTCATCAATGTTTTTTTTGTAATCATTTGATTTTCCAACTTTATTAAGTGAGTGAATTGTTTGAAATATGCAACTCTTCCAATTGTATTTTTGTGTTACTATTGAAGTAGTCAATTATATTTGTTTCTTGCTCTGTTGAAGCTTTCTTTTTAGATTCCTTTGGGATTTTCTTTATCTCCCCGGTGGGATGAGAAACCTATTGCATGATGGGTGATGATGTTGAAGGGATAGACTCAATAGACAATGATGTCTTCTTTATCTTAAAGGTGGAAATTTTCAACTCTAAATCATTTATTTTATTCTCATACTCCTCTACTAGGTTCTTGTATTGCATCATGCTCTAGCATCTCTCCTCTTTTCTTCTTGCATATTCAACAATTCATGGGTTTGGACTGGTTGTTCCCTAGGAATTTTCAATTGATTTCTAAGATATGAAATTGCATTATATTTCTACTGCAAGAGGGATTTGGAATGGGAAATTATTTTTGGATCCACTCCTAAAGCTACAATTTTGATTTCCTCCTCCCTTAGTAAGATCCTCACTTTCCCCGCTAAAAGAAGAAGTTACTACTTTTTGTTTATCCTGATAAGGACAAGATTTGGTAGAAAGCGTTACCCCATGGGCAGTTTTGATAGTTAACATGTTTCAGGATTTTGTACCAGCAATTGAGCATAACTTGAGTAGATGTTATAGATTTTGATATTCTCACTACAGCGATATGATAAGACGAAGCATTTAAGGAATTGAAATATGAAGAAAACACACATAGAGTGCATAATGACAAGATGGTGACACAAGAATGAATGGAATGACTGAATCCTTGGTTACATGAATTGAAGTAAGTTGCATCAAAGCTCCATCGCACTACATTGACTATGTTTCCTAACCAATTAAAGGATGATACGTGGAATTGCCTAATCTAGCAATGGATCAAGTTTAATCAATGATAGATATGTTGGATCGTAATCAAAGTGGGGAAACAAGATGAGTGGCATTGTAGATGACGTGAATCGGAAATAATGGAATTGTTTTATTCGATTCACCTTCTCTATTGTGCGAATAAATTATGTTCTGGCAATGAATTGTGGGACTTTGGATCTTTAATATTTTCCTTGTGTAAAGATATTTATGCAATAACTATACACATATATAGCTATGTGACTGTAATAATGTCGAGATATTGGAAACTAGTTATTGGGTAAAGAATTTTGGAATATTTTTTGTATTTCTCATTTTTTTTTAATGTTGTACATATAACCCGTTGTGAATGATTTTGTTGCTTTTTTTTTTGTATTTTATAGTGGGTGACACATTGTGTTTTGTTATGTAGTGTTAGTGCAATATTGAGTCCCTATGTGGATATAGGTACCTTAATAGAGGTTACATTTACCCTTTTAGAAGGCAAGATTGATATTCATAGTTTGCTAGTGTGAGTGGTTCCACATCACCTAGAACAAGAGTTAGTAATTGGTGAAGATTACTAAGAGTCACTTCCATGAGCATAGTACAAAAAATGTCAAGGTCTGTGTTGAAGAAAATATTTAAATAAGATGGTTTTGTAGATCATGAACTTTGTTTACAAAGAGGATAGAAATGACAATGGACGAATTGAGATGATAGAACAATTAAACGAAGGAAAGAAAAGATGTTATATGACATAATCTTGAAGGACATGATGCTAGTGATAACAAACATAAGATTGTCAAAGACTATGTAAGTGATGTGATTGATCACATAAAGGTTGAATACCATGATCAAGAAAGGGAAGACTACCATTTACAACAAGGTGAAAGAGATGCTATGATTGTGCAATTAAATTGTATGGATAGTGGATTATTGGGAAAGAGATTCAAATATGTTAGATGCACTAAAAATTAGCAGCCTCTTTTTATAACAAGGTTTATATTTAAAAATGATGAGGATGAGAAACGATAGTTAGATTCCCTCTTGTGTTAGAGGTGGAATATTATATTAGTAATCTATATTCTAGGTTGGGGTATGAAGCTTGCAATTAAATATCATAATGACATTCTATGGTTATGTTGCATTGTGCTTAATGATATTTTAG
Organism: Larix kaempferi; assembly: GCA_027924585.1. Classification (NCBI taxonomy): domain Eukaryota; kingdom Viridiplantae; phylum Streptophyta; class Pinopsida; order Pinales; family Pinaceae; genus Larix; species Larix kaempferi. The sequence goes on from BSBM01001063.1 coordinate 77,268, forward strand.
AATTGAAATTGAATGTACAATGAATATTAACTTCGGGATGAAGTTTTCTAAAGAGGAGGAGTATGTAATGCCCCATTGTAGCTAGGCTCATGTACATTATTATGATTAAATCCATTTTCACCTTCACTTGTTTGCAAAAATACTTATGTGTCAGTAGTTCATTATCTATCTTAGAACATAAGGGTGAAGTTTCCTAAAGAGGGGGTGTATGTAGTGCCCCACTTTTACTTTATACCTAGATTAGTATGAGATACTATTATTTGAGGGCATTCGGTTTCAGATGACCCAAGTATGTGTGGATTTAGACTTGGATTATTATGCTATGTTATTTTTGAGGGGATTCGATGATGAATGACCCATCAATGTGTGGAAACCAATACATTGATTAATAAGTGGGATGCTTTAAAGTTATCTATTATGAAATTGTGAAATGATGAGTTGATGACAAGTATATGGTTATATTTCCCTAGAGTTAAGAAATGATGATTTGATTATGATCAAATGTTTATGATGCCACGATATTATGGAAGGATGGTTAAATGAATACATATATGCTTTTGTATAGCATGTAATTTTGATGGGTTGTTGAGTGTGATAGGAAAATATAGGTACATGTGATGCACGGTGACGTCAATACCGCATAGAATTTTGATTGAGTAAGGGTATCCATGAAAAGTGATATTGACCTAATATAAATGGATATATTATGCTTTTATTTAGAAGTATTTGATGCATGTAGTGTTTTACATGTAGGCACTAGATTGTGATTATCAATCGGTCCACATCAAGTAATGGGGCTAAATGGGAAGAAGATGTAACACTAGCAATTACTCCACGTGGAAAGTTGAAAAGTAAGAGAGGACTTTGCTCATCAGATGATTTTTTTTTTATGGTAGGCCTCGGATTTGGTCAATCACAACGATTAGACTTGGGGCTGTGCAATAAGGGCTTGGATTTCTTCCCAAAGAGGCATTAATACCTTAATAGGGTACGACCGAACTGATTTAATGATGTCTCATTTGTCATACTGGTCCCCACCAAAGAAGGGATATTTGAGGGGCATGGACAGAGAATGGCACCCTTCATATTCTCGTCGTAATGGGAACACGACAGTAAAAATAAAACACTAAAGGGGGTTAATAATCATAAGCGAAATATCTATATCCTCATCATATTTACTATGTTCATGGGTTCTTTGTTACTCCATTACTTCTTGGATTGTAGAGTCATCCTTAGTGACAATTTCCAACTTTAGACAATTATTTGAGACAATCCAAGTGACGACATTTCCTCCTCTACCTGACATGTTCTTGAGCATATTTGAATTCTTCTACTAGTACAAAATCTCTTGATCACAAATGGATTAGTACCTATGGTTCTTACATCACCACTTTTAAAAAATATTTTTGAAGAAAATGAATTGAAACTAACTACAAAAATGTTAAAGACACACTAAAAGAAAACTTGAAGAAAAATTGAACATGTACTCAAATGCCCTCATGCTATTAAGATCCTATTGTCACAAATTTATATGTTAACATGAGTTAGCTTATTTCTTTCCATGAATTAAAAAAAAAAATCATATTGTACCTAAATGATGAGGTCTTAGAGATACCAATTAAAGTGGACACCTCAAGCTATTGCACTGCACAATTTTTGTAGCGAGGTCATTTTTGCAACTTATTGTTTATCCTCCTCCAAATCATAAATGTTTGGTGAACCAAAATAATATGCAAAAAAATATAAAATTCAAGGAAAACAAGGAAAACCACTAAATCTGTAATCACTTAAGCATCTCCTTGGCAATTACACCAAAAATATGAGTTAAATTATGTGTAGAATTTTCAAAAATTAAATTATTGACTAGGGTGTTATTAGAATTTGAGATGCAAGAATGGGAGATGCAGGAATAAAGCCTATTATAACCTATTTTAACTACTATTATCATTTAACACTATGGAATTAGTCACTGGGTTGTGGGACAACCAATGGTATAAAGGCTCTGGGTCAAAATCTTTCATGAGTGGATGCTCAAGTAACTATGAATCACAATATTTCATGAGAGGACGTTCAAGTAACTTTGAGGGAGTAGCCTATTAATATCTTGAACCTTCAATGATATTCTTGTAGTGGATATTGAAATAAAACACACTTGAAGGACCTATTATGATATAGGAAAACAATCAAAACAACGTAAATATGCAATTTAAAAGTAAAACACTCAATCTGGTAAAATACAAGAATTAACATAAACACACAAGAAACAATTACATACACAGGAATTATTTCAAATATACAAAAATCAGTTACATGCAAAGGAATTAATTCAAATACACAAAAATTAGTTCAAATGATCTAAACCGTAGAGCTTATGCTTTTTATATGTTCACTTACAACATTAAAATAAGATCTACATATTACAATTAAGATCTGAATATGTGTATAAGTATCGATATATTTAATTCTATTTTTTATGAGTGAATTATTTTATTGTAATGTCCCTTGTTAGGAATTTTATTAAAATGGCAATTTTTCACTTTTTTTTTCCTAGTTTGACCTTTGACTAGTTTTGAGCTCTAGGTCTCCAAACTGCTCCAATTGCTCCCAAATATTCTGAGAAGGTATATGGATGATGTTAGAACATAAATGTGTGTTTCAAGGATGCTTTTGGACCTTTAAAATACTTCTACAAATCCTCTTTCGATTCTGGCCAATGTAGGGAACTTTACTAGTAATTTCCCTTTGACTAGTATTGGTCTCTAGGTCTCAAATTGTCTCCAAATGCCTTCAAATATTCAAGGAAGGTGTATTAATTATATTTGTACTTTATTATGATGTTTAGGGATGATTTATTACCATCAAAAGACTTCTGCAAACTCTCTTAAGATTCTGGACCAAGTATGCAATTTTACTAGTAATTTGGGGTTCAAATCCCCCTGGGGTAAGTACTGAAAATGGCTTCCCAAATGCCTCCAAACCCACTTGAAATTATGAAAAGAGGTAGGGGATGTATAAAGTAAATTATTTAGGTCTCATGTGAACCATTACTCAGTTATTAAGTCTATTCTAACCTTTTCCCAAACAACATCAAAAATCACTAGTTCGACCCTTGGGGAAATGGCACCAAATCTTCTCCAAATGTAAATAAACTGAGTAAAATGACTTCAAATGCTTGAGTGCTGAACATAAAAATTGTATAATACATCAACAACATTCCATTAATCAATAAACCATAATTATTTTACTTATCCACTCGAATCCATCAACATTACTTTGGTTCACAACAAGGTAGTGGGGAAATGGCATTGTTCTTTCATTAAAAATGAGATTTATACATTTCTACTTAGAATTTTGTCCTGAAATTTTTTTGAAATTAATAATAGAGTATTTAATTCATATTTCAAAAGAAATAGGGCATTAGAAGCTCCCCCAGAGAGTACAATAGCTCACCAAAAATGCCCTCCCTCCAGGAGCAAGAATATGCCTTCAAAACTGGAAATGGTTGAGAGAATGTGATGCATTAGAAGAAACCATGATCTTCCCTAAAAATTACACCTAAAACAAATGAATCCATTAAATCTCCAAATGAAATGTTTGAATGCCCTTTCCAATTACCAACTTGTATGGTAATCTTTCACTCTTGAAATTGGCTAAGGCAAGAAACTAGTAATCCATTAGCTCTCCTTCATCACAAATGCAATTGCAAATTTATCAAATGATCAAAAGCTGATTTCATTCTTTGTTATTGACATTTATAAATTTCTAATTTCCTCCATGGGTTGAAATCCTTCCAAGAGACTCATGCCAACTCAATTTGGGAAGAGATTCCAAAGAACGCCACTTGTACAACAATTCCTAGTCTCCCACTTCCACCAAATCACATGTGGAAGCATCTTAGCTGCCCTAAATCCCTTGAGTGCCCTCTTGGAGGCCATTTTTAGCCCTGACATGTCATATATGTCATATGCCAGCCTTCAGGTCTGATTTGTGTCATAAGTGTCATAGCATCTTCATCATTGTTGTCATAGAGCTAGGGAATCTAGCCCAAGTGTCTCACTAGCTCCAAATTGCCTCTTCCTCTTCCATGGGAGTTACTCTTCCTCTACATTTCAACCTTTGATGAGTCATGCAATGAATAATAACTTTTGAACTCCCCCAAGTATGTTACCATTCACCTTGAGTTCGAATTGGTAAGAGAATGATGTCAAGTGTAGGGAAAATCTAGCCATATGTGGGTCCCACTTCCTCCAATTGTTGCTGCACTACTCTGATTAAAATCTCTTTATTAAGTGGGAAATCCATCTCCCATACTACTTGTTTCCCCAAAAAAATTGAAACCAATGAAACAAAAACTATTCCAGGGTCCCATTGCTTATATTGCACCCCAACAATTAAGAGTGCTCTCCAACCCATACCATCAGATAAGAGGATCCCTGGATCCCATTTTCTTGTATGCATTCTTCCAAACATCATGAGTACAAAATATATATCTGTGAAGAACCCGCAACAATTAATTAATGAAAATACATGAGATAGCAGAAATAACATAACTCAGAATTACTTTTATTGATCGCATGCCACTTCAAGGGGGAAACCTCCTTTGAGCAAGCTCAATACAAATAACTTCACGGTACCTTCATTGGTCTCAACACAAACTTATATATTAAGTCTAAGTGCCAATACCATGGGTCAATACCATGTGTCAATACAAACCATGGGCCAATACAAACTATGGATCGACAATTACTACGAGATGACTTACAAAGCATATGCGTCCAACAACAATAAGACAAACTATGGATCAACAAATAATACGGGACGACTTACAAAGCATATGCGTCCAACAAAAATAAGACAAACTATGGATCAACAAATAATACGGGATGACTTACAAAGCATATGCGTCCAATAACAATATACTAACAAAGTAAATATAAGGGTTGACATGGGTTCCTAATATCCCCTCTCCCTTAGAAAAAGCTTTGTCCTCAAAGCTTTAGATGTGGAAATTGATGCAGAATCTGAAGGAGTGGTTCCCTTGTAGCATCCTCGGGTTGCATTCCGGGAAACTAACGCCTTGTGAGTTTCAGGGAGGGTTGCTTGGAAGGCTGTAGACAAAGAAGAACCATATCAGTTGCGTGAAAAGTGCGCTCAGAATGGTGCTGATCAGCTTGTTGTTTCAGTCGAATTCTTGCCATGTGAAGATTGTCCTGCAGAATGAGAAGAATCTGATCGCGATTTTGAAGAACCGAGTCAATTTCCTAAACTGGGGAGCAATTGAGGGTGTATGGAAGAAGAATTGGCGGTGCCTGTACATAGACTGCTTCATATGGTGTCCTTTTAGATGTAGTATTGTACCACTGGAGTGCTTCTAGGAAATCCATAGAAATAGTTGTCCCTATCTGTGTAGGGATGGGAAAGGGTTCGAGCAGTCCTGAAAGGAGTGTCGTTTCACCCTTGTTGACCTGGCAAGTATCACAGTCAGCCACCATCTATTGAATTGTCATTTTTAGTCCCTTCCAAAAGAAGGTACATTGTTCCCGGTCATACATTTTGAGGAACCCAGAGTGCCCTGCTGATGAAGAAGCATGGAGTTTAAAGAAGAGATAGCCCTGTTGAACAAATTGCAACCAATTTTGAACAAGCAGAGAAATAGCTGTAAGAGAAACTATGTCATCAAATGTTTGAAAAGGAGAATTTTCCACAATATTGTCCTTACCCTTCTTGTAAGTGATCTCATGGGCATAACCCATAAGTTGGATAACCCATTTCAGGTGTGTTGGGGAGGAGACCCATTGTTCTACGAAATTGTCTAGACTCTGGAGATCAGTCTTGATGTAGAAATAATTCCCTAATAAGTATGGCTACCACTTTTGTACTGCATGTAAAATAGCCATCATTTCTTGCTGAGATGTAAATGCATCTAAATTCTTACTGGAAAGGTCTCTTGAAGGCGACAGGCCCATTGGTTCAGCAACGACACCTGGATATCTATCTAAGTAAGTAGGGGAGACCATTGATGGGTGCATCTGAATGGAATGGAGTTGAGCGATGACACCATGTGAATTCTTCTTAATGATATTTTCCAAGCGATGTGAACTAATGATGTAGAGAGACCCTTGTTGTAAGCCCTTAACTTTATGTTTTTTCCCATTGACTGAAAACTGCATCCAAAGTTCAGCAAAATCCCATAATATGGGGCTAAGTGTGCGTAACCATTGAATGCCCAAAACCACATCACATCCGCTTAGGGATAAGGAAAACATGTGAGAGCATAGGGTATAATCTTCTAGAGAGATACACACATTGTGACACTTCCCCTTACAAGGTAAGGTGCCCCCAATGGCAACCATGACTTCAAAGTTGAAGCAAGGATGAACAAAACAATCAGCATGTTTGGAGATCCGAGGGTCAATGAAGTTATGAGTTCTACCAGAATCAATGAGTATTGTAAGAGGAAGCTTCTTGAAGTAACCCCTGACCCGCATTGTTTAGGGGGTGGTGATGTTGGATAAAGCATGGAGAGATATCTCTTGTTGTTAATCCTAAGATGGGGGGTCAATAGGAGGCTCCTAAATGTCGACCTGATCATCCATTGTATCTGGAGTTTCTTCACCAATTGTAGAGGCAGGCGGAGAATCCATATCCAAGAGATAGAGCTTTTGTTGAACACATCTATGTCCCCGAGTGAATTTCTCATCACAATTATAACAAAGCCCTTTTTCTCTACGTGCTTGCATCTCTGTTTTAGGAAAATTCTTGATAGGAGTTGGTTGAGGAGCTGGCGGGATGGGAGGTCGTTGAGAACCCATATTTCGAAAGGGAACAAAAGTGGTTTTGGAGCGTTGTTGGGTAGCAATCTTGTCTTCTGCCAACTTAGCCAACCCTAGGACTTCCATCATTGTGTTGGGACATAACATTTTAACCTCTGACTGGATTTCATTCTTAAGACCACTGATAAAACAACTCCTGTAGAATTCATCAGACCATCCTTCTGTGTGATTGGCTAGTTTCTCAAATTCTGTCAGATACTCTCTCATACTGCCACTTTGACTAAGTTTAGTGAGTGCTCCAGTGAAGTCATCAAAAGTACTAGGACCAAATCGTTGCAAAAGGAGTTGGTTAAAATCTATCCATTTTGGCTTGTCATGAGCCTTGATGTACCACATTGAAGGGCTTCCTGTTCCAAATGAAAGGATGCAAGTGGAACTTTTTGGACATCAAAAGTATTATGCACACTGAAATACTATTCTGCATGATAGATCCATCCAGTTGGATCAATACCATTGAAGCAAGGAAATTTAAGCAACCACAGAAATCGCTGGAAGAAGAGAACCCATTGGTTGTAGAAGATTCTTATTGTTGGTTATTGTTCATGGCTGAATGCTGAAGATGGAGGCTAAGAAGTTTTTCATTCAGATCTTGGAGTTCGGTTTGGATGGTTGCAAGTGTTTCCTCCATGGTTTTTGCTCCTACGTGGGTGACAACCATAACCAGGAAATTTTTTTTTTGGGGGGGACTGGATAGAAAAACACAAACAAAAGATTATTTAGTAAAGGAAAATTTGGATATGGAGAAAACTCGGAGGGGTAATTGGGGTTTGACTAGGTTTTGGACACTTTCTAATGGTCAGGGAAGCAAAAAATGGGAATTTCAAAAGCAGGGTGAAAGAATGAGAAAATTTGTCAAAGAGGGACAAAGATGCAGAAATAGGGAATGAACACGGTGGCAAAAGTTGGAGGTGAGTGGGTGAAAATTGAAGAAGTTTTGGCAAACCCTAAAAATAGACAAATGTGGGATTTCTGGCTTTGGGAAGTGGAATTTGGGATAGGGTCCTTAGGAATAAAATATGTAGAATGGAATTGCAGGGGTGTCAGTGAAGTTTCAGGGAAAACATAGTTAAAACAAGGGATATATGGTGAAAAACAGAATTTTTTATTTTATTTTATTTTATTTTTTTCAGAATGGATATGAAACGGCTTTCAGAATGGATTGGAAATGGCAGGATCTGGAACGGCTCAGAATGGACCAGAAACAGATGGATCTAAAATGACTTTTAGAATGGATCTGAACCGGCTTCATAATGGATCTGCAACAATGCGGAAGTGATCGGCAACAGATGGATCTGCAATGGCGTGGAAGTGATCGGCAACAGTTCAGCTGAAAATAGATATGGACCCCAGGTATGTTCGGCTTCCTATCAGTTCAAGGGATTCACTCGGCCACTAATGCTGTCTGACGGCTTACGTATTGGGGCAGTACCCCTCAGTCCATGACTCAGGTAAAACTAATAACCGCTTTGCCACAAACGACAACTCTTGGTTTACCTCACGAGTGGGAACTAGTCAATCATGTAGTGGTTGTTTCCCTTTTTGCTAGCAGGTCCTCTCAATGGGCCAGCTTCTTTGGCGTTCCTATGGTACTCTTCACAATGAGTTTTAGGGCTTATGCCCAAGTAGTTCCCATAGTTAAATGGATAGGGATTATTCCTAGATCTGAAGCTGCATCAGATGCGAAAAAAAAATTTGGCAGAAATTTCACCATGCGAGCCCAAGAAAGTGCTCTGATACCAGATGTGAAGAACCTGCAACAATTAATCAATGAAAATACATGAAATAATAGAAATAACAGAACTCATAATCGCTTTTATTGATCGCATGCCACTTTGAGGGGGCAACCTCCTTTGAGCAAGCTCAATACAAATAACTTCACAGTACCTTCATTGGTTTCAACACAAACTTATATACTAAGTCTAGGTGCAAATACCATGGGTCAATACCATGTGTTAATACAAACCATGGGCCAATACAAACTATGGATCAACAATTACTACGGTACAAAGCATATGCGTCCAACAACAATAAGACAAACTATGGATCAACAAATACTATGGGATGACTTACAAAGAATATACATCCAAAAACAATATACCAACAAAGTAAATAGAAGGGTTGACATGGGTTCCTAACAATATCATCAAAGTATGTAAAAACATAATGAGAATGTACATAGAAAAGATGCTTCATCAAAGAGTCATGAAAGTGCTTGTACCTCCAAGCAAGTAGACCACCATTTTCCAAGTGCATACAATCAACAAGTAACCAATCAAATCTACTCCAATGACATAGGTGAGGATCCCATGTCCTATAATGCTACTCCAAAAGGATATGATATGCATCAAAATATTCATCCATGTATTCTTTCATCCAAGAAGTGAATGCAGAATCTCCACTAAAATATGAACCAAATAATGAGCAGAAAAAATAAGGAGACTTCAAATGACTCGAAGAGGTATCACCCATACATCCATGAATGTGAGAATCATAATGATATAACAAGGTATGTGGCATCCAACAAAAATATTCTCCAATCATAAGTCTATTCACCCAAGTGTTAGATGAAGTTCCTCCAACATCAAATGAACCAAGTGTTGAGTAAGAAAAACAATGAGTCTTCAAGTGACTCAAATGCATTTCATAGGTGCATCCATGGAGATGTGCATCATCATAAAGTAACAAATGATGCTGCTACAAATGTGAGTAAGAATGTGCTCCAACAATGTCATCATAAAAGATAAATCTAGGAGTTCCATACTCCTCATGTGGCACCAACAAAAAGAACCATTTCACCCATTCTTCATTGAGACTAATGCTGCAAAACATGGAATTGTAGGGAAGTAGGAGAGTGAACTAACTCACCCAAATGATAAAAAAATGCAGGAGTTTCATCATGGAAAGGATCCATATGGGTAGTATCATGCAGCTCCTTCAAAAGTGTGAAACCTTTGTTGTAGATTAGTTCCAATGTAGTGGAATCATGCTCTTCTTTAAAAATTGCATAACCTTCAACAAGAGACAATTCAGTTCCTCTTCCACCACATCAAGTGTTTGGATCTCTTCAAGTTCATCTTCAAACACATTAATAACATTCAAATGTACACATTTCTCATGATCCAAAATGTCATGATAATCCTCCAAACAATCTACCATTTGACAATTTGAAACATAGGAGGAAAAACAAGTATCTTGCAACTTTTCAAGAAGTTGCTCATTTTGAATTGTGAGTTTATGATTATCCTCGTTATTCTTCAAGTATGCATCATGTAACAATTCATTAAGCTCAAACAAATGGTTTCTATCAAAAATCAAAGACATGAAATTACCTTTGATGTGGCACATTGCTCTCTGAATCTTCTCCATGTATTCAAGGAAGGATGTTTCCTCCAATGAAGTAGTTCTCCAACAAGAATTTGACACCAATGCTTGAGTGTCATGGAGAATGCTAAGAGACTCTTGGATTTTCTTTTCATTCATCTTTAAGGACCCTTCAAGAAAATGAGGCTCTTGTAAATGAACCTCCTCATCTTCTTCATTTTTGCTTAGACCAACTTCATGAAGCTCAAGTTGTGATGGGGAAGTTGATCTTGGTTCTTCTTCAACTGCTACAAGGCATTTTGTGTATTTTTGCTCAAAGTAAGATATTCTTTATATTTTTGATATTGTTGGGGCAAGGTTTTATATGTTGCTCTCCATCTTTGTAACTCATTCATAGAATTATCCTTGGTTGGTGTGACACACTCCTTTTCATCAGATTTAAATTCATAAGAATAATCTTCATTTATCCTAAAATTGTAAGAAGTGTTACATGGTGGCACCTTTTCCTCATACCATTCACATTGTGCTTCATATTGCTCATAAGCATCTGCATTTTCCTCATAAGAATTGTACTCATAGAATTAATCATAATAGTAAGACATGGTTGCCAATTATTCTTGAATGTATGTACCTAATCCATAGGTGCAAGGACCATGCTCTGATACCATTGTAATGTCCCTTGTTAAGAATTTTATTAAAATGACAAATTTTCACTTTTTTTTTCCTAGTTTGACCTTTCACTAGTTTTGAGCTCTAGGTCTCCAAATCACTCCAATTGCTCCCAAATATTCTGAGAAGGTATATGGATGAAGTTAGAACATAAATGTGTGTTTCAGGGATTCTTTTGGACCTTTAAAATACTTCTGCAAAACCTCTTTTGATTATGGCCAATGTAGGGAACTTTACTAGTAATTTCCCTTTGACTAGTATTGATCTCTAGGTCTCAAATTGGCTCCAAATGCCTTCAAATATTCAAGGAAGGTGTATGAATTCTATTTTTAATTTATTATGATGTTCAGGGATGATTTATGACTATCAAAAGACTTCTGAAAACTCTCTTAAGATTCTGGACCAAGTATGCAATTTTACTAGTAATTTGAGGTTCAAATCCCCCTGGGGTAAGTACTGAAAATGGCTTCCCAAGTGCCTCCAAACCCACTCGAAATTATGAAGAGAGGTAGGGGATGTATAAAGTAAATTATTTATGTCTCATGTGAACCATTAATCAGTTATTAAGTCTGTTCTAACCTTCTCCCAAACAGCATAAAAAATCACTAGTTCGACCCTTGGGGAAATGGCACCAAATCTTCTCCAAATGTAAATAAATTGAGTAAAATGACTTCAAATGCTTGAGTACTGAACATGAAACTTGTATAATACATAAATAAAATTCCATTAATCAATAAACCATCAGTTTTTTACTTATCCATTCGAATCCATCAACATTACATTGGTTCACAACAAGGTAGCGGGGAAATGACACTGTTCTTTCATTAAAAATGAGATTTATACATTTCTACTTGGAATTTTGACTCGAAAATTTCTGGAGATTAAGAAAAAATTATTTAATTCATATTAAAAAATAAATGGGGCATTATAAACTCCCCCAAAGAGTACAATATCTCACCAAAAACGCCCTCCCTCAAGGAGCAAGAATATGCCTTCAAAACTGGAAATGGTTGAGAGAATGTGATGCATTAGAAGAAACCATGATCTTCCCTTTAGATTACAACTAAAACAAATGAATCCATTAAATATCCAAATGAAAGGTCTGAATGGCCTTTCCAATTACCAATTTGGATGGGAATCTTTCACCCTCGAAATTGGCTAAGGCAAGAAACTAGTCATCCACTAGCTCTCCCTCTTCACAAATGCAATTGAGAATTTCTCAAATGATCAAAAGCTGGTTTCATTATTTGTTATTGAAATTTATAAACTTATAATTTCCTCCATGGGTCAAATTCCTTCCAAGAGACTCATGCCAACTCAAGTTGGTAAGAGATTCCAAAGAACACCACTTGTACAACAATTCCTAGTCTCCCACTTCCATCAAATCATATGTGGAAGCATATTAGCTGCCCTAAATCCCTTGATCTCCCTCTTGGAGGATATTTTTAGCCCTGACATGTCATATATGTCATATGTCAGCCTTCAGGTCTGATTTATGTCATAGGTGTCATAGCATCTTCATTATTGTTGTCATAGAGTTAAGGAATCTAGCCCAAGTGTCTCACTATCTCCAAATTGCCTCTTCCTCTTCCATGGGAGTTACTCTTCCTCTACAGTTCGACCTTGGATGAGTCATGCAATTAATAATACCTTTTGAACTCCCCCAAGTATGTTACCGTTCACCTTGAATTCGAATTGGTGAGAGAATGATGCCAAGTGTAGGGGGAAATCTAGCCATATGTGGGTCCCACTTCCTCCATGTGTGTTCATGATCAAATGCCACATTGATTTTCACTTGTATATATTTATTAAGCTCCTTTATTAAATATTTATGCCATTATAATGTTCAAACATCATTTATTATCCTCCTTATGTCAAATCCCAAAGCTTCCACCCTCAACCTAGGAAACTAGTAATTTTCCTCCTAGGCAATATTTTGACCCTTGGCATCAATTTGACAAACTCTCATGAATATGACCAATGGGAATAGGCTATTGTGACACAATGCAAAATTTGGGACATGACATTTATGTCCTATTTGTATAATCAAATTAGAATGTTCAGAAATTGAAAATAGTTCCAAAAAAATTATTAATTCTTTGTGTGAATGTCATTAAAACTTTAGCTAGCAGTATTTCAAAATGGATAGCCAATTTGTTCTTGTGATTATTAATCATGACCGATTCAACTAACTACAGAATTCTAATCATTGTATACTATGAACTAAAGAAATTATAAGAAATAAATTGCAATTTTTTTTAGGGTTAGCCTTGACTCAAGAATGAGTCAAAATTGGTTTAGTTCTAGCATATGGTTTGGGTACATTGTTTCTTATAGCCTGTGGTATTGGCCCAAGGTATTGCATGTAAAGAAGCCTTTATAAGGATTGAGAAGGATCCATTCTTGGGGCTAATATGGAGTGACCAGGAAGGAATTTCAGTGATCGTGTCCTGTAGAGTGTATCGGTGGGTAGGGATTCAACATGGTGTCTTCAAGAGGGGGGGATCCCCCTCCTCAGTGTAACATAGATAGGGAGGGGTGGGGGAAGGAACAAAGAACCACTAGGATCTAGACATAGGGAGTCTTAAAGGATAAAGAAGGAAGGGTTTGGAATGAAGAAGGAATCAAGGGGTTTTTTTACATAGCCCTATAGAAAACCCTTCCCTACATATCACTTCAGAATAATTGAGCGAACGAGTGGATCGATGGAAGGAGAAATACCTCATCCAAAAATTCATTGGAATATTTACAGAGGAGAAGGATTTGATAAAATGGAGCAAGATAAACTGGAAACATAAGGGCTATTATGATATTTACTTGGGGGGCAAGGGTTTCTTCATTATCGTCTTCTTCAACCAGGAAGATCGAGATATGATGCTTTTTGGAGGACCATACTTTTTCTTTTTGGATGGACAATTCCTACGCCCATGGAAGGAGAGGTTCAACCCTGATACTTAGGATATGAGAATAGCCCCATTCTGGATCAAACTATATTCCTTACCTTGATAATATTAGGAACTAGAGATATTGGAGGCTATAGTAAATAACCTTGGAAAAATTGTGAAGGTCTCGAACCAGACAAAATAGCAACGATACACATCTTTCGCTATGATCTGCGTCTATATGAATTTGTCGCAATAATTACTAGAGGAAATAAACCTTGCCAGGGAGGATGAATATTGGGTGCAACCCAATGATTATGAACAACTTCCATTTAGGTGTAGACAATGTCACGAATATGGGAATTTGGGAAGGGACTGCCCAATTAACCTCCCAAAACCAAATCCAATAAAAGAGATCAAACAAAAAGACAAGGATGGAGAGCGGTTTACACTGGTGCAGAATAGGAGGAGACATGAAAGAAGAACCAATAATTCGGCACAGATCAAGCAAAATACAAAGAAGAATAAACTGACTAAGAATATGTTTGAAACCCTTAACCAAGTTGAGGATGAGATTGATTATCTCAATAAATATGAACACTCATATCCAAACTTGGAAGCGTTGAAAACCCCAAATGATACAGAGAAAATTAATATGGAAGACCAACTTGAAGTGATGGAGTAGGATATAATGGGGGAATATAGGGACATCGACCTTAGAGAACTAGATCTAGACGAAATAGAGAAGGAATGAAACGAAAAAGGGAAAGGGTATGTTTCCAGGAGATAGTTAGAACTCATGCAACAAGCCATTCTAAAAAAAAATGCTTCTCCTCAACTAGGTATAGAGAAATATCAGTTGAAGGGTAGACAACATAAACAACCTGAGGACGGGGAGAAGTAAGGGAAAAAAACAAATCGATAGAGAATAGAAAAGGTGGGAACTAGACTAGTGCAATCAAGACAATACCCTACGATAAAGCGACCTTCTCTGATGTTAACATAACTTCTCAATGAAGATTATAACTTGGAATATTCAGGGCACTAATCACCCACATAAAATAAAGACACTAAGGAGTAGGTTGAGGATGGAAAATCCAGTAGTGATATTTTTACAAGAAACAAAATGCATCTCTGAAAGCATGCAGGAGGTAGGGAGAAAAGTGTGGAGAGGTAGTAATGTGATAGCAGTTGATGCAAGAGGCACTGCGAGCGGATTGGATATACTTTGGAAACTAGAAAATATATTCTTGAGCAACTTTCGAGCAACAAGGTTTTCTATATTAGCATATTTACATATCTGCAACTCTAAGGTTAAAGGGATCCTCACCAATGCCTATGGGATAAGCGTGATGGCTCAAAAATCAGCTTTTTTTTCTTTCTTGAATATGGAAGCAAGAGAGATTGGTAACCAACTCTAGATGTTGGGTGGGTATTTCAATATGATCCCTTCTCTATAAGAAAATAATGGTGGAAAGAGGATAATGGAGACAACAAATGAAGCTTTCAAAGAATTCATAAATGAAAATATATTGGTAGATGTGGAGACCAACAATGGGTGGTTCAACTGGAACAACTGCAGAGGAGGGGAACACTATGTGGCATACCGTTTAGACAGATTTTTACTTTTTGAAGCAATTGTCAATGTAGAATGGGATGTGACAGCAATGGTCTTTCGCTCGGTTGTGTTGGGTGCCAAAAATGACCATTTTTGCTTACTTTTCCCATGATACTTTCACCATGTTTTTCTTTATTAATGTAGCCACAGTGTTATCTTCCTTAAATAAAATCATGATCTTGAGTAGGTTTAATTCATTATTACTTTGTTACATTAATGCTCATAGTCTATCTATGTTTATGGATTTTGTGTCTTAATTAAGCTAACTTGTGATGGATTAATGAAAGCAATTGAGACCACAAGGATTTAGGGTGTGTCATCTTGCTGATACATATAGATGGAAGAGTATGTGGCAAGCAGTTCCACCTTCTCAAGACACCAGCTCAGGCCATTGCAGGAGGCAACTTAAGTTACTCATTTATGTGACTGGTTGAAACTCATTTGGTGTTGAATCAATTCAATCTATTGATATCGGAGATGTTTATGGAACGATTTCTATTTTGTAATAATGCATCTAACTATTTCTATTTCCAATATTGATTCAATAGACTGAGGATGTTCGATCCTTGTGGATGTCCAAATTGAAGGATATGAATGGTTTCATCTTGGTATTTAGAAGAGGACCGGGTTGATCACGGGGGATTAAGCTTATGATTGGAAAGGAAGAGTTGTAACAAGAGTGAAGGCATGTTGTATCTTCCTTTACTATATTAATGAAATTGGCAGTATTTCATTGATTTTATGAGTACTGGTTATTTGTAGTGTGTAGAGGAATCTCTGTTAGGAGGCAAGGTCCCACCTTCTCTTAGAGTTTCCCAATTAGCTAGTTATTTAGTTTATTTAGTTTTCATTGATGTGGAATTGCGATTTGATTTAAATTTGAGATTCTAAACATTATGATTACTTAGGGTTTGATTATTCATTCATATATCCGATCATTTTTCTAAACAATTGATTAGAAAAAAATGTGTCTTGTTGAAACAGTCGACTGTATGGTGTGTGATCCCCCTTTTTGAAGTGTTTTATTGAAACATAGAATGATTGTTGTTACACTTGTGCTCGGTCACTGAATTTCATTTTTGTTTGTTTTCTTTTATGAACTTATGAAACTGGTAGAGCTATGCGTGGATCTATTGGATCAAGAGGCTTGATCCTTATTATTGTATGATGCAACTATAGAATAGAATCTTTTTATTTCTTGCACTCATAAATTAGGATTTAACTTCTTGCAAAAGTAAAATAGTTATTTTTCTCTTGAAGTAGTCATTTCCAGAATTGATATAATTTGAAGGATTGTTGTATGATGATGAAATTTTTTGATTCTTGAATATTGAATTAGCATTTGAAGTTGATTGATCGGTAATCAGAGTACATACAGTCTTAGTAAGTAGGTTGCAAGGTATTTCTTGAATGAATTTGGTGACTTATAGTTTACTGAATTAGAAACTGAGTGTTTATGCATATATTTTGGTTAATTTCCTTTGAAATAACCAGACTTCCCTAGGTTGACAATTTATATTGAGCACTCTATTTGTGAATTAATTAAGCAATTAGAGTGACCAATATTTTTGTGTTGTTTTCGAGGAAGGAAATTGGTAAACATAGTATGTAGCTGATTAAGCCTTGTTTCCTTTAGACATCTTTTTTTCGTAGTTGCAGGGAGATATGACATAGTGAAGAGCTACGCATCCTTCGACAGACTGAATGGGTTCTCACCACAAAACAAGGTATGTTATGTAAGTTTGCATGAATAGAGAAGGAAAAGAACGTGAAACCTCCCAAAACACTAACCCTGCAGATGGAAGAGGTCATGGTGGTAATTAAGGTTTAGGAAGAGAAACATTCATTGATGAGCTGATCATTAAGGCTGTTTCCTCTATTGGAGCTTTATTTTGGAGATCATCTTTAGGTAGGGGAAGCTTTATTCTCTCGAAGTTTGAATCATCAGTATAAACCATGGAGAAGTGTTAACACCCAAAAAATGCTCACCACATCATCTTCCTCACTACATGACTCATTTGTCTATTTTTCCTACCATCTTTGCCCCCAAAACCTCAAAATACCATTAATTGGTCACCAAAAGACCAAAAAAGCCCTTTTTCAGCCTCCAAATAATTAAATTTCCTCAAAAAATAGCAAAAACCCTCTAAAAAGGCCATAAATTCCCAAAAATCAAGTAAAAGGGAATAAATAATATAAAAAGAGGAAAAAAGAGGGAAAAAAGAAAGCAAAAACCCTAAAACAATTGACCTAAACCATATGGTTCCAAAAACCATGGGTCAACACTCCACCACTAAAAAACCTATAAATAGGTGATGGAGGCTCCCCATTTCACATCCACAATCTATCCTATCCTCACACTGCCAAAATCACTCATGAAGCCTAAGCTCACCATTTGAGTGCCTTTTTTTGGCCCACCATCCAAGCACCTTGGAGAAAGAGAAGGAACCCATTGGAGCACGGAAGTAGCCCTCCTGGACTACTGCAAGAGCTCCACCAACCTCCATATTTGAGGTAAATGTAACTTTGGTCATATCATAATACAAAAGAAAAATTTCCATTATATTGTCATTGTCTTTTTATTTTTGTTGATGCACATGTTAGCTTAGATTTTGTACTATTTTATTGTTAAAATTTATTGTATATTGAACTGCTACTAAGGAGTCCATTCTCCTTAGTAGGTGCTCATTTGCACAAGCTAGGGTGAAAACCCTAGCTATAGTTTTGGTGACTCCACTATTGGCCTTTGAATTTCTGGTTAAAATTTTAAAAGTTTTTATTTTCTGCAAGTATTTTTCTGTTTTTCTTGTTCGACCGTGGCTTTGGGAAGTTGGGATTTCTGTCACAAAGCGCAGTTCTTTTCCTCACAGCCACGACCCAGACTGTGAGTTCCTATCCCTAATCCGCGGCCTCAACCGCAGCTCCCTACATTGTTCCCATGGCCCCACCATAGTTAACTGCTACCTGAGCGTGATCCAAATCACAGTCATTTGGATTCATCCCGCGGCCTAGAACAAGTTCCCCTATCTGTGTTTTGCGACCCGGCCCGCCGAAAACCCTTTACTTCCCACGGCCCCGAACACATTTCCGTTTTTCTTTTTGCATCTCGGCCCACCGAAACTCCTTCATTTTTTGTGGCCCTCTGTAGCTCTAAGCCACCATTTGCCCGCACTCTGGCAGTGTTTTTGCATGCCCTCGGCCATAGTTACCCTCTGCACATCCACGGTCCAGACCGCGCGTTGCAAAACCCTAGCCGTGATCCCGACCGCACAAACCCAACCTATAGCCGCGCTTTGGCTGCTAAGCCTAGTCCCATACTCACGGTTTCGACTGTAGGTTCCATCCCGACAACCGCGTCCCAGGTCGCGCATTTCAGTCACCAACCCGCGATCTGTTTTCTGTATTTTTTCCCTTTTTAGGCCATAATTTTTCTCCAACATTTTTCTGCACCTGCACAGCCACCTGTCGTGTCTGCAGCCATAGTTATCTACATCTTTTTTCTGCAGTTTGCTTTCTGTTCCATTTATAGAATTTTTATGAAAAAAAATTCAACATTTACATTGGAAAAAGAAATTTTTTGCATTGCAAGTTAAATTTATGCACCATTATTGGTTAAAAAGTTGCCCAAGCATGGCACTTTCCTTGGGTTCATCACCTCACATGCATGCACTCTGTCACCTAATTCAAGTGAGCCTTAAAAAACTACTTAACTCAACCAACATTCTAACCCCACTTGGGGACCACATAAGAATATTGTAGTTAGGTAGGACAGGGGGGATAGGCATGCAAATAACACCCATCGGTCACTTACACTTGAGACATAGCAGTTGTCCTTTAGGGTACCAAAATCCCCTAGTATTTTTTGACATGGTCACAACCAGTTTATTAGAGGGGCTCTCTCTTAGGAGGGTTGAAGTGGCAAGACTGGTTCCAAAGGCCTGAGTGGAATACCTCAATCCATTCAGTCACTGAAGTCTACCTTCTCGTTGGTCAACGTGTGGTGATTCCTTTTAGGCCCACACGGTGATAGGACTGGAGCTGCAAATTCACCTTTCTGGATGTGTCATGAACTAGGTATCTTAGTTTCCTTTCTTCTAGGATTGTCTTACCTGGTGTCCCTCCCGGTAGGGGGATACCCTTAGCCACTTGGTTCTACTATTCATATTGTATGACTTGGATTTCATCACCTCGCAGAGGATATGTCTGGTTGAATCAGAATACTATTTATCTAGGTGTTTTCATGCTCCCTTACCTCCCATTGGTCTAGCGAATCCACCATTTTTATTTTTAGGAAACCTCCTGCTTGTTGGTATTCTGACCATTTTTTCTGACACTCTGCTTATTGTAGCACAGCTGTTACAGTAAGCATTTTGAGCCAGTTGTTGGCATGAGTGCCGTATTTTTTGCGCTCTCCTTCTGCACACTTGGTTGCATTAGGGTTTTTGAGCTATTTTTCACTCGACACAACCCCCAGATACTTGACACCATCTGTCACCATTGAGTCCCCGAGACACTCTCGGAGCCTCAGGGGTGAGCCCCCGCAGCGCGGTTCACTTGAAATCACTCGTCATAGACGTAGAGCTTCATCACTTAACACCAGTTGTCATAGACCTAGAGCTTTGTCACTTGACTCTACTCGTCTACGACATAGAGCTACGTCCCCTGACTTTGATGCCCCTTATTTCACATCTGATTCTGAGGTAGAGTAAAAAAACCCCACTTACACCGCACCAACCAGCACCATGGCTAGCATGACCTCCAACCCTTTCTTTGTAGGGACCCTTGGTGGAACCTCCACAACCACTCCAGCCACCACACCTGCTTTGGGTATGCCCTCGATGGGGCCCACAACCACCATTCCGATCACTGTTCCAATTCCAGTGGCTAGCATACCCAACCCAACCCCACTGGTAACTCACACTATGCTTAGCGGCAAAGGACCCTCCCATACCATCTCCACCCCCCCGCTTGGGTGTCACATCCCTAACACAAACCCAACCCCTATACTTGGGGGCATTGGCCCCACCATGGCCGCTACCACCAGTACGTCACATCCTTCTACTAGTTTGCCATTCATGGCTAGTCTCAACCTTCCTGACCTAGCCAAATTGACCAACGATCCCATCAAACATGATCCTACATGGCCTCACATGCCCACCAAGCTCCCATCAGACATCCCTAAGTTTGAGGGTAAGGCAGGTGAAGACCCCCAAAATCACATTATGTCCTTCCACCTATGGTGTTCCTCTAACTCCATAGTGGATGACTCTGTCTGATTCCGTCTGTTACAATGGACTCTCATTGGTTCTGCAGCTAAGTGGTACATCGAGTAGCCTCATGGGACCCACGCCACCTTTACTTCCCTTGCCTCGAACTTCCTGCAGTTTTTTTAGTTACCTGTCCGCTATGACGCGGGAGTTGAGATCCTATTGTCCTGCAGACAAACCATGGCCACCCACATCACTGATCACATTCATGAGTGGCGTCGACGCTGAAGCCTATGCAAAATCAAGTTAGATGACCGTATCTTCCTCGACTGGTTTCTCAAATCTATCCTTCCCATCATTGATAAGGATGTGGCATCTGAGCGAACTAGTCTAAAGAAGAAGCCATCTTAAAAGCCCAGTAGTTTGACCTTATCTACGCCTAGTCCAGTTACCTATATACCATTATACCCGACGCTCCTCGCGGTGATTCCTCTCGAAATGATGCGCCGGGGGCATCCCATGCCGTCGATGGCATCATTTTCCATGTTGCATCGCATAACCAACCTTTTTCCATTGCACATACTAGTACTGGTTCCGACCTTTTGCGGGCTACATCCTACTCTGGAGCAACCAATTCGTATACTCCCACATCACATAATCACCACTCCCATGGACCCTTATGTCCACCTCAGTGTTTTGGCCACCCACCCCCCGCTTACATCCCCTCGATTACACCTCACACATATTACCACCAGCAGATCGTGCACGCTCCTGTACCCACCAAGCCCCCATTGCTTATTATCCACCATAGGCAGCACCGTTGGCAACTCAACCACCGGTCACAAAGATGTATCAATAACCCCCACAAGGTCCCACACTTGCACCACTTCCAGCCCCACCCACTTATTATTCCCCATAGCCTGCTCCTGCACCGGCACAACCCTAGAACCCACCTGCTACCCAAGGGCAAGTGTACGCACAACAAAATCCACAGTAGAACCAAAATACGCAATGTAACCAACAAGGCCAGCAAAACTGCGGGAAAGGATGTAACCACAGGAAAAAACCGCCTCCAGACCAAGGCGGCCAACCACCTAATCCCCCAAACAATAATAATGCTGAACTCACCAACCAAAACCCTGAAAAGTTGCCAAAGCAAGCCAAAAACCCCAACTTACGAACAAACCATCCTTGTTCCATCTGGGGGGTCTACGGCCATTACACACACACTTGCCCACATTTGGAGCGGGAATGGAAACTTTGGACCAATGATGCCCACCGCCAAGGGCATGCAGCTCCACCGGCCCCACCTAACCTCCCACCTCCTCAAACGAAACCTTTGGCACTGCAAAATCCTTTACCAACCCAAGGTGTGGGGAACACTCAACCGTTGTCTCCCCCTTAAGGAATTGCGCCACCCCAACAACAAGTCACGTATGCTGTGCCTGCCCACCCCACTTTAGACTCAGGTACCCATCACTTGCTAATGATGTCATCCACTGATGTCAACCTTCAAACCCGCCGGAATCAATATGAATCCACCCCTGAAGCCCCTCCCCCTGACAAAACCACCAACGCTCTTCCCACCGATCAACCATTACACATACCTCTTGCCCCATTAGATGGAGCCCCAAAAGCCCCTCGTTTCCCACTTTGTCGCATCAACAAAACCCCAATGCTCGCGCTGCGTCTAATTACTACATTGTGGACGACTTAGCCCAATATATCGCGGCCATGTCTGCCTTAGAAGTCTTAAAAAACTATCCTACACAGCGTAAGACCCTACTATCAACTATTGGTGCTATCAATCCCACTGACTCACGAATGATGGCCTTTGATTTGGACCAATCTGAACCACACCTACCTTCCACATTAGCATTCCAAGTTTCGGTATCCATTCGGAACCTTGTAATCTATCGGTGCATCCAATGAAGGTGCCTCCACATGCGTTATGTCCACATTCGTTTGGCAGAAGTTAGGATCCCCTACTCTTCAGCCATCCACCATTGTGTTGCGAGGCTACGACGGTCATTCGGCTCAACCCCAAGGTCTCTTAGCTAATGTCTCCGTCCAGTTGGGTGGTAAAACAGTGCTTATTCACATAGAAGTCATCAACGCCCAACTTGATTATAACCTCTTACTTGGCCATAGTTACGTGTATTCCATGTGGGCAGTTGCTTCATCAGTTTTCCGTATCATGATGTTCCCCCATGAAGGACGAGTGGTCAAGATTGATCAACTCACCTATTACGATCCCAATGCCCCAGCTGCACCTGCAAATGTTCTCCAATGGTTGAACAACTTGCTCACGGTACATCTACCTCGTTGATTTCCTCAGTTGGACCCAAAATCTACTCAGATATGCCGATGACTTCCACATTCCAATCCATTCCACCCCCGTCACAGGCGACAGAAATATCTGACTTATGTACCCTATCCCATAATACACAAACACCCAGCTATCAACCGCCCTTGCTACCCAAACCACCATTGGTACCTAGTCATGTTGGCGCTACACCCATCCATACAATCCCCTTCCTATTTCCCCCTTAGAGAGTAGTAAGCGCCCCGATTATGGCCACACTCAATCTTCTAGGGTTAACTTTAGGACTACCTGTGTGGTATCTCACACCTCTTGCTTCCCCTCCCACACCAAATGTCGTCTTACAACCAGTACAACCCATTACCACTGCTAGTCAACCACCTCCTAGTGTCACCACTCCTTCCTCATCCACCAATCCACCCCTTCTTACCAAACACATTGGGGCAGAGGCCCACTACCTTATAATGCTCTGCCCGCACCCAAAACTATTAAAAATCCTCCACCATTTCGAGCTCCTCCCAAATTCTCTTTGTGTGATGAGTTAGGCCATGCTACCCATCAATGTACACAATTACCCACACTACAGGAGCACATGCAAATGCTTGACGATGACCCCAACATCCTAGTTTTCCAACTCGATCTTACCCCTAAGCCTCGTGATAAATCACTGCGTACCAATCACCCTTGTGAAATATGCGGTATTTACGGCCATTACTCACATCACTGCCTTGATCTCCCGGATTATAGAGCAGCGCTCTACGAAATGAATAACACGAACCTCGAGACATCTCCTCCCACCATTGAAAAGATCCACCCCCCAGAATCTCCGCTAATATGAGAAATCAATACCATTTATATGATCTCTACTACTAGTGATCCCTCGTCAACCGATTTGACGACAAAAATTTTCCACAATGATGAGGAGATTCTTGAGGCTCTCACCGCACCTGATTACCCCTGGGATGATATGCACCATCACTCTTGTTTCCTCCCTGAGGCGTCCTCCTCTGCCATAGCCACGCAATTCTCTATTGAGTCCAATGATTTCCTCCCAACCAAAGTCGACTGGTTTAAAGATCCCATTCTCGCTCCCGTTGCCTTCGAGGAAGGTAACATGGCCAAAATCTCACCCATGATCCACATCGATATTTCTGCCCCGGCCGGTGCTCCCAAACTCATCACATTGGGAGCCTCCTACACTGAGTACTAGATCAGAGAATACAAAATTTTTTTTTAGGAGTTCCACAATGTCTTTGCCTGGTCCTACACCGAAATTCCTGGTCTTGACCCCACTATCATAGAGCACCACATTGACACTTGGCCGGACATGCCCCCCATTCGCCAAAAACAACACCCCATTCACCCATCAAAGCTCCCCGCCGTTAAAGCCGAAATTGAAAAACTTCGCGTAGCAGGTTTTATTTATCCCATCGCATACACCACTTGGGTTTCTAACCCCATCCCTGTTAACAAAAAACAAGGCACCATCCGGGTATGTATTGACTTCCATGATTTAAACCAAGCATGTCCCAAAGACAACTTCCCCATGCCATTTATTGACTAACTCATCGATGCATGTGTGGGGCATGAAGTCCTATCCTTCATGGATGGATTCTTTGGGAATAACCAGATTCAGATCAGCAAGGAAGATCAATACAAGAATTCCTTCACCACCCCATGGGGCACCTTTTCCCATCGTGTCATCCCTTTCGGCCTTAAAAATGCTGGTGCCACCTTCCAGTGGGCCATGACCTACTGTTTTCATGACTTGGTTCATATCCTATTAGTCTATCTTGACGATCTCATAGCACACTCCAAGAAACGATCTGACCACCTTAACGACCTCCGGCAAGTTTTTATGCATTGTCGTAAATATCAGATTCGGTTGAACCCACTCAAGTGTGTCTTTTGCATTCTTGCAGGCCGGTTGTTAGGTTTCATTGTTTCCCACAAAGGAATCGCTGTTGACCCCCTAAAAGTTCAATCCCTATTAGACCTTCCATCACCATGTACGCTCTGGCACCTACAGAGCTTACAGGGGAAATCTAATTTCCTCCATCGCTTCGTTCCTGACTATGCCACCACCATTCATGGTTTCTTACGATTGCTTTGTACCCACATACCCTTTGTTTGGGATGACCAGGCACAAGCTGCTTTCGAAGCCCTTAAAAAAGCTCTCACATAGGCCCCATTGATCTCCCCTCCAGATTTCTCTAAGGACTTCATCCTTTATGTCTCGGCATCTGATTATGCCGTGTTAGGGGTCCTTGTTCAAGAATACTCTGCTCGCCAGGAACATGTCATTTATTATGTAAGCAAACCTTGTCTGGACCGCCACTATGTTACCCGTATGAGGGAAGGCTCACCCTTACCATCGTCTTTTCTGTATAGAAATTGCGACATGACATTCTCCTAAGCCATACTACAGTTGTCACCAACTCCAACCCCATGGTCTACCTCTTGAACCGTCGCCTTTTGCAAGGCCGTGTCGCTAAATGGGTAATTATCCTACAAGAGTATGACCTAACTTTCACAACCCCTAAGAGTACTAAAGCCCTTGCACTTTCCCAGCTCATAACCAACCTACCATCCCTTTTTCCATCACCGCGAATCACCACTAAGTTACCTAATGACCATGTGTTTATCATCTCGTCAGATGACCCATGGTACGGTGACATTTTGATATACCTCCACACGCAGAAGTTTTGACCCGACATTGATCGTGATGGATGCCACTGTATCCGTCACCATGCCTCCCGGTACCTCCTCTTGGGTGATGTCCTCTACCGGTGCAGTGTCGACACTATCCTCCAGTGTTGTCTCACACGAGATGAAGCAGAACAAGTTCTCAACAACTGTCATAATGGTGCCCGCGGTGGACATTTTTTTGGGATGGCCACAACCCATAAGGTAATCTGCACCGGATACTTCTGGCCCACACTATTCACCGACTGCATCACAACGATCAAGCATTGCCGTAATTGCTAGCTCTTTGCCCCTAAGGCCCAGACACCACCCGCCCCACTCCACCCGGTCATCATCGTTGGCCCTTTTTGCAAATGGTTCATCGACTTCATGGAGTGTAATCCCCCATCTGCCAATGGCCATAAGTACATCATTGTCCCCGTCGACTACTTCACCAAATGGGTTGAAGCCATGCCTACCTTTAACTGCAAAGCTGACACGGCTTCCCATTTCATTTTTAACCATGTCATCACACAATTCGGGGTCCCTAAACAACTTGTCTCAGATCATGGCTCACATTTTGAAGATTTCATTTGGTGTGAGTTGTCAACTATCCTTAAATTCAAACATCAGTATGCCTCTGCTTATTACCTCCAAGGGAATGGCCAAGTTGAGGCCATTAACAAAATTTTGAAAACAATCCTCCAACGAACTGTTGACCGACATAAGTCCAATTGGAATCACATGCTTTTCCCCGCATTATGGTCTTACCGCACATCAACTAAGACCGCCACCGGTTTTACCCCTTTTCAGTTAGTTCATGGTGTTGAATATGTCCTCCCCATCGAATGTCAGATCCCTGCCCTACACATTTCCATTGAACTTCTCCCAGACACCTCACCACTTGAACAACGTTTGTTGTTATTAGAGCAAGACGATGAGGACTGTCGCATAGCCCTCCAAACCATTGAGGCCACCAAGAGCCGCTCCAAAGTTGGTTACGACAAACACGTCCACCTACGAGCTTTTCGTGAAGGAGATCTAGTACTCGTTTACGACCAAGTTCACGACAACATAGTTAAAAGGAAGTTTGAATCCATGTGGCAAGGCCCATACATAGTACATCTTTGCCTTGGACATGGGGCATATATCCTAACCGATTCCGAGGGCCATCCCTTGCGCAACCCCTGTAATGGGTTGTATCTCAAACGTTTTTACCCTTAAACATTCCTTCGGACCCGCTAGTCCATGCTGTACAGTTTGCTTTCTTTCGTTGTTTTCCACTTTTTTATGCAACCTTACATTCATCATTTTCCTGCATGATCACAGATGGACCATTTCCAGCCTTATTACGTAGACTTCGCCAATGGAGCAAGTCGTTGTTCTCCAAACCTGGCCTCCACAACTTGGGCCTTATATTCCCCTTCACACGAGTTGATTCACCTTAACGGAATGTGCATAGGGGCTGCTACCAATAACCAGGCCGAATACGATGCCGTGACCGATCTCTTGACTGCTACACTTCAGATGGGTATACGCCGCCTTCGTGTGTTCCTTGACTCCCAGCTTCTTGTCTCCCAACTCAACAACTGCTACCAAGTACATGATCCTTGCCTCTTTAGAAAGTTCTTGCACACAAAAAAACTTAGCCGATAGTTTGAATCCATCACATTCACTGATGTCCCAAGAGCTCAAAACAATGTCGTAGATCAGATGGCTAACAACATCCTAGACTGGCATATCAATCACACCATGTAAACCATCCACCATGCATCATCATCACAACATGTAGATATATCGAAAAACATAAAAATCCCAAAAAGACTCCATCTACAATAGGGCATCCATGTGCCTACTACAACACATCATTTGCATCCACATGAAATAATCAACACAAGAAATAAACGCGCATCCACGTGCGTACAAAAATAATCACCACAAAATTCATCCATGTGCATATATATATATATATATCATTGTCATACAAATGTCATAAGTGCCCCAGCACTCAGCTATACATCAAGGAGCCCCAACAACATCTTTGTCATAAATACATGCCGTATATACAAAAAATACCAAATGCCCATGCGAATCAGGGGTAGTCCCCAGAACCCCCTAATGAGAGTCATATCCCCCGTCTGATTCCTCATCACCCCCCACTACAGCCGCCTCTGCTGTAGGCTCATCCTCTCCTTGCTCCTCCTCTGGATCCTCCTCATCCCCCTATTGGTCCCGAGCCCTCCTCTCCTCGGCCAACACCGCCACCCGCATCAGAATCGCTCGCAAATGCCAAATTAGCTTTGCCTCACTACACTCTCCTGTCAAAGTCAACCGTACAAATTACACATGGCACTTTGGGCCCACTTACTATTTATAGACAGTTAACCATTTCTTGATTCAGCCATTCTGGATCCATACGAAATCCGTTTTCCAAACCGTTTCTACCACTGGAATTAGGACGACGAGACCCTCATTATGGTAGAGTCAGTTTCTCGATTTTCGAGGCCCCTTTTTTGGGAATATTTTTTAGGCACCCCTTGTCGCCTCAGTTTATGTGCCACATCGGTCGTTATCCCTTTTTGAGATTCTTTATATCGTTGAATTCAGTTTTTCGCGCTCGTGATGATGCTTGAGATCATTTCTTGCACGCCACATCAAATGCCATCATTTTTACAAGCTTATCCATGATCCCTCCGCTCCATTCATACTGCACTTATTTCGTTATTTTTCCACCATTCATCATCCTGCAAGGAGGCACCACCAGTGTTCCCTGCCAACCCTCATTCTTGGTGCTCATTGATGTCCTTTGACTGAACACTCCCTCCTTACTTGGCCATTCCTTTTGTTCAGTATAATTTTATCCCTTTTTCGGGCTGGACAAGTCCTTTAAGAAAGAGGCACTTAGGGAGTTTCTGTTAAGCTCTTTTCTGACTCCTAAAACAATGAAAAGAGCATCGAGAAATCTTACTTCCTTTCATGCTCATTAAAGTAACTGAAAGGGCATATATCTGGTATAAGTTTAACCCTTTTCTGGACCTGGTAGACTAATTACGAAAAAGGAATACTCTAGTCACACTAGCTAGAAGAGTTCTTCATTGCATCCTTTTATGCTTTTTTGGGCCTTGGATACTAACACATGAAAAAGAACCCCCCTGGAGTCTTCTTATTGCTTTCAGACTCTCTAAAATTGAAAGCAACCAAGAGCATGCACCGTCTTGGGCTTGTACAAATCCACATGATGGTACCATTCCAATATTTCAGAGTCTTCTTATTGCTTTCAGACTCCTTAAAATTGAAAGCAATCACGAGCATGAACTGTCCTGGGCTCGGCTAAATCCACATGATAGTACCATTTTGAGCACACTTCTATCTCTTCTTCCAGCTCCTTAAACCATGAAGAAGGCCCCACCGGGATCTCTCGGCACTATGATCACTCATCTCGGTAGCACCCCCAATAAGGTCTCCTTTGTTCAGAGTATTCTGCGATATACCATCCTTAGAGTCTCCTATCATCCTATACCAACTTGAGTATCCATCATTACAATCACAATCCCTAGTCCCTTAAAAGCTATGATCCCCTTTCCCTAGGTCAGTGTCATATGCTGCCCGACCACCCCCACCATCATACTCTGAACAAAGGAAGTTTGCATCCCCCCACCCAACGACCCGTGTTCCTACCCTCCCAATATGTCAGTTACACATGCAGTCCTATCACCTCTTATTTATCCACCTCGTGCTCCTATCAAGGAAACATCATTGCCTTGCTAGTTGCAGGTCTCCCTCTGTCGACGCTAGCCCAATTATTCCAGAGGATAGACCCAGAGGTCCCTGCACCTTGGACTCATCACCATCTGTGGTGAGTGCCTACGGACCATTTTGAGTGGAGTCCTCAGTGCCTCTCCAAATGGTTGTTTCTCACATGATCGACTTCAACACCTTGATCTGACCGTCAAGATTCGTGCAGGGTATACATCCCTTCAGTTATTGGTCCAAGACCCCGGACTCCCCCCGACTCTAGCACATTGGTGAGTCACTTTGGAACACCCAGTTATATGTTCCCATGGATATCCGGGTTGCGTTGGAGATAGTATTCAGAATCCATCCACTCGTATGCTTCCTTGAGTTCCCAGTTCAGCTACAGTCCAGTGTACCATTGAGGTTATGACTCTCCGTCATTGTCTCCACCCCGTTATTGGATATCTTCAGATCCAATAGCTCATCAGTTCCTCTGGTACCACACTCAACAACACTATATCAGTTCTTTAGATTCGATATGGTCCGACTAGGAGTATGTCCCAAATTTGTGTCCCCTCTGGACCATTATGATGTACCCAGTAGTTTTTCATGTATTGTTCAAATCCCCCTTTGTGGGATTCATTGTTATTTATATATCTTGATACGAGCATGGGTATGCCCGCCTCATCCATATATTAAGATTATTCCTCATTCATTATTGAGGTCATGTATTTTAAGTTTTTGCAGTTTGTACGGGACCACTGTTCCGGTCTCTAATCCGTTTCTTCTCTTCTCCACACCCCAGGAAAACCATAAAAGACCTATGATGTCTATCGGCCATACGATGAGCTCCTACCCTCACACATAAGGGGGCAATCTGTTAACACCCAAAAAATGCTCACCACCTCATCTCCCTCACTACATGACTCATTTGTCTATTTTTCCTACCATCTTTGCCTCCAAAACCTCAAAAAACCATTAATTGGTCACCAAAAGGCCAAAAAAGCCCCTTTTCACCCTCCAAATAATTAAATTTCCTCAAAAATAGCAAAAACCTTCTAACAAGGCCCTAAATTCCCAAAAATCAAGTAAAAGGGAATACAAAATCTAAAAAAAGAGGAAAAAAGAGGGAAAAAAGAAAGCAAAAACCCTAAAACAACTGACCTAAACCATATGGTTCCAAAAACCATGGGTCAACACTCCACCACTAAGAACCCTATAAATAGGTGATGGAGGCTTCCCATTTCACATCGACAATCTATCCTATCCTCATGTTGCCAAAATCACTTGTGAAGCCTAAGCTCACCATTTGAGCTAGTTTTCGCATTTGAGTGCCCCTTTTGGCCCACCATCCAAGCACTTTGGAGAAGGAGAAGGAACCCATTGGAGCATGGAAGCAACCCTCCTAGACTATTTCAAGAGCTCCACCAACCTCCATATTTGAGGTAAATGTAACTTTGGTCATATCATAATGCAAAAGAAAATTTTCCATTATATTGTCATTGTCTTTTTATTTCTGTTGATGCACATGTTAGCTTGGATTTTCTACTGTTAAAATTTACTGTATATTGAACTGCTACTAAGGAGGCCTTTCTCCTTAGTAAGTGCTCATTTGCACAAGCTAGGGTGAAAACCCTAGCTACAATTTTGGCGACTTCAGTGAATCAGACTGAATCAGTTGACATCCTCTTTGACATTAGTTGATAGTCAAACATTTGACATCATATTTAGTTGACATCAATGGCAACCAATAGTCAACAATAAGGGTGGAAGGTTACTTGTACGCTATCTTGATGTAGAATCAAAGAAGGTGAATCTTCAATTACAAGGGGGGAATGTGAGATGGAGTAATCTCAAACTATTGGGACAAAGATTGATGAACCATGTATGCAAAGAGAATTCCTACAGAACTTGTAGTTAGAATGACTGAGCACCCATGTAATTCGGTAGATGGATTCTTCTTTATATGGAAATCAACAATGATATTGGATACAAGTACAAAAGGAGCATGGGAAAATAATGAGTAAGGTTAGAGATCCCTTGGAAGCTATGGTTTGGAGCACCCATAGTGGAAAGATCCTAGGCCATGGTTGTGACAAGGAGACTTGAATAAATCAAGCATGGAAAAGCGAGAGGATGAATCAATGGATGGTGATGTTGTAGTCACCATGAAGACAGATGATGAATAATAATAATAATAATAATAATAATAATGGAGGAGTTTGCATGTAGAAGGTCATATGGCTGTAAGACCTGGTAAGGCATGCATAACCCTAGTAACTCACTAGTAAAGTCAGGAGATAGACCTAGGTGATGGGGGGTGTATGTGAGATCCCCAAGTCAAGATTAAAGGGGGGGTTTTTAGGGTTAACCTTGACTCAGGAATGATTCAAAGGTTTTTTATGTATAGTACATGGTTTCAGCACATGGCTTCTTGTAGCCCATGGTAATGTCCCAAGGTATTGCATGTAAAGAATCCTTTATAAGGCTTGATGAGGATCCATTGTAATTTGGCCTGGAGGTGAGTGGGTGAGCTCACTAGGAACGATTGGCTTTCTTTGGACATGTAATGAAGATATTCATTTGCTACTTTTTCCTCTCATGGTGTTTTCTAGGGAAAACTATGCATCTATGTGCATTGTTGCTTGCTTATTGTTAATTTTTTCTCTCACGTATTATTTATTATGATCATAAATACTAAAAAAACTAAGTGCAAGAAATAAATAATTACTCAATTTACTTTGCAAATTATTCAAGTAGACTACTCTTCAAATTACTCACACCAGATTACTATGTAAACCATTCACAAAAACTACTCTTGGAGTTACACAATAATGAACTTTCGATTAGAAAACTAAAGTAAGATTTGAATTCAAATTTAGAATTTAAAGAGATGAACTGTAAACAAGAGAGTGCAATAATTAAAAAAAAAAGAAGCTACAAGAAAAAAAAGTATGTAAATAAATTTACAGGAGTGAGATGAACTACAACAAGTGGGCCCTCAAGGATTGGCACACACACAAGGAGAATATGACTAACTGGAGGAAATCACAACACTGATATTTTCATAAAGAATGTTTACAACTAATGTTCAGAAATTCCTTTCTCCACCAAATTCACAAAATTCCAAATCTTTAGATTTAGCTTATTTATACAAAATGGAATGTAACAACTAATCCTATGAATACTCTCATGGATTATTGATGCATCTGATCAGATCCTAAATATGAAAATTCAACCCTGGTTTGTATGGGATGTTGGAGAAAGGGTCACAATAGAAAATATGGGTTTTAGAGTTTTATAAAAACCACCTAATATACCAAAAAATATTTTTTTTTGGAAATATTCTTATCATGGGCTCAACCTACAACATTGTGCATAAATCCCATGTTTTAGATTTTTGAAATTGATCTTAATTTTCCTAGAAGTCGTGTTGGAAGTTAACTTCTTGGAAACCACTATTAATTTTCACCATAACTTTGTCCAAGTGTTGGATGTTCACATGTGTAACTTGGGCATGGTCTGATGGATACATAACCATCTTTGGCCTTCTATCTACACATTCCATGTGGCCAATTCTCATTTAGTCAAGTGGAATGATGAGAATTGAAGATGGCGACAGGAGGACGTGAACTGTGGTAGAAGAAATTG
Organism: Larix kaempferi; assembly: GCA_027924585.1. Taxonomy (NCBI): domain Eukaryota; kingdom Viridiplantae; phylum Streptophyta; class Pinopsida; order Pinales; family Pinaceae; genus Larix; species Larix kaempferi. Next base: position 110,192 of record BSBM01001063.1, read on the forward strand.
AACTGTAACAATGAAAACTAAACTAGAAACATCTAATATTAGAAATAATAGTCCATAACCATATTTAATTCACTATAAACGAAGGAATCATAAGGATTAACAATAATTTACCTCTTCAAGCTTGTTAGGGCACATTAGCTTCTAAAATATGATAATAGGAATAATATGCGAGTATAGAGATAAATAGTTAAGAGGAGGTCAACTACTAGATTAAAAACTATAGAAAATAAAAGCCAATAGTGTCTTCAAAACCCTTATAGCAATGTTGGAAAAAATAATTATTGTAAGACAGTATTTTCCTCCAATGTCAGAAGCTGTCATCTTTGTAAGATTTAATAAATTGACAAAAAACCATGGGAAAACTAGGTTAACCAACCAATCCAAGGGTCAATCCCTTGTGGGATGCAATGAGACCAAAAATAAAGTATGATGGTGTACTATATTAATAAAAAAATAATAAGATCATCGAATTTGTGGAGGAATTTGAGAGGTTAAATATACTACTTATTGTGCAGTTTAGGGACAAGCCAACCTAGTTAACACTAAAATACATCAAGATCTAGGGCTTGGCCTCTTTACTGCATTCAAAAAATAAACATAAATATAATAATTAGTCTAAGGGTTGAAACCCTTGTTGCATTATCATAAATAACCACAATACAACTATGCAAGTAACCATTTAAAGAAATTAAGTAATGATAGCGTGGGAGAGTTGAACAAGGCATTCACAGTTTTATACAATTGCATCCAAAGCTAGATATAATCTTTAATTCATACCATCCTCTCGATTCAGCCATAAGAGTCAATGAAATTAATGTATTTAATTGTACAAGAAATCAACCATAGTAAATGCAAAGGTTCAGTTTCGAAACACGACAACCTCAACTCAAAAAAACTAATAATTAAGGTACAAGAAAAGTGACAAGAATAATAGCATATATAGGAGTGAACACTTTTTGCAATGAAAAGTAATCTAATAAGCATATAGTTAATAATGAGAAACCTCCTAAAGAGTTGTACATTTCAAAATATTACAATAGTGACATTGAAGCTGAGAACTAAATAACACACATGGTTTAGCCCTAAACCCTTCATAACTAAACCAAGCTAAGAGGATCATTGATGTTGTTCCCCAAAATCTAGAAATGTAATAGCAAGTAAGCATAGAACCGATTTATTGGAACTCGAAGTACCTTGTTTGTGGGATGCATCAAACCTTTGCTTGACTAGATGCATAGGAAAGTGGTGTCCCTGTAACACATCAACATGCAAGGAGGTAAGTAGAATGAATCAACTATAAGATGATAATATGAAAATACTAATTGAGCAGATGGAAAATTAGCATTGCATGTTAGGGAAGAGATAAAGGGAAACCATGATTGAGGAGTTGATGTTGAAACCACCATAATTGTCACCCAAACATACTACAATTAATAACCTTATAAGAATAATGTCGAGCTGATAGACTATTGAAAAATGACCAAAGAATTGCTTACAACATCATTTTAATGTTGTGAAAGAGAATGGGATCCATCCAAGCTGATGTATTCGTTTCATCACAAAGGACCCATCATTAGTGACATAGTAGATGGTAAAAAATCCACAACCATGTAACAAGAAGGAAGAAAAAACAACATACTACCTTTAAACAAAGAAACACTATACATAAGCAACAATAAATTAACATTAGCACTGGGGGGAAATACTAGTAAACACCACAAATAAGGAAGAGGATGGATTAAATTGCAAAGGATCCAAGCCACTATTGAACACTGGTGTAGACCAAAATCAAAGGATGAAACCTTAATGGTTCACCAAGACAAATGACCCATGATTGCAATAGGTGTCAGTTAGTGAAATCCTAAGGGGCCAAGCTCAAGAAATGTTATTGTGATTTACAACCATGTCCAATTGCCATAATGAACACATCTACTAAGCCACAATGTAAATAGTTATGTGGAGGCTAAGATTCTTACTCACTAGAAGATTGTTACAATCATCCATGAGCATAAAAAATTGGTAGAGCCCACACCAATGGTAGTCAATGACTGAAGAACCAACTTGTAGTCCATGATCGAAACTGAATTAATGACTATATATAGATTGGGATCCACAAGATTATGCATTAAACCATTATTAAATGTGATATGATTGTCGGTTCGTCAAGGGAGTCAGACTTTTATTGCTTTCCTATGCTAATGATGCGAGTTACCCTTTTTGCCAAGGTCATAACATTTGTAGAAGTCTATCGGGCCAAAGCTAATGTGAGGGTTGGTTACGGACTCAGGTGTATGTATTTGTATGTTAAGAGTTCACCAAGTCAGGTGTTAATTCTAATTCTAGGTAGTGATCCATGCCAATATACAAAGGGAAGGGATAAATTAATAATAGCATACTAAGTATAAAGTGGTGAGTGAAAAAGTGAATAGTACAATCAACATGATGATGTTGGGAAATAAGTAAATAAGAAGAGGACATAAATTTGAGCCATGGGTATGATTCTTGAAAACAATCAACTTTGAACTATATAATGACAATACCATCCAAATACCAAGATTGTTGTTGTAACTTAGAAAATGACGACTGATTAGAATATGGTCAAGATAATGGCGATAACAGTCCCAAAGCTGTATTATATTTCTTTTTAGGTATTAAATTTGATGGATGTTACAATGGACCCCACTAGAACTTGTATGTTACATTATCCAAAAGTAATGTTTAAGGAATATTTAATTATGATCTTTGTTTACAAGATAGATATCATTCCACGGAATGCACAAAGGAATTGTAGTAAAACTTTGATGTATGAATACATTAGGATAAAAACCGATTACATATATATCATGTATGCGATGTAAACATATTGCATACATAATATACAATACTTGAGATGGTGCAAATGCAAAATTTGAATTTAAACATAATGCGCACATGCTATGTAACACTTTAAACAATCCTACTCATATAAGTACATGACACCTCCTATCCTAATGTTTTACTACAAATTTAGCTTCAGAGTAAACAAACATGAACTATGGAACTAGAATTACCACGGATAATGTGACATTTTTTCTCTTTTCTCAATATGTATATGTTTGAAGGCCCTCTATAACATTTAACAAACAATTATGGATGATGAAATCACAAACATAGATAGAACCCTTTTTGAAAATTACAAATATGTAATTTAAAAAAATAATAATTTTTTATTATTATTTTTCTTGCGATGTAACTCCTTATTAGTTGGAAAATACCTTGTTGGTGTTTCTTCCATAACTTTTCTATTTCTCAACCATTTCATAAAAATTATATTATGCACTACTAGACATCTACCTATACATGTTATAAAAAATCCAATCCTTTGACATTAGAGAGGGGGTAGTTATCAAACCCTAGGAAGTGTGCATGGTATCATGGGGATATATTTGCTCCAGTTAATCCTAATTAGGTTTCTTAAAGACTTAAATTGGATTTAGCTTTAGGGTGTCTTTTTATAATGTCTAAGTCATCAATTGGGGATTAATGAAGTACATCAACCTTCTTATTATCTATTCTATTTTTTGTGAAATGATCTATGATATCTCATTTGTTATATGAATAGTTGTTTATTGATATATCTTTCACATTATACCTCCCTTGTATTAGTACCTAGGTCTACATGCTCAAGTTTTACAATTCCCCTTGAAGTGGCATGTTAACATTTCTCTCTCTTAATCTTAATACAAGGGTTGTTTCTCAAGTTTTATTTATCTCTCTTGTATTTTTTGTTCAACATAGATAATTCATAACACTCTATTATTTTTCTCATGATATTTTTGAGGTTAAATACATTGCATTATCACCATTAATAAAAAAAAAAGAATTATTCACACATCTATCATAAAGAACAATTATGAAAAGCCATTGTCATTAATACTATCAACACTACCTAGTTATAATTAAGAATACTAATGTTAGATCATCAAAAGTACATATGCTGCACATTTATTATTAGTAACAATGATGCTACGATCATGATCAAAGGTATGAATTCTAATTAGATCATTAAATAAAAATGTTGTTTCTACAACAATACCAATATCACATCATCAAAAAAATCATTATTACATACTTTAAATAAAAAATACCAATGTTACATAATTAAATGTACTAACACTACATAGTCATTATCAAGAAAAAATATGTTAATTAATTCATATATTAACGGAACACTATTACTAGTGCTAGAAAGAACATATGTAATCACAAAGATATATAGGCCTACCATATTTCAATCAAGTAGAAGAAATGTCTTTTGAGATAAAGAAGGGACATTATATTTGCTAAGTATAAAAGAATATGAAATAAGGGATACTCAAAATAATCAAAATAATCCATAACATGTATAGTCATCAAGTTACACATGTGTACTCTGGAAAATATATATTGAACAAGAGATCATTTAATAAAGAGGAATTCAAGTCTCATTTTGAGGTATCAATGATGAACTTACAATATATAACCAAAGGATAGATAATGCATAGTATAATCACTAAGTAAATTCATCTGATGTTACCAATTTGCTTCTCATCAACACTAATCACCAATGAAAAACTCAACCATTATCCATGAAGTGGTGATGATCATATACAAAATAGAAATAATATGAAATGACACCATTAGTTAAAATTAATTTAGAATTAACCTTATCATTTTTTATCATAAACAACCAAAACTAAAAGTCTCACATAGTAACTACCATGCAACAATGGGTGTTATAGTGTTTCAATTCTCCCACTCATAATAATGTTTTGGGCTTGGTTTTAATTTATCATCAAGTACAAAAATATGTTATCCAATGTTCTCAATTTACACATCATCTTTATATAGATATAATTTCCTTCAAATATCATCAGATATTCATCCCTATTAAAATGTCACAAGCATTGGAAATTCATGATTGAATTATCAAGGTCTCTAAATGCAGCATTATCACTCAATTAAAGACATTATCAACAAGTCACAAACATTATCAATTTTGTATTCTCGATATCATCAAACCATCAATAATAGCAAAAAATGCAACACCAAAGTCTCTAAATGCAACACCATCACACTAAGAGGTTTTTATCTTAACTTTTGAACTTTGAACATAATCACATAAATAATTAATTATATTTCTCAATAAAAAATATTAAGTTACTAAATTTTCATATAAACTTTATTGATATGATAATAATATACTATATGATTGGTTTTGTTATATACAATATACAAACTTCTTACTTAATGGTTAAGAACATGTGTTTCGTCTTTGAAGATTATAGTCTCTTATCCCACTAACAAAAAGGTACAAGAGATCATAGTCCCTTATCCCACATACAAAAAAATACATATATCCTTTTTAAATGATTTAATGAGTTAAATCCATAAACATTGACATATAACTGTGGGCTATCATTGTAGCAAACAATTTTGATATACTTTCATTTTATATGTACTTCCACTAGAATCAAAATTATTTATAAATGGGGAAGAAGGCAATTATCCCTAAATCTACGCTATGTGGACCAATTTTGTATAATTGCTTTTGTGTGTATCTCCACTCAAAACAAAATTATTTATAAATGGGAAAGAAGGCAATTATCCCCCCAAAAATGTAGAGAATGTGGACCAATTTTGATATAATTGCCTTTCCTCCACTTAAAACAAAATTATTTAAGTTAAAGTGACCGTATTATTTTGTCGGCTAGTAGTAAATGGTAACGTCAAAAGGGTATGGGTGGATTCCTATTCCAGCGCCTAATTCCTATTTAACTATTCTTCTCTTCGCTGAAGTTCATTAAGATTTATATTGCTTTGATTTGACAATACTGTAGGGGCACGTATGTTATTCGATCAAATTACAGAAGAAGTGTTCATCGAGGGTCTTAGGCTCATTTTTACTATTCCTTCTCTTCTCTGAAGTTCATTAAGATTTATATTGCTTTGATTTGACAATACCGTAGGGGTACGTCTGTTATTCGATCAAATTACAGAAGAAGTGTTCATCGAGGGTCTTAGGCTCATTTTTACTGGACAAATATGGCTGATTCTCTAGGCTCATCATCCTCAGAAGCAATGAACAATGTACAAGCTGAATGTGGGTGTTGTTGTTTTGAATCTCTAGGCTCAGCATCGATTTTGTTTTGGATGTGTACGGAGGCAGGTAGAAGAAATTATATATGGAAGTTTCAAAGCACATGCCTCTCTACCTTGCATGCATACTGATTATAATTGTGAACAGTCAATTCCTTTGTGCGAGATTCGGAGGGCTCTCCCGGATGATGTTATTGAAAGATATGAGGAGTGCCAGGCCCGAGAAGCTGTAATTGAAGCCAAACTTGAAAACTTGGTTTATTGCCCATTTTGTAGTATTCCGTGTGAAGTAGACAAATGTGTTCAAGTTTTTGACTGTCCAAACCCTAAATGTTTAATGGCGTCATGTATCAAATGCAAGGAGACATCTGAGACTGTTGTTCGTAGAAAAATTGAAGAGAGAATGACAAAAGCCGTGATAAGGGAATGCAAAACCTGCGAGGCCGAGATAGTAAAGATCGATGGATGCAATAGGGTGACGTGTACCATGTTGTTCCAGGTGTAGAACAACCATGTGTTACGTTTGCCGACATGCCATCTCCTCCAGCTATGAACATTTTTGTAGTCATCATTATCCGCGAGAAGCAGGGAAACCCTGCCAAATATGCAAGGTCGATAAGTGTAGTTTGTGGGAGACTGAGGTAGAAGATAATGTGGCACTGGATGCAAGGGAAGAAGCATTAAAAGAATTTGGAGACAACGAGCCCAACTTGCTTGATCAGAAAATTGGACCTCCTCTTGTTAAACAGACAGTACAACCGTCCAATCGGCATCTGCCATTACCCCAAGTCGAACTTGTAAATGTTTTTGCGGATGATCACGTTAATGTTCATGTTTATGGCGATGATCAGATTCTTGTTTACAGGGATTTACATGGTAACGAAGGACGCAGAGTTGAATTTGAGGGGAGACAGTACATCCAGCAACTACTAGCTCCAAACATGGGGATACCCCTACCAGCGATACATCCCTCTACTAGCTCCAAACATGGCGATCCCTCTACTAGCTCCAAACATGGCGATCCCTCTACTAGCTCCAAACATGGCAATCCCTCTACCAGTAGCTCCAAACATGGCGATCCCTCTACATCAGATTAATGGTTATGTTTATGGGGATGATCAGATTCATGTTTACAGGGATTTACAAGGTATCGAGGGACACGGAGTTGAATTTGAGGGGAGGCAGTACATCCAGCAACTACTAGCTCCAAACATAGCGATACCTCTACCAGCAGTACAACAGCTAGTTGGTAATCAGATTGCAAACATGGCGATCCCTCTACCAGTAGCTCCTCCAGAAATCGTGAGAGCTGATGACGAGCTTGCAAATATGCAATTACAAGCTAACGAAGATGATGGGACCCAAGAACACAGCGCTTAAAATACTGACAATTTAGTAGATTGTATATTGAAATACTCACAATTTAGTCACAACAATCTCTTTGCTTTAAATGACAAAACAAAATGATTATGTATGCTTAGACAACGTGAGCCGAGTACTTTGTTTGGTAAAGAAAAGATGTTATATGAGATAACCTTGAAGGACATGATGCTATTGATAACAAACATAAGATTGTCAAAGACTATGTAAATGATGTGATTGATCAAGTAAAGGTTGAATATCATGATGAATAAAGGCAGGACTACCATTTACAACAAGGTGAAATAGATGCTATGATTGTGCAAATGTATTGTATGGATGGTGAATTATTGGGAAAGAGATTCAAATATGTTAAGTGCACTAAAAATTATATGTTAAGTGCACTAAAAATTATAGTAACCTCTTTATAGCAAGGAGATTCCCTTTTGAGTTAGAGGTGGATTATTATATTAGTAATTTATATTTTATGTTAGGGTATGAAGCTTGAATTAAATATCATAATGACATTCTATAGTTATGTTGCATTGTGCTTAATGATATTTTAGAATGGACATTGAATGTACAATGAATATTAACTTTGGGATGACGTTTTCTAAAGAAGAGGAGTATGTAATGCCCCATTGTAGCTAGGCTCATGTACATTATTATGATTGAAGCGATTTTCATTTTCAATTCTATGCAAAAAAACTTATATCTCAGTAGTTCATTATCTATCCTAGAACTTAATGGTGAAGTTTCCTAAAGAGGGCATGTATGTAGTGCCTCACTTTTACTTTATACCTAGATTAGTATGAGATACTATTATTTGAGGGCATTTGGTTTTGGATGACCCAACTATGTGCGTATTTAGACTTGGATTATTATGCTATGTTATTTTTGAGGGAATTCGGTGATGAATGACCCATCAATGTGTGGAAACTAATACGTTGATTAATAAGTGGGATGCTTTAAAGTTATCTATTATGAAATTGTGAAGTGATGAGTTGATGACAAGTATATGGTTATATTGCCATAGAGTTAAGAAATGATGATTTGATGATGATCAAATGTTTATGATGCCATGATATTATAGAATGATGCTTAAATGAATACATATATGTTTATGTATAGCATGTAATTTTTACGGGTTGTTGAGTGTGATAGGAAAATATAGGTACATGTGATGCAAGGTGACATCAATACTGCATAGACTTCATATTGAGTACAGGTATCCATGACAAGTGATATTGACCTAATATGAATTGATATATTATGTTTTTATTTAGAAGTATTTGATGCACCTAGTGTTTTACATTGAGGCACTAGATTGCGATTGTCAATCGGTCCACATTAGGTAATGGGGATAAATGGGAAGATGTAACACTAGCGATTACTCCACGTGGAAAGCTGAAAAGTGAGAGAGGCTTTTGCTCGTGAGATGAATTTTTTTGTAAGGGTACGCCTCGGATTTTCTCACTCACAAGGATTAGTCTTGGGGGTGTGCAATAAGGACTTGGAATCATTCCCAAGGAACCATTAATCCCTTAATAGGTATGACTAGACTAAGTTAACGAGGTCTCATTTGTCATACTAGTCCCCACCATAGAAGGGATATTTGGGGTCATGGAAAGAGCATGGAACCCTTCATATTCTCATGACAATGAGAATGCAACAGTAAAAATAAAACACTAAAGGGGGTTAAGAATCCTAAGAGAAATATCTATTTCCTCATCGTATTTACTATGTCACGTGTCCTTTGTTCCTCTATTGCTTCTTAGATTGTAGATTCATCCTTAGTGACAATTTCCAACTTTAGACAATGATTTGAGACAATCCATGTGATGGCATTTCCTCCTCTACTCGACATTTTCTTGAACATATTTGAATTCTTCTAATGGTCCAAAAGATCCTGATCACAAACAGATTAGTACCTGGGGTTCTTACATCACTATTAAAAAAAAATTGAACAAAAAGAAATGAAACTAACTACAAAAATGTTAAAGACACACTCAAAGAAAACATGAAGAAAAATTGAACATGTACTCAAATGCCCTCATGCTAATAAGATCATGTTGTCACCAAGTTATCTTTTAACATGATTTAGCTTCTTTCTTTCAATGAATCAAAAATAAAGAAATCATATTGTACCAAAATGATGAGGTCTCATAGATACCGATTAAGGTGGATGCCTCATGCTATTACACCACAATTTTTCTAGTGAGGTCATTTTTACATCTTACCATTTATTCTCTTGCAAATTGTAAATGTTAGCTCAACCAAAATCATATGCAAAAAAATATAAATTTCAAGGAAAAAAATCAAACTACTAAATATCTAATCCCTTAAGCATATCCCTCTCAATGATGCCAAAAATGATGGTTAAATTATATGCAGAATTTTCAAACATTAAATTATCGACTACGATGTTCTTAAAATTTGAGATGCAAGCACAATCGATGCAATACTAAAACCTAATATATCCTATGCTAACAACTACTAGAATTTAAGAATATGGAATTAGTCACTAGGTTGTGGAACAACTAATGTTATAAATGCTCAGTGTCACAATATTTCATGAGTGGATGTTCAAGTAACTATGAATCACAATATTTCATGAGATGGTGTTCAAGTGACTTTGAGGGAGTATACTATTAATATCTTGAATCTTCAATGATATTCTTGTAGTGGATGTTGAAATAAACACACTTTAAAGATCTCTAAGGAACTCTTATGCTATAGGAAAACAATCAAAACAAAGTAAAGATACAATTTAATGTTAGGATATTCCTATAATCCATCCTAGTCCTAGCAACATTTTCATTATTTAATTTTTCAGTCATGCATGCACTTTTAGGGTTTGCATGCATTATTTAGGGTTTCCATGCATTTGCATGCATCCCAGTCATCAGTCCCAACACCTAGCCATCAGTTAGCTATCTCCCGGAGCTTCTTTCCACTCATTTTTAGCCCTCCTAGAGCTTAGTGCACCCTCCTTTCATCTACCAGTTGTGAAAGGTGCCCTTCCTTACCTACCATTTAGTTATCTTTAGTTCTTTCCTTGATTTAAGGCTAGACTGACTCTCAACTTACTGTATCACTCCGATGGACCTCCAGTGAGACTTGACTTCCCATTCTGACTTCAGTTAGCTCCTCATGCGTCCTCCACTGAGCCTCGTTCATTCAGTTAGTTCCAGTTACACTCAGTTTGAATCAGTTTGACTGATGGTTGACAGTTACTTGAGCATTGATGACTCCACTGATGATGAGATAGAGTACTAGTTGTGCTCTGATGACACTCCAGTGATCTTTTAATTACTCCACGAAGGCTAATTCGAATTTCCACCTTAGGCATTCGAATCCTCATTCATTGTACTACTTATTTGTCCATATTGTGATTAATTAATTAGTGTGTGTGAAGTATTTTTGCTTCTATACGAGTTCTACTGTATTATTATTCTACTGCTCATCTTACTACATTGACCACTCTTAATCTTATTCATAAATTATTTCTTGTGAGGTATACATTAGCTCTTAGATATGCTGTGAGGATTTTCACATGGTTATTATCAAGATTTTGAGTGCAGCAGTTGCAACAGTTTCTGCATTTTTGCAGCGGTAGTAGTTGAAGATATTTCTATTATTTTTTGCAGGTCTTCTACAACTTCCATGTATTCAGAAGAAATCCCTCCTCTTCCTCCATTCAACTATGATCTTCTTTCTCCATTCAAATATGATGAATTGAAACCGAAAATGATAGCATATTTGAAGAAAAATGATCTCTTTGATAATTGTTTTGAAAGAGAGTTCGAATCCTCTAAAGAAGAGATTCACTAGTTAAATAAAGGTGACAGATTCTATGGAACAATGATGTTTGCTTTGCCTGAATACATGATATACCAATACCTTGATGATGTCGAAACTCCAAAAGAGCTATTGGTCCAAACCCTTTCAAGAGAAAACAAAGTGATGCATTCGCTCCCCTTGATGGTCTCTCAGGTCATGAATCAGTATCAAACATATATCATATTGAAGTTGTCTACAAAGAAGAAGAACTTGCAGATTCTACACTCATGCTCCAAATTTCTTCTATTTCAAATTCTGTGCCAACTCACACTCTAGAAATTGCAGAAGGTCCTAAATACTCTCTTGCACCAAAGTCTATTGGTTTGCATCATGATCTATTGAATGTTTTGGAGGTCAAAACAGTCACTGGAGGTAATGCATTCATTCTCCTTGATCTATCACCTCGTATTTACTATTATATGATCATTATTCCATGCTTTCGGAAGGTTACTGAAGAATATGGCCATTTCCATTCGCTTGGGATAATTTCTCATGCACATCATGGTTTTGATCTCACTTGTTATGGTTCAAAGGAGATCTCAAGAAACCATTGTGATTCGCTTGGGATAAATTCTCATGCATTTACAGGTTTTGATCTCACCTCTTATGGTTCAAAGGAGATCTCAAGAAACCATGTTTCAAGTCTTGGAGCTGATTTAAAATCCAACCAATCACTACTTGGGGTAATTTCTCATGCATATAATGGTTTTGATATCACCCCTGATTGTTCAAAGGAGATCTCAAGAAACTATTCTTCAAGTCTTAAATCTGATTTGGATTTCAAGCAATCATATGATGGTTCTTTTTGGCATGATCTCACCCATGATGGTTCGAAGGAGAAGACAAAATCCCATCTGCACATTCATAGATTTGATCCTACCTCAGCTGATTCAAATCACAGTTTCAAGGATCATCCTCATACTTTTGGATTTGTTCTCATCACATTAGATCTAAAGAGAAACTACAAGCACATGCTTTCTGAGCATGATCCACTTCTTCCCAAGAAGAAGATACCTCCAGACATATGACCAAGCATCACACCTGCTTGATTTTGGAGCATTTATTTTTGTGTGTGCCTTACAGTGTATTTTGAGGGGGGGTATCTTTCCCATGAGGTTTTCCCCATTTCCTAGGTTTTTTTAGTATTATTATTCATTTGTATTGGGTGAGATTTGGTCTTAGTTACCAGGTCCCAAGATGGATTAAGGGGGGGTGTTAGGATATTCCTATACTCCATCATTGTCTTAGAAGCATTTTCATTATTTTCATTTTCAGTCATGCATGCACTTTTAGGGTTTGCATGCATCCCAGTCATCAGTCCCAACACTTGTCCCTCAGCTATTTAGCCATCGGAGCTTATTTCTACTCATTTTTATCCCTCCTAGAGATTAGTATGCCCTCCTTTCATCTACCAGTAGAGAAAGGCTCCCTTCCTTACCTACCATTCAATTATCTTCATTTCTTTCCTTGATTCAAGGCTAGATTGACTCTGGACTGAATGTATCACTCCGATGGACCTCCAGTGAAACTTGACTACCCATTCTGACTTCAGTTAGCTCCTCATGCACCCTCCAGTGAGCCTCCTTCATTCAGTTAGTTATAGTTACAATCAGTTACACCTACCACACTCAGTTAGACTCAGTTTTACTGATGGTTGACAGTTACTTGAGCATTGATGACTCCACTGATGATGAGATAGACTACTAGTTGTGCTCCGATGACACTCTAGTGATCTTCTGATCACTCCATGAAGGATAATTTGGATTGTCACCTTAGGCATTCAAATCCTCATGCATTGTACTACTTATTTGTCCATATTTTGATTAATTAATTAGTGTGTGAAGTATTTTTGCTTCTATTCAAGTTCTACTGTATCATTATTATGTTGCTCATCTTACTACATTGACCACCCTTAATCTTATTCCTAAATTCTTTCTTGTGAGGTATACATTAGCTCTTAGATATGCTATGAGGATTTTCACATGGTATAAGAGCATGTTGAGAGTATTGTTTATCTCCATTTCTGAGAGTTTTGTGCAGGTTATTATCAAGATATTGAGTGCAGCAGTTGCAACAGTTTCTACATTTTTGTAGCAGTAGAAGTTGTAGATATTTCTATTATTTTTTGCAGGTATTCTACAGCTTCCATGTATTCAGAAGAAATCTCTCCTCTTCCTCCATTCCACTGTGATCTTCTTTCTCCATTCAACTATGATGAATGGAAACCAAAAATTCTAGCATATTTGAAGAAAATTATCTCTTTGATCATTGTTTTGAAAGAGAGTTCGAATCCTCTGAAGAAGAGATTCACTGGTTAAATAAAGTTGGCAGAGTCTATGGAACAATGATGTTTGCTTTGACTGAATACATGATATACCAATACCTTGATGATGTTCAAACTCCAAAAGAGCTATGGGCCCACTTGGATGAAAGATTTGGCAGACAGGATGAAGGGATTGGTCCAAACCCTTTCAAGAGAAAGAAAAGTGATGCATTCACTCCCCTTGATGGTCTCTTAGATAATGAATCAGTATCAAACATATCTCATATTGAAGTTGTCTACAAAGAAGAAGAACTTGCAGATTCTACATTTATTCTCCAAATTTCTTCTAGTTCGAATTCTATGCCAGCTCATACTCTAGAAATTGCAAAAGGTCCTAAATTCTCTCTTGCACCAGAGTCTGTTGGTTTGCATCATGATCTATTGAATGTTTCAGAGGTCAAAACAGCCACTGGAGGTAATGCATTAGCTCTCCTTGATCTATCACCTCTTATTTACTATTATATAATCATTATTCCAGGCTTTTAGAAGGTTATTGAAGAATATGGCCATTGCCATTTGCTTGGGATAATTTCTCATGCACATCATGGTTTTGATGTCACCTCTTATCGTTCAAGGGAGATCTCAAGAAACCATTGCCATTCGTTTGGGATAAATTCTCATGCATTTATTGGTTTTGATCTCACCTCTTATGGTTCAAAAGAGATCTCAAGAAACCATGTTTCAAGTCTTGGAGATGATTTAAAATCCAAGCAGTCACTACTTGGGATAATTTCTCATGCATATGATGGTTTTGATCTCACCCCTACTGGTTCAAAGGAGATCTCAAGAAACTATTCTTCAATTCTTAAATCTGATTTGGATTTCAAGCAATCATATGATGGTTCTTTTTGGCATGATCTCACCCATGATGGTTCGAAGGAGAAGACAAAATACTATCTACACATTCATAGATTTGATCCTACCTCAGCTGATTCAAATCACAGGTTCAAGGATCATCCTCATAATTTTGGATTTGTTCTCATCACATTCGATGTGAAGAGCAACTACAAGGACATGCTTTCTGAGCATGATCGACTAGATACCTCCAGACATATGACCAAGCATCACACCTGCTTGAGTTTGGAGCATTTATTTTTGTGTGTGCCTTACAGTCTATCTTGAGGGGGGGTATTTTTTCCCATGAGGTTTTCCCCATTTCCTCGGTTTATTCACTGTTATTATTCATTTGTATTGGGTGAGATTTGGTATTAGTTACCAGGGCCCGGGATGGATTAAGGGGGGTGTTAGGATATTCCTATACTCCATCTTTGTCCTAGAAACATTTTCATTATTTGCATTTTCAGTCATGCATGCACTTTTAGGGTTTGCATGCATTATTTAGGGTTTGCATACATCCCAGTCATCAGTCCCAACACCTAGCCCTCAGTTATCTAGCCCCCGGAGCTTCTTTCTACTAATTTTTATCCCTCCTAGAGATTAGTGTGCCCTCCTTTCATCTATCAGTTGAGAAAGGCACCCCTCCTTACCTACCATTCAGTTATCTTCAGTTCTTTCCTTGATTTAAGGCTAGACTGACTCTCGACTGACTGTATCACTCTGATGGACCTCCAGTGAGACTTGAATGCCCATTCTGACTTCAGTTTTCTCCTGATGCGCCCTCCACTGAGCCTCCTTCATTCATTTAGTTCCAGTTACACTCAGTTACACCTTACACATTCAGTTACACTCAGTTTGACTGATGGTTGACAGTTACTTGAGCATTGATGACTCTGCTGATGATGAGATAGAGTACTAGTTATGCTTCGATGACACTCTAGTGATCTTCTGATCACTCCATGAAGGATAATTCGAATTTCCACCTCAGGCATTCGAATCCTCATGCATTGTACTACTTATTGTCCATACTGTGATTAATTAATTAGTGTGTGCGAAGTATTTTTGCTTCTATTCGAGTTCTACTGTATTATTATTCTGTTCCTCATCTTACTGCATTAACCACTCTTAATCTTATTCCTAAATTATTTCTTGTGAGGTATACATTATCTCTTAGATCTGTTGTGAGGATTTTCACATGGTATAAATGCATGTTGAGAGTATTGTTTATCTCCATTCTTGAGAGTTTTTTGCAAGTTATTATCAAGATTTCAAGTGCAGTAGTTGCAGCAGTTTCAACATTTTTGCAGCAGTAGCAGTTGCAGATATTTCTATTATTTTTTGTAGGTCTTCTACAGCTTCCATGTATTCAGAAGAAATCCCTCTCCTTCCTCCATTCAACTATGATCTTCTTTCTCCATTCAACTATGATGAATGGAAACCGAAAATGATAGCATATTTGAAGAAAATGATCTCTTATGCTATAGGAAAACAATCAAAACAAAGTAAAGATGCAATTTAATGTTAGGATATTCCTATACTACATCCTAGTCCTAGCAACATTTTCATTATTTGCATTTTCAGTCATGCATGCACTTTTAGGGTTTGCATGCATTATTTAGGGTTTGCATGCATTTGCATGCATCCCAGTCATTAGTCCCAACACCTAGCCCTCAGTTAACTAGCTCCCGGAGCTTCTTTCCACTCATTTTTAGCCTTCCTAGAGCTTAGTGCACCCTCCTTTCATCTACCAGTTGTGAAAGGTGCCCTTCCTTTCCTACCATTCAGTTATCTTCAGTTCTTTCCTTGATTTAAGGCTAGACTGAATCTCAACTGACTGTATCACTCCGATGGACCTCCAGTGAGACTTGACTTCCCATTCTGACTTCAGTTAGATCCTCATGTGCCCACCACTAAGCCTCCTTCATTTAGTTAGTTCTAGTTACACTCAGTTACACCTACCACACTCAGTTTGACCTAGTTTGACTGATGGTTGATACTTACCTGAGCATTGATGACTCCATTGATGATGAGATAGATTACTAGTTGTGCTCCGATGACACTCCCGTGATCTTTTGATCACTCCACGAAGGCTAATTCGAATTTCCACCTTAGGAATTCGAATCCTCATTCATTGTACTACTTATTTGTCCATATTGTGATTAATAAATTAATGTGTGTAAAGTATTTTTGCTTCTATCCGAGTTCTATTGTATTATTATTCTACTGCTCATCTTACTACATTGACCACTCCTAATCTTATTCCTAAATTCTTTCTTGTGAGGTATACATTAGCTCTTAGATCTGCTGTGAGGATTTTCACATGGTATAAGAGCATGTTGAGAATATTGTTTATCCCCATTCGTGAGAGTTTTTTGTAGGTTATTATCAATATTTTGAGTGCTGCAGTTGCAATAGTTTCTGCATTTTTGCAGCAGTAGCAGTTGCAGATATTTCTATTATTTTTTGCAGGTCTTCTACAACTTCCATGTATTCATAAGAAATCCCTCCTCTTCCTTCATTGAACTATGATCTTCTTTCTCCATTCAACTATGATGAATGGAAACCGAAAATGATAGCATATTTGAAGAAAAATGATCTCTTTGATAATTGTTTTGAAAGAGAGTTCGAATCCTCTGAAGAAGAGATTCACTAGTTAAATAAAGGTGACTGAGTCTATGGAACAATGATGTTTGCTTTGCCTGAATACATGATATACCAATACCTTGATGATGTTGAAACTCCAAAAGAGCTATGGGCCCACCTGGATGAAAGATTTGGCAGACAGGATGAAGGGATTGGTCCAGACCATCTCAAGAGAAATCAAAGTGATGCATGCGCTCCCCTTGATGGTCTCTCAGGTCATGAATTAGTATCAAACATATATCATATTGAAGTTGTCTACAAAGAACAAGAACTTGCATATTCTACATTCATGCTCAAAATTTCTTCTATTTCGAATTCTGTGCCAGCTCACACTCTAGAAATTGGATAAGGTCCTAAATACTCTCTTGCACCAGAGTCTGTTGGTTTGCATCATGATCTATTGAATGTTTCGGAGGTCAAAATAGTCACTGGAGGTAATGCATTCGCTCTCCTTGATCTATCACCTCTTATTTACTATTATATGATCATTATTCCATGCTTTTAGAAGGTTATTGAAGAATATGGCCATTGCCATTCGCTTGGGATAATTTCTCATGCACATCATGGGTTTGATCTCACCTCTTATGGTTCAAAGGAGATCTCAAGAAACCATTGTGATTCGCTTAGGATAAATTCTCATGCATTTACTGGTTTGGATCTCACCTCTTATGATTCAAAGGAGATCTCAAGAAACCATGTTTCAAGTCTTGGAGCTTATTTAAAATCCAAGCAATCACTACTTGGGATAATTTCTCATGCATATGATGGTTTTGATCTCAACCCTGTTGGTTCAAAGAAGATCTCAAGAAACTATTCTTCAAGTCTTAAATCTAATTTGGATTTCAAGCAATCATATGATGGTTCTTTTTGGCATGATCTCACCCATGATGGTTCGAAGGAGAAGACAAAAGACTATCTACACATTCATAGATTCGATCCTACCTCAGCTGATTCAAATCATAGGTTCAAGGATCATCCTCATACTTTTGGATTTGTTCTCATCACATTCGATCTAAAGAGCAACTACAAGCACATGCTTTCTCAGCATGATCCACTTCTTCCCAAGAAGAAGATACCTCCAGACATATGACCAAGCATCACACTTGCTTGAGTTTGGAGCTTTTATTTTTGTGTGTGCCTTACAATCTATTTTGAGGGAGTGTATTTTTCTCATGAGGTTTTCTCCATTTCCTCGGTTTATTGACTGTTATTATTCATTTGTATTGGGTGAGCTTTGGTCTTAGTTACCAGGGCCCAGGACGGATTACGGGGGGGTGTTAGGATATTCCTATACTCCATCCTAGTCCTAGCAGCATTTTCATTATTTGCATTTTCAGTCATGCATGCACTTTCAGGGTTTGCATGCATTATTTAGGGTTTCCATGCATTTGCATGCATCCCAGTCATCAGTCCTAACACATAGCCCTCAGTTAGCTAGCACCCATAGCTTCTTTCCACTCATTCTTATCCTTCCTAGAGCTTAGTGCGCCCTCCTTTCATCTACCAGTTGAGAAAGGCGCCCTTCTTTACCTATCATTCAGTTATCTTCAGTTCTTTCCTTGATTTAAGGCTAGACTCACTCTCAACTGACTGTAGCACAGCTGTTACAGTAAGCGTTTTGAGCTGGTTGTTGGCATGAGTGATGTATATTTTGCACTTTCCTTTGGCACACTCAGTTGCATTAGGGTTTTTGAGATATTTTTCACTCGACACATCTCCCAGATACTTGACACCATCTGTCACCATTGAGTCCCTGAGACACTCTTGGCACCTCAGGGGTGAGCCCCCGCAGCACGGTTCACTTGAAATCACCCGTCATAGACATAGATCTTCATCACTTAACACCACTTGTCATAGAACTAGAGCTTCGTCACTTGAATCTACTCGTCGACGACATAGTGCTACATCCCCTGACTTTGATGCCCCTTATTTCACATCTGATTCTGAGGCAGAGTCGAAAAACCCCACTTACACCGCACCAACCAGCCCCATGGCTAGCATTACCTCGAACCCTTTCTTTGTAGGGACCCTTGGTGGAACGTCCAAAACCACTCCATCCACCACACCTACTTTGGGTATGCCCTCGATGGGCCCAGACCCACCATTCCAGTCACTGTGCCAATTCCAGTGGCTAGCATACCCAACCCAACCCCACTGGTAACTCACACTACGCTTAGCGGTACAGGACCCTCCCATACCATCTCCACCCCCTGTTTGGGGGTCACATCCGTAATACAAACCCAACCCCTATACTTGGGGGCATCGGCCCCACCATGGCTGCTACCACCAGCACGTCGCATCCTTCTACTAGTTTTCCATTCATGGCTAGTCTCAACCTTCTTGACCTGGCCAGATTGACCAATGATCCCATCAGACACGATCCTACATGGCCTCACATGCCCACCACGCTCCCATCAGACATCCCTAAGTTTGAGGGTAAGGAAAGTGAAGACCCCTAACATCACATTATGTCCTTCCACCTATGGTGTTCCTCTAACTCCATAGTGGATGACTCTGTCTGACTCCATTTGTTACAATGGACTCTCACTAGTTTTGCAACCAAGTGGTACATCGAGCAGCCTCATGGGACCCACGCAACCTTTACTTCCATTGACTCGACCTTCTTGCAGTTTTTTCAGTTACCTGTCCACTATGATGCAGGAGTTGAGATCCTACTGTCCTACAAAAAAACCATGGCCACCCACATCACTGATCACATTCATGAGTGGCATCGACGCCGAATCCTATGCAAAATCAAGTTAGATGACCGTATCCTCCTCGACTGGTTTCTCAAATCTATCCTTCCCGTCATTGATAAGGATGTGGCATCCGAGCAAACCTAGTCTGAAGAAGAAGCCATCTTAAATCCTAGCAGTTTGACTTTATCTACGCCCAGTCTAGTTACCTATATACCATTATACCCGATGCTCCTCGCGGTTATTCCTCTCGAAATGATGCGCCGGGGGCATCCCATGCCACCGATGGCATCATTGGCCATGTTGCATTGCATAACCAACCCTTTTCCATTGCACGTACTAGTACTAGCTCCGACCTTTCGCGGGCTACATCCTACTTTGGAGCAACCAATTCGTATACTCCCACAGCACATAATCACCACTCCCATGGACCCTCATGTCCACCTCAGTGTTTTTTCCACCCACCCCCCACTTACATCCCCTCGATTACACCTCACACATATTACCACCAACAGATCATGCACGCTCCTGTACCCCCCAAGCCCCCACCGCTTATTATCCACCATAGGTAGCACTGACGACAACTCAACCACCGGTCACACAGATGTATCAACAACCCCCACAAGGTCCTACACTTGCACCACTTCCATCCGCACCCACTTATTATTCCCCGTAGCCTGCTCCCATACCAGCACAACCCCAGAACCCACCTGCTTCCCAAGGGAAAGTGTACGCACAGCAAAATCCGCAGCAGAACCAAAATACGCAATGTAACCAACAAGGATAGAAAAACCGCGGGAAAGGACGTAACCACGAAAAAAAACCCCCTCCAGACCAAGGTGGCCAACCACCTAATCCCCCAAACAATAATAACGCTGCAACCGCCAACCAAAACCCTAATAGGCCGCCAAATCAAGCCAAAAACCCCAACTTACAAACAAACCATCCTTGTTCGATCTGGGGGGTCTATGACCATTACACACACACTTGCCCACATTTGGAGCGGGCACGAAAACTTTGGACTGATGATGTCCACCGCTAAGGGCATGCAGCTCCACCGGCGCCACCTAACCCCCCACCTCCTCAAACACAACCTTTGGCACTGCAAAATCCTTTACAAACCCAAGGTGTGGGGAACACTCAATCGTTGGATCCCCCTCATGGAACCACGCCACCCCAACAACAAGTCACGTATGCTGCGCCTGCCCACCCTAGTTTAGACTCAGGTACCTATCACTTGCTAATGATGTCAACCTTCAAACCCGCCGGAATCAATATGGATCCACCCATGAAGCCCCTCCCCCTGACAAAACCACCAACGCTCTTCCCACTGATAAACCATTACGCATACCTCCTGCCCCATTAGATGGAGCCCCAAAAGCCCCTCGCTTCCCACTTCGTCAAATCAACAATAACCCCAATGCTCGCGTTGCATCTAATTACAGCATTGTGGACGACTTAGCCCAATCTCCCACGGCCATGTCTTCCTTAGAAGTCTTAAAAATTTGTCCTACATAGCATAAGACCCTACTATCCACTATTGGTGCTATCGATCCCACTGACTCACGAATGATGGCCTTTGATTTGGACCAATCTGAACCACACCTACCTTCCACATTAGCATTCGAAGTTTCAGTATCCATTCAGAACCTTGTAATCCATCGGGGCATCATCGATGAGGGTGCCTCCACATGCATTATGTCCACATTCGTTTGGCAGAATTTAGGATGCCCTACACTCCAGCCATGCACCACTGCGTTGCGA
Source organism: Larix kaempferi (assembly GCA_027924585.1). Classification (NCBI taxonomy): domain Eukaryota; kingdom Viridiplantae; phylum Streptophyta; class Pinopsida; order Pinales; family Pinaceae; genus Larix; species Larix kaempferi. The sequence goes on from BSBM01001063.1 coordinate 131,774, forward strand.
GCCTACGACGGTCGTTCGGCTAAACCCCAAGGTCTCTTAGCTAATGTCTCCATCTAGTTGGCTGGTAAAACAATGCTTATTCACATAGAAGTCATCAATGCCCAACTTGATTATAACCTCTTACTTGTCCGTAGTTACATGTATGGCATGCAGGCAGTTGCTTCATCCATTTTCCGTATCATGATGTTCCCCCATGAAGGACGAGTGGTCAAGATTTATCAACTCACCTATTACGATCCCAATGCCCCAGCTGCACCTGAAAATGTTCTCCAATGGTTGAACAACCTATTCACAGTGCATCTAACTCATTGATTTCCTCAGTTGGACCCAAAATCTACTAAGATATGCTGATGAATTCCACATTCCAATCCATTCCACCCCCGTCACAGGCGACAAAAATATCTGGCTTATGGACCCTATCCCATAATACACAAACACCCAGCTATCAAAACACACAGCTATCAACTGCCCTTGCTACCCCAACCACCATCGGTACCTAGTCATGTTGGCGATACACCCATCCATACAATCCCCTTCCTATTTCCCCCTTCGGGAGTACTAAGCACCCCGATTATGGCCACACTCAACCTTCCAGGGTTAACTTTAGGACTACCTGTGTGGTATCTCACACCTCCTGCTTCCCCTCCCACACCAAATGTCGTCTTACAACGAGTACAACCCACTACCAGTGCTAGTAGACCACCTCCTAGTGTCACCACTCCTTCCTCATCCACCCCTTCTTACCAAACACACTGGGGAAAAGACCCACTACCTTATACCACTCTACCTGCGCCCAAAACTATTAAAAATCATCCACCATTTCGAGCTCCTCCCAAATTATCTTTGTGTGATGAGATAGGCCATGCTACCCATCAATGTCCACAATTACCCACACTACAGGAGCACATGCAAATGCTTGACAATGACCCCAACATCCTGGTTTTCCAACTCGATCTTACCCCTAAGCCTCGCGATAAATCACTGCGTACCAATCACCCTTGTGCAATATGCGGTATTTACGGCCATTACTCACATCACTTCCCTGATCTCCCGGATTATAGAGCCGCCCTCTACGAAATGAATAACACGAACCTCGAGACATCTCCTCCCACCATTGAAGAGATCCACCCCCCAGAATCTCCACCAACAGGAGAAATCAATACCATTTATATGATCTCTACTACTAGTGATCCCTCCCTCGTCAACCGATTTGATGAGAAAAATTTTCCACAATGATGAGGAGATTCTCGAGGCTCTCACCACACCTGATTACCCCTGGGATGATATGCACCATCGCTCTTGTTTCCTCCTGGAGGCATCCTCCTCTGCCACAGCCATCCAATTCTCTGTTGAGTCCAATGATTTCCTCCCAACCAAAGTCGATTGGTTTAAAGAGCCCATTCTCGCTCCCTTTTCCTTCGAGGAAGGTAACATGGCCAACATCTCACCCATGATCCACATCGATATTTCTTCCCCAGCCGATGCTCCCGAACTCATCTTGTTGGGAGCCTCCTGCACTGAGTACAAGATCAGAGAATACAAAAAACTTTTTCAGGAGTTCCACATTGTCTTTGCCTGGTCCTACACTGAAATTCCTGGTCTTGACCCCACTATCATAGAGCAACACATTGATACTTGGCCGAACATGCCCCCCGTTTGCCAAAAACAAAGCCCCATTCACCCATCAAAGCTCCCCACCGTCAAAGCCGAAATTGAAAAACTTTGCACTGCAAGTTTTATTTATCCCATCGCATACACCACTTGGGTTTCTAACCCGTCCTCGTTAACAAAAAGCAAGGCACCATCCGAGTATGTATTGAATTCCACGATTTAAACCAAGCATGTCCCAAAGACAACTTCCCCACGCCATTTATTGACCAACTCATCGATGCATGTGCGGGGCATGAAGTCCTATCCTTCATGGGCGGATTCTCTGAGTATAACCAGATTCAGATCCGCAAGGAAGATCAATACAATACTTCCTTCACCACCCCATGGGGCACCTTTTCTTATTGTGTCATGCCTTTCAGCCTTAAAAATGCTGGCGCCACCTTCGAGCGGTCCATGACCTACTATTTTCATGACTTGGTTCATATCCTATTAGTCTATCTTGATGATCTCATAGCATGCTCCAAGAAATGATTTGACCACCTTAACGACCTCCGGCAAGTTTTTATGCATTGTCGTAAATATCAGATCCGCTTGAACCCACTCAAGTGTGTCTTTTGCGTTCCTGCAGTATGGTTTTTAAGTTTCATTGTTTCCCACAAAGGAATCGCTATTGACCCCCTAAAATTTCATGCCCTATTAGACCTTCCATCACCATGTACGCTCCGACACCTATAGAGCTTACAGGGGAAATCTAATTTCCTCCGTCGCTTCGTTCTTGACTATGCCACCACCGTTCATGGTTTCTTACTATTGCTTTGTACCCACATACCCTTTGTTTGGGATGACTAGGCACAAGCTGCTTTCGAAGCCCTTAAAAAATCTCTCACATAGGCCCCATTGATCTACCCTCTGGATTTCTCTAAAGACTTCATCCTTTATGTCTCGGCATCCGATTATGCCATGTTAGGGGTCCTTGTTCAATAAGACTTTGCTCACCAGGAACATGTCATTTATTAAGTAAGCCAAACCTTGTCTGGACCACCACTACATTACCCGTATGAGGGAAGGATCGCCCTTACCGTCGTCTTTTCCGTACAAAAATTACGACATGAAATTCTCCTAAGCCATACTATAGTTGTCGCCAACTCCAACCCCGTGGTCTACCTCTTGAACCGTCGCCTTCTGCAAGGCCACGTCGCTAAATGGGTAATTATCCTACAAGAGTCCGACCTAACTTTCACAACCCCTAAGAGTACTAAAGCCCTTGCACTTGCCCAGGTCATAACCGACCTACCATACCTTTTTCCATCACCGCCAATCACCACTAAGTTACCTAATGACCATTTGTTTATCATCTCATCAGATGACCCGTGGTACAGTGACATTTTGATATACCTCCGCACGCAGAAGTTTCGACCCGACATCGATCATGATGGACGTCGCTGTATCCGCCACCATGCATCCCGGTACCTCCTCTTGGGTGATGTCCTCTATCGGCGCAGTGTCGACACTATCCTCCGGTGTTGTCTCACACGAGATGAAGCAGAACAAGTTCTCAACAACTGTCATAATGGTGCCCGTGGTGGAAATTTTTCTGGGATGGCCACAACCCAGAAGGTAATTTGTGCCCAATACTTCTGGCCCACACTATTCACTGACTGCATCGCAACGATCAAGCATTGCCGTAATTTCCAGCTCTTTTCCCCTAAGGCCCGGACACCACCCACCCCACTCGACCTGGTCATCACCGTTGGCCCTTTTTGCAAATGGTTCATCGACTTCATGGAGTGTAATCCCCCATCCTCCAACGGCCATAGGTACATCATTTTCCCCATCGACTACTTCACCAAATGGGCTGAAGCCATGCCTACCTTTAACTGCAAAGCCGACATGGTTGCCCATTTTTTTTTTAACCATGTCATCACACAATTCGGGGTCCCTAAAAAACTTGTCTCAGATCATGGCTCACATTTTGAAGATGTCATTTGGTGCGAGTTGTCAACTCTCCTTAAATTCAAACATCATTATGCCTCTGCTTATTACCCCCAAGGGAACGACCAAGTTGAGGCCATTAACAAAATTTTGAAAACAATCCTCCAACGAACTGTTGACCGACATAAGTCCAATTGGCATCACATGCTTTTCCTCGCATTATGGGCTTACAGCACATCAACTAAGACCGCCACTGGTTTTACCCCTTTTCAGTTAGTTCATGGTGTCGAATCTGTCCTCCCCATCGAATGTTAGATCCTTGCCCTACACATTGCCATCAAACTTATCCCAGACACCTCACCACTTGAACAACGTCTGTTGTTATTAGAGTAAGCCGACGAGGACCGTCGCGCAGCCCTTTAAACCCACTGCTGTACAGTTTTCTTTCTTTTGTTGTTTTCCACTTTTTTATGCAACCTTACATTCATCATTTTCCTGCATGATCACAGATGGACCATTTCCAACCTTATTACAGAGGCTTCGCCGATGGAGCAAGTCGCTGGTATCCAAACCTGGCCTCCGCAACTTGGGCCTTATATTCCCCTTCACACGAGTTGATTCACCTTGATGGAATGTGCATAGGGGCTGCTACCAATAACCAGGCCGAATACGATGCCGTGACCGGTCTCTTGACTGCTACCCTTCAGATGGGTATACGCCACCTTCGTGTGTTCCTTGACTCCCAGCATCTTGTCTCCTAGATCAACAACTGCTACCAAGTACGTGATCCTTGCCTCTTTATAAAGTTCCTGCACACAAAAAAACTTAGCCGATAGTTTGAATCCATCACATTCACTCATGTCCCAAGAGCTCAAAACAATGTCGCAGATCAGATGGCTAACAACATCCTAGACTGTCATATCAATCACACCATGTATACCATCCACCATGCATCATCATCACAACATGTAGATATATCAAAAAACATAAAAATCCCAAAAATCCTGCATCTACAATAGGGAATCCATGTGCCTACTACAACACATCATTTACATCCACGTAAAATAATCAACACAAGAAATAAACACGCATCCATGTGCGTACAAAAATAATCACCGCAAAATTCATCCATGTGCATATATATATATATATCATCGTCATACAAATGTCATAAGTGCCCCAACACTCAGCTATACATCAAGGAGCCCCAATAGCATCCTCGTCATAAATACATGCCATATATACAAAAAATACCGAATGCCCATGCGAATCAGGGGCAGTCCCCAGAACCCCCTAATGAGAGTCATATCCCCCATATGATTCCTCATCACCCCCCGCTGCAGCCACCTCTGCTGCAGGCTCATCCTCTCCTTGCTCCTCCTCTGGATCCTCCTCATCCCCCTGTCGGTCCCGAGCCCTCCTCTCCTCATCCAACACTGCCACCTGCATCGAAATCTCCTGCAAATGCCAACGCAGCTTTGGCTCACTACACTCTCCTGTCAAAGTCAACCGTACAAATTACACATGGCACTTTGGGTTCACTTACTATTTATAGACAGTTGACCATTTCTTGATTCGTCCATTCTGGATCCATACGGAATCCATTTTCCGAACCATTTCTACCACTGGAATTAGGACGACGAGACCCTCATTATGGTCAAGTCAGTTTCTTGGTTTTCTAGGCCCCTTTTTTGGGAATATTTTTTAGGCACCCCTTGTCGCCTCAGTTTACGTGCCACATCGATCATTATCCATTTTTGTCATTCTTTATATCATCGAATTCATTTTTTCGTGCTCATGATGATGCTTGAGATCATTTATTTCACGCCACATTAACCGCCATCATTTTTACAAGCTTATCCATGAGCCCTCTGCTCCATTCATACTACACTTATTTTGTTATTTTGCCACCATTCATCATCCTACAAGGAGGAACCACCAGTGTTCCCCCCCAAACCTCATTCTTGGTGCTCATTGATGTGTTTTGACTGAACACTCCCTCCTTGCTTGGCCATTCCTTTTGTTCAGTATAATTTTATCCCTTTTTCGGGCCGGACAAGTCCTTTACAAAAAAGGCACTTAGGGAGTTTCTATTAAGCTCTTTTCTGACTCCTAAAACAATGAAAAGATCATCGAGCAATCTTACTTCCTTTCCTGCTCATTAAAGTACCTGAAAGGGCATCTATCTGGTATAAGTTTAACCCTTTTCCGGACCTGATAGACTAATTATGAAAAAGGAATACTCTAGTCACATTAGCTACAAGAGTTCTTCATTGCATCCTTTTATGCTTTTTTGGGCATTGGATACTAACACACAAAAAAGAACCCCCCTGGAGTCTTCTTATTGCTTTCAGACTCTCTAAAATTGAAAGCAACCAAGAGCATGCACCGTCTTGGGCTCGTACAAATCCACATGATGGTACCATTCCAATATTTCAGAGTCTTCTTATCGCTTTTAGACTTCTTAAAATTGAAAGCAATCACGAGCATGAACTGTCCTAGGCTCGGCTAAATCCACATGATAGTACCATTTTGAGCACACTTCTATCTCTTCTTCCAGCTCCTTAAACCATGAATAAGGTCCCACCGGTATCTCTCAGCACTATGATCACTTATCTCGGCAACACCCCCAATAAGGTCTCCTTTGTTTAGAGTATTCTACGATATACCATCCTTAGAGTCTCCTGACATCCTATACCAACTTGAGTATCCCTCATTACAGTCACAATCCTTGGTCCCTTAAAAGCTATGATCCCCTTTCCCCAGGTCAGTGTCATATGCTTCCCGACCACCCCTGCCATCATACTCTGAAAAAAGGAAGTTTGCGTTCCCCCACCCAACGACCGGTGTTTCCTACCCTCCCAGTATGTCAGTTACACATGTAGTCCTATCACCTCTTGTTTATCCACCTCGTGCTCATATCAAGGAAACATCATTGCCTCGCTAGTTGCAGGTCTCCCTCTGTCGATGCCACCCCAACTATTCTAGAGGATAGACCCAGAGGTCCCTACGCCTTGGACTCATCACCATCTGTGGTGAGTGCCTATGGACCATTTTGAGTGGAGTCCTCAGTGCCTCTCCAAATGGTTGTTTCTCACGTGCTCGACTTCAACACCTTGATCACACCATCGAGATTCATGCAGGGTATACATCCCTTCAGTTATTGGACGAAGACCACGAACTTCCCCCGGCTCTAGCACATTGGTGAGTCACTTTGGAACACCCAGTTATATGTTCCCATGGATATCCGGGTTGCGTTGGTGATAGTATTCGGAAGACGTCCACTCGTATGCTTCCTTGAGTACCCATTTCAACTACAGTCCAGTGTACCATTTAGGTTATGACTCTCCGTCATTGTCTCCACCCTGTTATTCGGTATCTTCAGATCCAACAGCTCATTAGTTCCTCTGGTACCACACTCAGCAACACTATATCGGTTCTTCAGATTCGATATGGTCCGACCAGGAGTATGTCCCAAATTTGTGTCCCCTCTAGACCATTATGATGTACCCAACAGTTTTTCATGTATTGTTCAGATACCCCTTTTTGGGATTCATTGTTATTTATATCTTGATACGAGCATGGGTATGCCCACCTCATCCATATATTAAGATTATTCCTCATTCATTATTGAGGTCATGTACTTTAAGTTTTTGCAGTTTGTACGGGATCGATGTTCCGGTCTCTAATCCGTTTCTTCTCTTCTCCACACCCCAGGAAAACCATAAAAGACCTATGATGTCTATCGGCCATACGATGAGCTCCTTCCCTCACACATAAGGGGGCAATCTGTTAACACCCCAAAAATGCTCACCACCTCATCTCCCTCACTACATGACTCATTTGTCTATTTTTCCTACCATCTTTACCTCCAAAACCTCAAAAAACCATTAATTGGTCACCAAACGGCCAAAAAAGCCCCTATTCACCCTCCAAATAATTAAATTTCCTCAAAAAATAGCAAAAACCTTCTAAAAAGGCCCTAAATTCCCAAAAATCAAGTAGAAGGGAATAAAAAATATAAAAAAGAGGAAAAAAGAGGGAAAAAAGAAAGCAAAAACCCTAAAACAACTGACCTAAACCATATGGTTCCAAAAACCATGGGTCAACACTCCACCACTAAGAACCCTATAAATAGGTGATGGAGGCTCCCCTTTTCACATCCACAATCTATCCTATCCTCATGCTGCCAAAATCACTTGTGAAGCCTAAGCTCACCATTTGAGCTAGTTTTCTCATTTGAGTGCCCCTTTTGGCCCACCATCCAAGCACTTTGGAGAAGGAGAAGGAACCCATTGGAGCACGGAAGCAGCCCTCCTGGACTACTGCAAGAGATCCACCAACCTCCATATTTGAGGTAAATGTAACTTTGGTCATACCATAATACAAAGGAAAATTTTCCATTATATTGTCATTGTCTTTTTATTTCTGTTGATGCACATGTTAGCTTGGATTTTGTACTGTTTTACTATTAAAATTTACTGTATATTGAATTGTTACTAAGGAGGCCTTTCTCCTTAGTAAGTGCTCATCTGCACAAGCTAGGGTGAAAACCCTAGCTACAGTTTTGGCGACTCCAGTGAATCAGACTGAATCAGTTGACATCCTCTTTGACATTAGTTGATAGGTAAACATTTGACATCATATTTAGTTGACATCAATGACAACCAATAGTCAACAATGAGGGTGGAAGGTTACTTGTATGCTATCTTGACGTAGAATCAAAGAAGGTGAATCTTCAATTACAAGGGGGGAATGTGAGATGGAGTAATCTCAAACTATTGGGACAAAGATTGATGAACCATGTATGCAAAGATAATTCCTATAGAACTCGTAGTTAGAATGACTGAGCACCCATGTAATCCGGTAGATGGATTCTTTATATGGAAATCAACAATGATATTGGATGCAAGTACAAAAGGAGCATGGAAAAATAATGAGTAAGGTTAGAGATCCCTTGGAAGCTATGGTTTGGAGCACCCATAGTGGAAAGATCCTAGGCCATGGTTGTGACAAGGAGACATGAATAAATCAAGCATGGAAAAGCAAGAGGATGAATCAATGTATGGTGATCTTGTAGTCACCATGAATACACATGAATAATAATAATAATGGAGGAGTTTGCATGTAGAAGGTCATATGGCTGTAAGACCTGGTAAGGCATGCATAACCCTAGTAACTCACTAGTAAAGTCGGGAGATAGACCTAGGTGATGGGGGGTGTATGTGAGATCCCCAAGTCAAGATTAAAGGGGGGGTTTTAGGGTTAACCTTGACTCAGGAATGAGTCAAAGGTGTTTTATGTATAGTACATGGTTTCAGCACATGGCTTCTTGTAGCCCATGGTATTGTCCCAAGGTATTGCATGTAAAGAATCCTTTATAAGGCTTGATGAGGATCCATTGTAATTTGGCCTGGAGGTGAGTGGGTGAGCTCACTAGGAACGACTGGCTTGCTTTGGACATGTAATGAAGATCTTCATTTGCTACATTTTCCTCTCATGGTGTTTTCTAGGGAAAACTATGTGTCTATGTGCATTGTTGCTTGCTTATTGTTAATTTTTTCTCTCATGTATTATTTATTATGATCATAAATACTAAAAAAACTAAGTGCAAGAAATAAATAATTACTCAATTTACTCTACAAATTATTCAAGTAGACTACTCTTCAAATTACTCACACCAGATTACTATGTAAACCATTCACAAAAACTACTCTTGGAGTTACACAATAATGAACTTTCGATTAGAAAACTAAAATAAGATCTGAATTCAAATTTAGAATTTAAAGAGATGAACTGTAAACAAGAGAGTGCAATAATTAAAAAAAAAAGAAGCTACAAGAAAAAAAGTATGTAAATAAATTTACAGGAGTGAGATGAACTACAACAAGTGGGCCCTCAAGGATTGTCACACACACAAGGAGAATATGACTAATTGGAGGAAATATCAACACTGATATTTTCATAAAGAATGTTTACAACTAATGTTTAGAAATTCCTTTCTCCACCAAATTCACAAAATTTCAAAGCTTTAGATTTAGCTTATTTATACAAAATGGAATGTAACAACTAATCCTATGAATACTCTCATGGATTATTGATGCATCTGGTCAGATCCTAAATATGCAAATTCAACCCTGGTTTGTATGGGATGTTGGAGAAAGGATCGCAATAGAAAATATGTTGAAATATTGTAACTTCAAAGAATATTATATTTGTATATTATTTATTCTGGAGATGTTCTATACCTCCGATGTGATTATACTATAAATCCGGAGATGTTTATTCCTCCGAGTTGGGTGTGGTAACTAGGGTTATTAGACCCACCATGTGGGGGTTGGCCCAGTTAGTTATAATGGGGTATTTAACCTAATGGTTAAATACGAGCCTACATGTACTTGTGTAAAATACATATCAGAGTAGTGTATAAATATAGGAGGTGTGTTCCTCATTTGATATACTCACTCACTTGAGGATAACGCACTTGTGGAGGAGAGGTCTGCTATTGTGGAGGAGGAGATCATGTCTCAGGGTTTCATCTTTGTATATTGCTGGTCATCTATATTGAGGAAGCTTTGCTGGGTTTTCTACCCCATGAGGGTTTCCTAGGATAAATCTCTGTCTCTTGTGTTTATGCTGTGCTTGTTGTTTCTTCAGTGATCCTATATATGCTATTATTGTGAAATGGAATGTAATGCTGCTATTTTATGTCTTATCATATTAAATCTTAACATGGTATCAGAGCTAACCTTAAGGAAGACAAGGTATGTCACTTACGACACTTGCTTTACTTACGATAATTTGAAGGTTAGGGTTTTACATAGCAAAAACCAGTCTTCGTGGAACTTTCGCTATAAATCCATTTCTGCGAAGGTTCAGGGTCTGAAAAGTTTACAAGTCGGAGATAACATCCCCAGGTACCTTGTGTCCAAAGGGAACCCTCCGTTTCGTTGTACTTTATGAGTTATTATCAGTACAAGTTAGGGTTTCTGCCTCTTCCAGATCTCAGTCAAAATCAGGTAACCTTGGAAAAAAGGTCATAACTTGGGCTAGGAAGCTCAAAATGAAATTTCGTAAAAAGTGACAGGTAGTACACAGACTGTACTATCTCAGAAAATGTTTTCAGAGGCCGAAGATGAACCAGTGACACGTGGCACTCCGTACAAGTTCGCTCTCCTATTTTATCCCATAAACAAGTCACGTTGCGACACTTGGCATAACTCTCTCTCAGAGAGTCCAATTGAGGTCAGACCTATCAAGATGGAAAGATAACAGGGCTAGCTATCTCAGGAAAAGTTTTCAGTGGCCGAAGTTCAAATAGTGACACGTGGCACGCCGTACAAGTTCGCTCTATAGGTACCTAGGATCGATAATAAATTGATAAGCTTAATGATCACCATGGGTGATGTGGATCTCAACCTTTGCTACAAGGTTGAATATGATTTCTATACACATATGACATGGATGCAAGAAGGAAATCACCACAGAGTTCGAATGATATTGAGGTTCATATCAGTAGACCCATCTAACGAGAGATGGCACAGATAGATATGCAGAAGATCATTCAATGCAGAAATGAAAATGAAAGATCTCAAATTGATGCTTTACTTCCTAGGTCTGGAAGTATGGCAAGGCTCAGAAGAAATATTTCTCAACCAGGGAAAGTATGATGAGAAATATGACTTGAGGTGTTGTAATGGCCACTCTTATGGATTCCAACTTGAAGCTGTTAGGGGATAACTCATCAGAGTTAGTGGATATAACTCTGTACAGTCAAATTATTGGGTCATTGATGTATCTAACATATACTAGATTATATATATGCTTTGTTGTGAACACCTTGAGTCAATATCTAGTGGAAACTAGATGTGTTTACCTGATAGTTGCAAAGCATGTGATGAGGCACATAAAGGACACGATAGCATCCTTTATGGAGTGGTTCCCTTGTAGCATCCTCAGGTTGCATTCCGGGAAACTAACGCCTTATGAGTTTTAGGGAGGGTTGCTTGGAAGGATGTAGACAAAGAAGAACCATATCAGTTGCGTGAAAAGTGCATTCAGAACGGTGCTGATCGGCTTGTTGTTTCAGTCGAATTCTTGCCATGTGAACATTGTCCTGCAGAATGAGAAAAATTTGATCGTGATTTCGAAGAACCGAGTCAATTTCCTAAACTGGGGAGTTGTTGAGGGTGTACGGAAGAAGAATTGGCGGTGCCTGTACATAGACTGCTTCATATGGTGTCCTTTTAGATGTGGTATTGTACCACTAGAGTGCTTCTAGGAAATCCATAGAAATAGTTGTCCCTATCTGTGTAGGGATGGGAAAGGGTTCTAGCAGTCCTGAAAGGAGTGTCGTTTCACCCTTGTTGACCTGGCAAGTATTACAGTCAGCCAACATCTATTGAATTGTCATTTTCAGTCCCTGCCAAAAGAAGGTACATTGTTCCCGGTCATACATTTTGAGGAACCCAGAGTGCCCTGCTGATGAAGAAGCATGGAGTTTAAAGAAGAGATAGCCCTATTGAACATATTGCAACCAATTTTGAACAAGTAGAGAAATAGCTGTAAGAGAAACAGTGTCATCAAATGTGCAAGAAGGAGCATCTGCCACGATATTGTCCTTACATTTCTTGTAAGTGATCTCATGGGAATAACCCATAAGTTGGATAACCCATTTCAGGTGTGTTGGGGAGGAGACCCATTGTTCTAGGAAATTTTCCAGGCTCTGGAGATCAGTCTTGATATAGAAATAATTCCCTAATAGGTATGGTTGCCACTTCTATACTGCATGCAAAATAGCCATCATTTCTTGCTAAGATGTAGATGCGGCTAAATTCTTACCAGAAAGGTCTCTTGAAGGCGACAAGCCCATTGGTTCAGCAAGGACACCTGCATATCTATCCAAGTAAGTAGGGGAGACCGTTGATGGGTGCATCTGAATGGAATGGAGTTGAGCGATGACGCCATGTGAATTCTTCTTAAGGATATTTTCCAAGTGATGTGAACTGATGATGCAGAGAGACCCTTGTTGTAATCCCTTAACTTTGTGTTTTTTCCCATTGACTGAAAACTGCATCCAAAGTTCAGCAAAATTCCATAATACGGGGCTAAGTGTGCATAACCATTGAACGCCCAAAACCACATCACATCTGCCTAGGGACAAGGAAAACATGTGAGAGCGTAGGTTATAATCTTCCAGAGAGATACACACATTGTGACACTTCCCCTTGCAAGGTAAGGTGCCCCCATTGGAAACCATGACTTCAAAGTTGAAGCAAGGATGAACAAAACAATCAGCATGTTTAGCAATCTGAGGGTCAATGAAGTTATGAGTTCTACTAGAATCAATGAGTATTGTAAGAGGAAGCTTCTTGAAGTAACCCCTGACCCGCATTGTTTAGGGGGTGGTGATGCTGGATAAAGCATGGAGAGATATCTCTTGTTGTTCATCCTGAGATGGGGGATCAATAGGAGGCTCTTGAATGTCGACCTGATCATCCATTGTATCTGGAGTTTCTTCACCAATTGTAGAGGCAGGCGGAGAATCCATATCCAAGAGATAGAGCTTTTGTTGAACACATCTATGTCCTCGAGTGAATTTCTCATCACAATTATAACAAAGTCCTTTTTCTCTATGTGCCTGCATCTCTGTTTCAGGAAAATGCTTGATAGGAGTTGGTTGAGGAGCTGGCAGGATGGGAGGTCGTTGAGAACCCATATTTCGAAAGGTAACAAAGTGGGTTTGGAGCATTGTTGGGTAGCAATCTTGTCTTCTGCCAACTTAGCCAACCCTAGGACTTCCATCATTGTGTTGGGACATAACATTTTAACCTCTGACTGGATTTCATCCTTAAGACCACTGATAAAACAAATCCCGTAGAATTCATCAGACCATCCTTCTGTGTGATTGGCTATTTTCTCAAATTCTGTCAGATACTCTCTCACAGTGCCACTTTGACTAAGTTTAGTGAGTGCTCCGGTGAAGTCATCAAAAGCACTAGGACCAAATCGTTGCAAAAGGAGTTGGCAAAAATCTGTCCATTTTGGCTCGTCATGAGCCTTGATGTACCAACAATACCATTGAAGGGCTTCCTATTCCAAATGAAAGGATGCAAGAGAAAATTTTTTGACATCAAAAGTATTATGCACACTGAAATACTGTTCTGCGCGATAGATCCATCCAGTTGGATCAGTACCATTGAAGCAAGGAAATTCAAGCAACCACAGAAATCGCTGGAAGAAGAGAACCCATTGGCTGCAGAAGATTCTTGTTGTCGGTTATTGTTCATGGCTGAATGCTGAAGATGGAGGCTGAGAAATTTTTCATTAAGATCTTGGAGTTTGGTTTGGATGGTTGCAAGTGTTTCTTCCATGGTTTTTTCTCCTGCATGGGTGACAACCGTAACCAGGAATTTTTTTTTTTGGGGGGGGACTGGATAGAAAAACACAAACAAAAGATTATTTAGCAAAGAGAAATTTGGATATGGGGAAAACTCGGAGGGGTAATTGGGGTTTGACTAGGTTTTGGACACTTTCTAATGGACAGGGAAGCAAAAAATTGGGATTTCAAAAGTAGGGTGAAATAATGATAAAATTTGTCAAAGAGGGACAAAGATGCAGAAATAGGGAATGCACATGGTGGCAAAAGTTGGAGGTGAGTGGGTGAAAACTGAAGAAGTTATGGCAAACCCTAAAAATAGACAAATGTGGGATTTCTGGCTTTGGGAAGTGGAATTTGGGATAGGGTCCTTAGGAATGAAATATGTAGAATGGAATTGCAGGGGTGTCAGTGAAGTTTCAGGGAAAACATAGTTAAAACAAGGGATATATGGTGAAAAACATAATTTTTTTTATTTTTTTATTTTTTTTTTCAGAATGGATTGGAAATGGCGGGATCTGGAACGACTCAGAATGGAACAGAAACGACCGGATATAAAATGATTTTTAGAATGGATCTGAACTGGATTCATAATGGATCTGCAACAGCACGGAAGTGATCAGCAACAGATGGATCTGCAATGGCGTGGAAGTGACTGGCAACAGTTCAGCCGAAAATATATATGGACCCCAAGTATGTTCGGCTTCCTATCGGTTCAGGGGATTCACTCAGCCACCAATGCTATCTGATGGCTTGCATATTGGGGTAGTACCCCTCACTCCACGACTCAGGTAAAACTAATAACCGCTTTTCCACAAATGACAGCTCTTGGTTTACCTCACGGGTGGGAACTAGTCAATCATGTAGTGGTTGTTTCCCTTTTTGCTGGCAGGTCCTCTCAATGGGCCAACTACTTTGGGGTTCCTGTGGTACTCCTCATAATGAGTTTTAGGGATTATTCCCAAGTACTTCCCATAGTTAAGCGGATAGGGATTATTCCCAGATCTGAAGCTGCATCAGATGCGAAAAACAATTTTGGCAGAAATTTCACCATGCGAGCCCAAGAAAGTGCTCTGATATCAGATGTGAAGAACCTGCAACAATTAATCAATGAAAATACACGAAATAACAGAAATTAGAATCTCTTTTATTGATCGCATGCCACTTCGAGGGGGCAACCTCCTTTGAGCAAGCTCAATACAAATAACTTCACGGTACCTTCATTGGTTTCAACATAAACTTATATACTAAGTCTAGGCGCCAATACCATGGGTCAATACCATGTGTCAATACAAACCATGGGCCAATACAAACTATGGATCATCAATTACTACAGTACAAAGCATATGCATCCAACAACAATAAGACAAACTATGGATCAACAAATACTACGGGATGACTTACAAAGCATATGCGTCCAACAACAATATACCAAAAAAGTAAATAGAAGGGTTGACATGGGTTCCTAACAATATCATCAAAGTACGTAAAAACATAATGAGAATGTACATAAAAAATATGCTTCATCAAAGAGTCATGAAAGTGCTTGTACCTCCAAGCAAGTAGATCACCATTTTCCAAGTGCATACAATCAGCAAGTAACCAATCAAATCTGCTCCAATGACATAGGTGAGGATCCAATGTCCTATAATGATACTCCAAAAGGATATGATATGCATCAAAATATTCATCCATGTATTCTTTCATCCAAGAAGTGAATGAAGAATCTCCACTAAAATATGAACCAAATAATGAGCAGAAAAAACAAGGAGACTTCAAATGACTCAAAGTAGTATCACCCATACATCCATGAATGTGAGAATCATAACGATATAACAAGGTATGTGGCTGCCAACAAAAATATTCTCCAATCATAAATCTATTCACCCAAGTGTTGGATGAAGTTCCTCCAACATCGAATGAACCAAGTGTTGAGCAAGAAAAATAATGAGTCTTCAAGTGACTCAAATGCATTTCATAGGTGCATCCATGGAGATGTGCATCATCATAAAGTAACAAATGATGCTGCTGCAAATGTGAGTAAGAATGTGCTCCAACCATGTCATCATAAAAGGTAAATCTAGGAGTTCCATACTCCTCATGTGGCACCAACAAAAAGAACCCTTTCACCCATTCTTCATTGAGACCAATGCTGCAAAACATGGGATTGTAGGAAGTAGGAGAGTGAACTAACTCACCCAAATGATCAAAAAAAGCAGGAGTTTCATCATGGAAAGGATCCATATGGGTAGTATCATGCAGCTCCTTCAAAAGTGTGAAACCTTTGTTGTAGATTAGTTCCAATGTAGTGGAATCATGCTCTTCTTTAAAAATTGCATAACCTTCAACAAGAGACAAATCAAGTTCCTCTTCCACCACATCAAGTGTTTGGATCTCTTCAAGTTCATCTTCAAACACATTAATAACATTCAAATGTCCACATTTCTCATGATCCAACATGTCATGAGAATCCTACAAACAATCTACCATTTGACAATCTGAAACATACGAGGAAAAACAAGTATCTTGCAACTTTTCAAGAAGTTACTCATTTTGAATTGTAAGTTTATGATTATCCTCGTTATTCTTCAAGTATGCATCATGTAACAATTCATTAAGCTCAAACAAATGGTTTATATCAAAAATCAAAGACATGAAATTACCTTTGATGTGGCACATTTCTTTTTGAATCTTCTCCATGTATTCAAGGAAGGATGTTTCCTCCAATAAAGTAGCTCTCCAACAAGAATTTGACACCAATGCTTGAGTGTCATGGAGAATGCTGAGAGACTCTTGGATCTTCTTTTCATTCATCTTTAAGGACCCTTCAAGAAAATGAGGCTCTTGCAAATGAACCTCCTCATCTTCTTCAATTTTGCTTGGACCAACTTCATGAAACTCAAGTTGTGATGGGGAAGTTGATCTTGGTTCTTCTTCAATTGCTACAAGGAATTTTGTGTATTTTTCCTCAAAGTAAGATATTCTTGATATTTTTTATATTGTTAAGGCAAGGTTTTATATGTTGCTCTCCATCTCATAGAATTATCCTTGGTTAGTGTGACACACTCCTTTTCATTAGATTTAAATTCATAAGAATAATCTTCATTTCTCCTAAAATTGTAAGAAGTGTTACATGATGGCACCTTTTCCTCATACCATTCACATTCTGCTTCATATTGCTCATAAGCATCTGCATATTCCTCATAAGAATTGTACTCATAGGATTAATCATAATAGTAAGAAATGGTTTCCAATTATTATTGAATGTATGTACCTAATACACAGGTGCAAGGACCATGCTTTGATACCATTGTAATGTCCCTTGTTAAGAATTTTATTAAAATGACAATTTTTCACTTTTTTTTTCCTAGTTCGACCTTTGACTAGTTTTGAGCTCTAGGTCTCCAAATCGCTCCAATTGCTCCCAAATATTCTGATAAGGTATATCGATGAATTTAGAACATAAATGTGTGTTTCAAGGATTCTTTTGGACCTTTAAAATACTTCTGCAAATCCTCTTTTGATTATGGACAATGTAGGGAACTTTACTAGTAATTTCCCTTTGACTAGTATTGGTCTCTAGGTCTCAAATTGGCTCCAAATGCCTTTAAATATTCAAGGAAGGTGTATGAATGCTATTTTTACTTTATTATGATGTTCAGGGATGATTTATGACTATCAAAAGACTTCTTAAAACTCTCTTAAGATTATGGACCAAGTATGCAATTTTACTAGTAATTTGAGGTTCAAATCCCGCTGGGGTAAGTACTGAAAATGGCTTCCCAAGTGCCTCCAAACCCACTCAAAATTATGAACATAGGTAGGGTATGTCTAAAGTACATTATTTATGTCTTATGTGAACCATTAATAATTTATTAATTCTGTTCTAACCTTCTCCCAAACAACATAAAAAATCACTAGTTCGACCCTTGGGGAAATGGCACCAAATCTTCTCCAAATGTAAATAAACTGAGTAAAATGACTTCAAATGCTTGAGTACTGAACATGAAACTTGTATAATACATAAATAAAATTCCATTAATCAATAAACCATCAGTATTTTACTTATCCATTCGAATCCATCAACATTACATTGGTTCACAACAAGGTAGTGGGAAAATGACACGGTTCTTTCATTAAAAATGCGATTTATACATTTCTACTTGGAATTTCGACCCGAAAATTTATGGAGATTAAGAAAAAAGTATTTAATTCATATTAAAAAATAAATTGGGCATTAAAAACTCCCCCAAAGAGTACAATAGCTCACCAAAAACTCCCTCCCTCAAGGAGCAAGAATATGCCTTCAAAAATGGAAATGGTTGAGAGAATGTGATGCATTAGAAGAAACCATGATCTTCCCTGTAGATTACACCTGAAACAAATGAATCCATTAAAGATCCAAATGAAAGTTATAAATGGCCTTTCCAATTACCAACTTGGATGGGAATCTTTCACCCTCGAAATTGGCTAAAGCAAGAAACTAGTCATCCACTAGCTCTCCCTCTTCACAAATGCAATTGAGAATTTCTCAAATGATCAAAAGCTGGTTTCATTATTTGTTATTGAAATTTATAAACTTATAATGTCCTCCATGGATCAAATTCCTTCCAAGAAACCTATGCCAACTCAAGTTGGGAAGAGATTCCAAAGAACACCACTTGTACAACAATTCCTAGTCTCCCACTTCCATCAAATCACCTGTGGAAGGATCTTAGCTGCCCTAAATCCCTTGAACTCCGTCTTGGAGGATATTTTTAGCCCTAACATGTCATATATGTCATATGTCAGCCTTCAGGTCTGATTTGTGTCATAGGTGTCATAGCATCTTCATCATTGTTGTCATAGAGCTAAGGAATCTAGCCCAAGTGTCTCACTAGCTCCAAATTGCCTCTTCCTCTTCCATGGGAGTTACTCTTCCTCTACATTTCGACCTTGGATGAGTCATTCAATGAATAATATATTTTGAACTCCCCCAAGTATGTTACCATTCACCTTGAATTCGAATTGGTGAGAGAATGATGCCAAGTGTAGGGGGAAATCTAGCCATATGTGGGTCCCACTTCCTCCATGTGTGTTCATGATCAAATGCCACATTGATTTTCACTTGTATATATTTATTAAGCTCCTTTATTAAATATTTATGCCATTCTAATGTTCAAACATCATTTATTATCCTCCTTATGTCAAATCCCAAAGCTTCCACCCTCAGCCTAGGAAACTAGTAATTTCCCTCCTAGGCAATATTTTGACCCTTAGCATCAATTTGACAAACTCTCATGAATATGACCAATGGGATTAGGCTATTGTGACACAATGCAAAATTTGGGACATGAAATTTATGTCCTGTTTGTATAATCAAATTAGAATGTTCATAAATAGAAAATAGTTCCAAAAAAATTATTAATTCTTTGTGTGAATGTCATTAAAATGTTAGCTAGCAGTATTTCAAAATGGATAGCCAATTTGTTCTTGTGATTATTAATCATGACTGATTCAACTAACTACAGAATTCTAATGATTGTATACTATGAACTAAAGAAATAATAAGAAATAAATTGCAAATTTTTTTTAGGGTTAGCCTTGACTCAGGAATGAGTCAAAATTGGTTTAGTTCTAGCATATGGTTTGGGTACATTGTTTCTTATAGCCTGTGGTATTGGCCCAAGGTATTGCATGTAAAGAATCCTTTATAAGGCTTGAGAAGGATCCATTCTTGGGGATAATATGGAGTGATCAGGAAGGATTTCAGTGATCGTGTCCTGTAGAGTGTATCGGCGGGTAGGGATTCAACATGGTGTCTTCAAGAGGGGGGGATCCCCCTCCTTAGTGTAACATAGATAGGAAGGGGTGGGGGAAGGAACAAAGAACCACCAAGATCTAGACATAGGGAGTCTTAAAGGATAAATAAGGAATCAAGGGGGTTTTTTACATAGCTCTACAGAAAACCCTTCCCTACATATCACTTCAGAATAATTGAGTGAACGAGTGGATCGATGGAAGGAGAAATACCTCATCCAAAAATTCATTGGAATATTTCCAGAGGAGAAGGATTTGATAAAATGGAGCAAGATAACCTGGAAACATAAGGGCTATTATGATATTTACTTGGGGGGCAAGGGTTTCTTCATTATCGTCTTCTTCAACCAGGAAGATCAAGATATGATGCTTTTTGGAGGACCATACTTTTTCTTTTTGGATGGACAATTCCTACGCCCATGGAAGGAGAGGTTCAACCCTAATACTTAGGATATGAGCATAGCTCCATTCTGGATCAAACTATATTCCTTACCTTGATAATATTAGGAACTAGAGATATTGGAGGCTATAGTAAATAACCTTGGAAAAATTGTGAAGGTCTCGAACTAGACAAAATAGCAACGATACACATCTTTTGCTATGATCTGCGTCTATATGAATTTGTCGCAAGAATTACTAGAGGAAATAAACCTTACTTGGGAGGATGAAGATTGGGTGCAACCCAATGATTATGAACGACTGCCATTTAGGTGTAGACAATGTCACGAATATGGGAATTTCATAAGGGACTGCCCAATTAACCTCCCAAAACCAAATCCAATAAAAGAGATCAAAGAAAAAGACAAGGATGGAGAGGGGTTTACACTGGTGTAGAATAGGAGACATGAAAGAAGAACCAATAATTCGGCACAGATCAAGCAAAATACAGAGAAGAAGAAACTGACTAAGAATATGTTTGAAACCCTTAACCAAGTTGAGGATGAGACTGATTATCTCAATAAATATGAACACTCATATCCAAACTTGGAAGCATTGAAAACCCCAACTGATATAGAGAAAATTAATATGGAAGACCAACTTGAAGTGATGGAGGAGGATATAATGGGGGAATATAGGGACATTGACCTTAGAGAACTAGATCTAGACGAAATAGAGAAGGAATGAAACAAAAAAGGGAAAGGGTATGTTTCCAGGAGATAGTTAGAATTAATGCAACAAGCCATTCTAAAAAAAAATGCTTCTCCTCAACTAGGTATAGAGAAATATCAGTTGAAGGGTAGAAAACATAAACAACCTGAGGACGGGGAGAAGTAAGGGAAAAAAACAAATCGATAGAGAATAGAAAAGGTGGGAACTAGACTAGTGCAATCAAGACAATACCCTACGATAAAGCGACCTTCTATGAAGTTAACATAACTTCTCAATGAAGATTATAAATTGGAATATTCAGGGCGCTAATCACCCACATAAAATAAAGACACTAAGGAGTAAGTTGAGGATGGAAAATCCAGTAGTGATACTTTTACAATAAACAAAATGCATCTCTGAAAGCATGCAAGAGGTAGGGAGAAAGTGTGGAGAGGTAGTAATGTGATAGCAGCTGATGCAAGAGGCACTGTGAGCATATTGGATATACTTTGGAAACCAGAAAAGATATTCTTGAGCAACTTTCGAGCAAAAAGGTTTTCTATATTAGCATATTTTCATATCTGCAACTCTAAGGTTAAAGGGATCCTCATCAATGCCTATGGGATAAGCGTGATGGCTCAAAAATCAACTTTTTTTTCTTTCTTGAATATGGAAGCGAGAGACATTAGTAACCAACTCTAGATGTTGGGTGGGTATTTCAATATGATCACTTCTCTATAAGAAAATAATGGTGGAAAGAGGATAATGGAGACAACAAATGAAGCTTCCAAATAATTCATAAATGAAAATATATTGGTGGATGTGGAGACCGACAATGGGTGGTTCAACTGGAACAATCGCAGAGGAGGGGAACACTATGTGGCATACTGTTTAGATAGATTTTTACTTTCTGAAGCAATTGTCAATGTAGAATGGGATGTGACAGCAATGGTCTTTCCCTCAGTTGTGTTGGGTGCCAAAAATGACCATTTTTGCTTACTTTTCCCATGATACTTTCACCATGTTTTTCTTTATTAATGTAGCCACAGTGTTATCTTCCTTAAATAAAATCAAGATCTTGAGTAGGTTTAATTCATTATTACTTTGTTACATTAATGCTCATAGTCTATCTATGTTTATGCATTTTGTGTCTTAATTAAGCTAACTTGTGATGGATTAATGAAAGCAATCGAGACCACAAGGATTTAGGGTGTGTCATCTTGCTAATACACATAGATGGAAGAGTATGTGGCAAGCAGTTCCACCTTCTCAAGACACCAGCTCAGGCCGTTGCAAGAGGCAACTTAAGTTATTCATTTATATGGCTGGTTGAAACTCATTTGGTGTTGAATCAATTCAATCTATTGATATCAGAGATGTTTATGGAACGATTTCTATTTTGTAATAATGCATGTAACTATTTCTATTTCCAATATTGATTCGATAGACTGAGGATGTTCGATCCTCATGGATGTCCGGAATTGAAGGATCTGAACGGTTTCATCTTGGTATTTAGAAGAGGACCGGGTTGATCATGGGGGATTAAGCTTATGATTGGAAAGGAAGAGTTGTAACAAGAGTGAAGGCATCTTGTATCTGCCTTTACTATATTAATGAAATTTGCAGTATTTCATTGATTTTATGAGTACTGGTTATTTGTAGTGTGTAGAGGCATCTTTGTTAGGAGGCAAGGTCCCACCTTCTCTTAGAGTTTCCCAATTAGCTAGTTATTTAGTTTATTTAGTTTTCATTGATGTGGAATTGCGATTTGATTTAAATTTGAGATTCTAAACATTATGATTACTTAGGGTTTGATTTTCATTCATATATCCTATCATTTTTCTAAACAGTTGATTAGAAAAAAATGTGTCTTGTTGAAACAGTCGACTGTATGGTGTGTGATTCCCCTTTTTGAAGTGTGTTATTGAAACATAGAATGATTGTTGTTACACCTGTGCTCGGTCACTAAATTTCATTTTTGTTTGTTTTCTTTTATGAACTTATGAAACTGGTAGAGCTATGCGTGGATCTATTGGATCAAGAGGCTTGATCCTTATTATTATATGATGCAACTGCAGAATATAATCTTTTTATTTCTTGCACTTGTAAATTAGGATTTAACTTCTTGCAAAAGTAAAATAGTTATTTTTCTCTTGAAGTAGTCATTTCCATAATTGATATAATTTGAAGGATTGTTGTATGATGATGAAATATTTTGATTCTTGAATATTGAATTAGCATTTGAAGTTGATTGATCGGTAATCAAAGTACATACAGTCTTAGTAAGTAGGTTGCAAGGTATTTCTTGAATGAATTCGGTGAATTATAGTTTACTGAGTGTTTATGCATATATTTTGGTTGATTTCCTCTGAAATAACCAGACTTCCCTGGGTTGACAATTTATATTGAGCACTCTATTTGTGAATTAATTAAGCAATTAGAGTGACCAATATTTTTGTGTTGTTTTCGAGGAAGGAAATTGGTAAACATAGCATGTAGCTGATTAAGCTTTGTTTCCTTTAGACATCTTTTTTTCGTAGTTGCAGGGAGATATGACACAGTGAAGAGCTGCACATCCTTCGATAGACTGAACGGGTTCTCACCACAAAACAAGGTACATTATGTAAGTTTGCATGAATAGAGAAGGAAAAGAACGTGAAAACCCCCAAAACACTAACCTTGCAGGTGGAATAGGTCATGGTGGTAATTAAGGTTTAGGAAGAGAAACATTCATTGATGAGCTATCGCTAAGGTTGATTCCTCTATTGGAGATTTATTTTGGAGATCATCTTTAGGTAGGGGAAGCTTTATTCTCCCGAAGTTTGAATCATCAGTATAAACCATGGAGAAGTGTTAACACCCAAAAAATGCTCACCACCTCATCTCCCTCACTACATGACTCATTTGTCTATTTTTCCTACCATTTTTGCCTCCAAAACCTCAAAAAACCATTAATTGGTCACCAAAAGATCAAAAAAGCCCTTTTTCACCCTCCAAATAATTAAATTTCCTCAAAAAATAGCAAAAACCCTCTAAAAAGGCCATAAATTCCCAAAAATCAAGTAAAAGGGAATAAAAAATATAAAAAGAGGAAAAAAGAGGGAAAAAAGAAAGTAAAAACCCTAAAACAACTGACCTAAACCATATGGTTCCAAAAAACATGGGTCAATACTGCACCACTAAAAACCCTATAAATAGGTGATGGAGGCTCCCCATTTCACATCCACAATCTATCCTATCCTCACGCTGCCAAAATCACTCGGGAAGCCTAAGCTCACCATTTGAGTGCCCCTTTTGGCCCACCATCCAAGCACCTTGGAGAAAGAGAAGGAACCCATTGAAGCATGGAAGTAGCCCTCCCGGACTATTGCAAGAGCTCCACCAACCTCCATATTTGAGGTAATTGTAACTTTGGTCATATCATAATACAAAAGAAAAATTTCCATTCTATTGTCATTATCTTTTTATTTTTGTTGATGCACATGTTAGCTTAGATTTTGTACTGTTTTACTGTTAAAATTTATTGTATATTGAACTGCTAATAAGGAGTCCATTCTCCTTAGTAGGTGCTCATTTGCACAAGCTAGAGTGAAAACCCTAGCTACAGTTTTGGTGACTCCACTATTGGCCTTTGAATTTCTAGTTAAAATTTTAAAAGTTTTTATTTTCTGCAAGTATTTTTCTGTTTTTCCTGTTTGGCTATGGCTTTGGGAAGTTGGGCTTTCTGACGCAAAGCGCAGTTCTTTTCCTCGCAGCGACAACCTGGACTGCGAGTTCCCATCCCTAATCCATAGCCTCAACTGCAGCTCCCTACATTTTTCCCATGGCCCCACCACGGTTAACTGCTAGCTGAGCGCGATCCAAATCAAAGTCATTTGGCTTCATCCAGCGGCCTAGAACAAGTTCCCCTGTCTGTATTTTGTGACTCGGCTCGCTGAAAACCCTTTGCTTCCCATGGCCTCGAACGCATTTCCCTTTTTTTTTCGTATCCTGGCCAGCTGAAACCCTTTCATTTTTCGCAGCCCTCTGCAGCTCTAAGCCACCATCTGCCCATGCTCTGGCATCATTTTTGCATGCCCTCGACCGCAATTACCCTCTGCACATCCGTGGTCCAGACCACGCGTTGCAAAACCCTAGCTGCGATCCCGACCACACAAACCCAACCTATAGCCGTGCTTTGGCCACTACACTGAGTCCCATACTCGCGATTCCGACCACAGGTTCCATCCCGACAGTCGTGTCCCAGGCCACGCATTTCAGTCACCAACCCGCGATCTGTTTTTCTGCATTTTTTTCCCTTTTTAGCCCAGAATTTTTCTCCAACATTTTCTGCACCTGCACAGCCACATGTCCTATCTGCAGCCATAGTTATCTACATCTTTTTTCTGCAGTTTTCTTTCTCTTCCATTTATAGAATTTTTATAAAAAAAATTCAGTATTTACGTTGGAAAAAGAAATTTTTTGCATTGCAAGTTAAATTTTTGCATCATTATTGGTTAAAAAGTTTCCCAAGCGTGGCACTTTCGTTGGGTTCATCACCTCACACGCACACACTCTGTCACCTAATTCAAGTGAGCCTTAAAAAAATACTTAACTCAACCAACATTCTAACCCCACTTGGGGACTACATAAGAATATTGTAGTTAGGTAGGATAGGGGGGATAAGCATCCAAATAACACCCGTCGGTCACTTACACTTGAGACATAGCGGTTTTCCTTTAAGGTACCAAAATCCCCTAGTATTTTTTGACATGGTCACAACCAGTTTTTTAGAGGGGCTCTCCCTTAGGAGGGTTGAAGTGGCAAGACTGGTTCCAGAGGCCTGAGTGGAATACCGCAATCCATTCAGTCACCGAAGGCTACCTTCTCGTTGGTCTGCGTGTGGTGATTCCTTTTAGGCCCACGCGCTGATTTGACTAGAGCTGCAAATTCACCTTTCTGGACATGTCATGAACGAGGTATCTTAGTTTCCTTTCTTCTAGGGTTGTCTTACCCGGTGTCCCTCCCGGTAGGGGGATACCCTTAGCCACTTGGTTCTACTATTCATATTGTCTGACTTGGATTTCATCACCTTACAGAGGATATGTTTGGTTGAATCAGAATACTATTTAGCTAGGTGTTTGCATGCTCCCTTACCTCCCATTGGTCTAGCGATTCCACCATTTTTATTTTTAGGAAACCTCCTGCTTGTTGGTATTCTGACCATTTTTTCTGACACTCTGCTTATTGTAGCACAGCTGTTACAGTAAGCATTTTGAGCCGGTTGTTGCCATGAGTGCCATATATTTTGCACTTTCCTTCGCCATACTCGCTTGCATTAGGGTTTTTGAGCTATTTTTGACTCAACACAACTCCCAGATACTTGACACCATCTGTCACCATTGAGTCCCTGAGACACTCTCGATGCCTCAGGGGTGAGCCCCCGCAGCACGGTTCACTTGAAATCACTCGTCATAGACATAGAGATTCATCACTTAACACCACTTGTCATAGGCCTAGAGCTTTTTCACTTGACTCTACTCATCGACGACATAGAGCTACGTCCCCTGACTTTGACGCCCCTTATTTCACATCTGATTCTGAGGCAGAGTCGAAAAGCCCCACTTACACCACACCAACCAGCCCCATGGCTAGCATGAACTCCAACCTTTTCTTTGTAGGGACCCTTGGTGGAACGTCCAAAACCACTCCAGCCACCACACCTGCTTTGGGTATGCCCTCGATGGGGCCCACACCCACCATTTCGGTCACTATGCCAATTCTAGTGGCTAGCATACCCAACCCAACCCCACTGGTAACTCACACTACGCTTAGTGGCACAGGACCCTCCCATACCATCTCCACCCCCCCGTTTGGGGGTCACATCCCTAACACAAACCCAACCCCTATACTTGGGGGAATCGGCCCCACCATGGCCGCTACCACTAGCACGTCGCATCCTTCTACTAGTTTTCCATTCATGGCTAGTCTCAACCTTCCTGACCTCGGAAGATTGACCAACGATCCCATTAGACACGATCCTACATGGCCTCACATGCCCACCAAGCTCCCATCAGACATCCCTAAGTTTGAGGGTAAGGCAGGTGAAGACCCCCAAAATAACATTATGTCCTTCCACCTATGGTGTTCCTCTAACTCCACAGTGGATGAATCTGTCTAACTCCATCTGTTACAATGGACTCTCACTGGTTCTGCAGCCAAGTGGTAGATTGAGCAGCCCCATGGGACCCACTCCACCTTTACTTCCCTTGCCTCAACCTTCCTGCAGTTTTTTTAGTTACCTGTCCACTATGATGCATGAGTTGAGATCCTACTGTCCTACAAACAAACCACGGCCACCCACATCACTGATCACATTCATGAGTGGCGTCAACACCGAAGCTTGTGCAAAATCAAGTTAGATGACCGTATCTTCCTCGACTGGTTTCTCAAATCTATCCTTCCCGTCATTAATAAGGATGTGGTATCCGAGCGCACCCAGTCCGAAGAAGAAGCCATCTTAAAGCCCAACAGTTTGACCTTATTTACACCCAGTCTAGTTACCTATATACCATTATACCCGACGCTCCTCGCGGTGATTCCTCTCGAAACGATGCGCCGGGGGCATCCCATGACACCGATGGCATCATTGGCCATGTTGCATCGCTTAACCAACCCTTTTCCATTGCACGTATTAGTACTGGCTCTGACCTTTCGCGGGCTACATCCTACTCTGGAGCAACCAATTCGTATACTCCCACGGCACATAATCACCACTCCCATGGACCCTCATGTCCACCTCAGTGTTTTGGCCACCCACCCCCCACTTACATCCCCTTGATTACACCTCACACATATTACCACCAACAGATCGTGCACGCTCCTGTACCCCCCAAGCCCCCACCGCTTATTATCCACCATAGGAAGCACCGGCGATAACTCAACCACTAGTCACACAGATGTATCAACAACCCCACAACCCACCTGCTTCCCAAGGAATAGTGTACGCATAGCAAAATCCGCAGCAGAACCAAAATACGCAATGTAACCAATAAGGCTAGCAAAACTGCAGGAAAGGATGTAGCCATGGAAAAAAACCCCCTCCAGACCAAGGCGGCCAACCACCTAATCCCCCAAACAATAATAACGCTGCACCCGCCAACCAAAACCCTGACAGGTCGCCAAAGCAAGCCAAAAACCCCAACTTACAAACAAACCATTCTTGTTCCATCTGGGGGGTCTACGGCCATTGCACACACGCTTTCCCACATTTGGAGCGGGTACGAAAACTTTGGACCGATGATGCCCACAGCCAAGGGCATGCAGCTCCACTAGCGCCACCTAACCCCTCACCTCCTCAAACACAACCTTTAACACTGCAAAATCCTTTACCAACCCAAGGTGTGGGTAACACTCAACCATTGGCTCCCCCTCAAGGAACCGTGCCACCCCAACAACAAGTCACATATGCTGCGCCTGCCCACCCCACTTTAGACTCAGGTACCCATCACTTGCTAATGATGTCATCCGCTGATGTCAACCTTCAAACCCACCGGAGTCAATATGGATCCACCCCTGAAGCCCCTCCCCCTAACAAAACCACCAATGCTCTTCCCACCGATCAACCATTATGCATACCTCCTGCCCCATTAGATGGAGCCCCAAAAGCCCCTCGCTTCCCACTTCGTCACATCAACAATAACCCCAATGCTTGCACTGCATCTAATTACAACATTGTGGACGACTTAGCCCAATCTCCCGTGGCCATGTCTACCTTAGAAGTCTTAAAAAGCTGTCCTACACAGTGTAAGACCCTACTATCCACTATTGGTGCTATCGATCCCACTGACTCACGAATGATGGCCTTTGATTTGGACCAATCTGAACCACACCTACCTTCCACATTAGCATTCCAAGTTTCGGTATCCATTCAGAACCTTGTAATCCATTGGTGTGTCATCGATGAGGGTGCCTCCACATGCGTTATGTCCACATTCATTTGGCAGAAGTTAGGATCCCCTACTCTCCAGCCATCCACCACTGTGTTGCGAGCCTACGACGGTCGTTCGGCTCAACCCCAAGGTCTCTTAGCTAATGTCTCTGTCCAGTTGGCTGGTAAAATAGTGCTTATTCACATAGAAGTCATCAACACCCAACTTGATTATAACCTCTTACTTGGCCATAGTTACATGTATGCCATGCGGGCAGTTGCTTCATCCATTTTCCATATCATGATGTTCCCCCATGAAGGACAAGTGGTCAAGATTGATCAACTCACCTATTACGATCCCAATGCCCCAGCTGCACCTGAAAATGTTCTCCAATGGTTGAACAACCTGTTCACGGTGCATCTACCTCGTTGATTTCCTCAGTTGGACGCAAAATCTACTCAGATATGCCGATGACTTCCACATTCCAATCCATTCCACCCTCGTCACAGGTGACAGAAATATCTGACTTATGTACCCTATCCCATAATACACAAACACCCAGCTATCAACCACCCTTGCTACCCCAACCACCATCGGTACCTAGTCATGTTGGCGCTACACCCATCCATACAATCCCCTTCCTATTTCCCCCTTCGGGAGTACTAATTGCCCCGATTATGGCCACACTCAACCTTCCAGGGTTAACTTTAGGACTACTTGTGTGGTATCTCACACCTCCTGCTTCCCCTCCTACACCAAATGTCATCTTACAACCGGTACAACCCATTACCACTGCTAGTCGAGCACCTCCTAGTGTCACCACTCCTTCCTCATCCACCAATCCACCCCTTCTTACCAAACACACTGGGGCAAAGGCCCACTACCTTATACCGCTCTGCCCGCGCCTAAAACTATTAAAAATCCTCCACCATTTCAAGCTCCTCCCAAATTCTCTTTGTGTGATGAGTTAGGCCATGCTACCCATCAATGTCCACAATTACCCACACTACAAGAGCACATGCAAATGCTTGACGATGACCCCAACATCCCGGTTTTCCAACTCGATCTTACCCCTAAGCCTCGCGATAAATCACTGCATACCAATCACCCTTGTGCAATATGTAGTATTTACGACCATTACTCACATCACTTCCCTGATCTCCCGGATTATAGAGCCACCCTCTACGAAATGAATAAAACGAACCTCGAGACATCTCCTCCCACCATTGAAGAGATCCACCCCCCAGAATCTCTGCCAACAGGAGAAATCAATGTCATTTATATGATCTCTACTACTAGTGATCCCTCCCTCGTCAACCGATTTGATGACAAAATGTTTCCACAATGATGAGGAGATTCTCGAGGCTCTCACCACACCTGATTACCCCTAGGATGATATGCACCATCGCTCTTGTTTCCTCCCGGAGGCGTCCTCCTCTGCCACAGCCATCCAATTCTCTGTTGAGTCCAATGATTTCCTCCCAACCAAATTCGATTGGTTTAAAGAGCCCATTCTCGCTCCCTTTTCCTTCGAGGAAGGTAACATGGCTAACATCTCACCCACGATCCACATCGATATTTCTTCCCCAGTCGGTGCTCCCGAACTCATCTCGTTGGGAGCCTCCTGCACTGAGTACGAGATCAGAGAATACAAAAACTTTTTTAGGAGTTCCACAATGTATTTGCCTGGTCCTACACCGAAATTCCTGGTCTTGGCCCCACTATCATAGAGAACCACATTGACACTTGGCCCGACATGCCCCCCGTTCACCAAAAACAACGCCCCATTCACCCATCAAAGCTCACCGCCGTCAAAGCCGAAATTGAAAAACTTCGCGCAGCAGGTTTTATTTATCCCATCGCATACACCACTTGGGTTTCTAACCTCGTCCTCGTTAACAAAAAACAAGGCACCATCCGAGTATGTATTGACTTCCGCGATTTAAACCAAGCATGTCCCAAAGACAACTTCCCCGCGCCATTTATTGACCTGCTCATCGATGCATGTGCGGGGCATGAAGTCCTATCATTCATGGACGGATTCTCTGGGTATAACTAGATTCAAATCCACAAGGAAGATCAATACAATACTTCCTTCACCACCCCATGGGGCACCTTTTCCTATCCTGTCATGCCTTTCAGCCTTAAAAATGCTGGTTCCACCTTCCAATGGGCCATGACCTACTATTTTCATGACTTGGTTCATATCCTATTAGTCTATCTTGACGATCTCATAGCACACTCCAAGAAACGATCTGACCACCTTAACGACCTCCGGCAAGTTTTTATGCATTGTCGTAAATATCAGATCCGCTTGAACCCACTCAAGTGTGTCTTTTGCGTTCCTGCAGGCCAGTTGTAAGGTTTCATTGTTTCCCACAAAGGAATCGCTGTTGACCCCCTAAAAGTTCAAGCCCTATTAGACCTTCCATCACCATGTACGCTCTGACACCTACAGAGCTTACAGGGGAAATCTAATTTCCTCCGCCGCTTTGTTCTTGACTATGCCACCACCGTTCATGGTTTATTACGATTGCTTTGTACCCACATACCCTTTGTTTGGGATGACCAGGCACAAGCTGC
The DNA here is from genome assembly GCA_027924585.1 of Larix kaempferi. Taxonomy (NCBI): domain Eukaryota; kingdom Viridiplantae; phylum Streptophyta; class Pinopsida; order Pinales; family Pinaceae; genus Larix; species Larix kaempferi. Next base: position 163,076 of record BSBM01001063.1, read on the forward strand.
TTTCGAAGCCCTTAAAAAATCTCTCACACAGGCCCCATTGATCTCCCCTCTGGATTTGTCTAAGGACTTCATCCTTTATGTCTCGGCATCCGATTATGCCATGTTAGGGGTCCTTGTTCAAGAAGACTTTGCTCGCCAGGAACATGTCATTTATTATGTAAGCCAAACCTTGTCTGGACCACCACTACGTTACCTGTATGAGGGAAGGCTCACCCTTACCGTTTTCTTTTCCGTACAGAAATTGCGACATGAAATTCTCCTAAGCCATACTACAGTTGTCGCCAACTCCAACCCCATGGTCTACCTCTTGAACCATTGCCTTCTGCAAGGCCGTGTCGCTAAATGGGTAATTATCCTACAAGAGTATGACCTAACTTTCACAACCCCTAAGAGTACTAAAGCCCTTGCACTTGCCCAGCTCATAACCGACCTACCATCCCTTTTGCCATCACCGCCAATCACCACTAAGTTAACTAATGACCATTTGTTTATCATATCGTTAGATGACCCGTGGTATAGTGACATTTTGATATACCTCCACACGCAGAAGTTTTGACCCGACATCGATCGTGATGGATGCCGCTGTATCCGTCACCATGCCTCCTGGTACCTCCTCTTAGGCGATATCCTCTACCGGCGCAGTGTCGACACTATCCTTCGGTGTTGTCTCACATGAGATGAAGCAGAACAAGTTCTCAACAACTGTCATAGTGGCGCCCGCGGTGGACATTTTTCTTGGATGGCCACAACCCAAAAGGTAATTTGTGCCAGATACTTCTGGCCCACACTATTCACCAACTGCATCGCAATGGTCAAGCATTGCCGTAGTTGCCAGCTCTTTTCCCCTAAGGCCTGGACACCACCCACCCCACTCGACTCGGTCATCACTGTTGGCCCTTTTTGCAAATGGTTCATCGACTTCATGGAGTGTAATCCCCCATCCGCCAACGTCCATAAGTACATCATTTTCCCCATCGACTACTTCACCAAATGGGTTGAAGCCATGCCTATCTTTAACTGCAAAGCCGACATGGTTGCCCGTTTCCTTTTTAACCATGTCATCACACAATTCGGGGTCCCTAAACAGCTTGTCTCAGATCATGGCTCACATTTTGAAGATGTCATTTGGTGCGAGCTGTCAACTCTCCTTAAATTCAAACATCAGTATGCCTCTGCTTATTACCCCCAAGGGAACGTCCAAGTTGAGGCCATTAACAAAATTTTGAAAAAAATCCTCCAACGAACTATTGACCGACATAAGTCCAATTGGCATCACATGCTTTTCCCCGCATTATGGGCTTACCGCACATCAACTAAGACCGCCACCAGTTTTACCCCTTTTCAGTTAGTTCATGGTGTTGAATCTGTCCTCCCCATCAAATGTCAGATCCCTGCCCTACACATTGCCATCGAACTTCTCCCAGACACCTCACCACTTGAACAAAGTCTGTTGTTATTAGAGAAAGCCGACGAGGACCGTTGCGCAGCCCTCCAAACGGTCGTGCTGTACAGTTTGCTTTCTTTCGTTGTTTTCCACTTTTTTATGCAACCTTACATTCATCATTTTCCTGCATGATCACAGATGGATCATTTCCAGCCTTATTACGTAGGCTTCACCGATGGAGCAAGTCGCTGGTCTCCAAACCTGGCCTCCGCAACTTGGGCCTTATATTCCCCTTCACACAAGTTGATTCACGTTGATGGAATGTGCATAGGGGTTGCTACCAATAACTAGGCTGAATACGATGTCGTGACCGGTCTCTTGACTGCTACCCTTTAGATGGGTATACACCGCCTTCGTGTATTTCTTGACTCCCGGCTTCTTGTCTCCCAGCTCAACAACTGCTACCAAGTACGTGATCCTTGCCTCTTTAGAAAGTTCGTGCACACAAAAAAACTTAGCCAACAGTTTGAATCCATCACATTCACTCATGTCCCAAGATCTCAAAACAATGTCGCAGATCAGATGGCTAACAACATCCTAGACTGGCATATCAATCACACCATGTAAACCATCCACCATGCATCATCATCACAACATGTAGATATATCAAAAAACATAAAAATCCCAAAAAGACTACATCTACAATAGGGAATCCACGTGCCTACTACAACACATCATTTGCATCCACGTGAAATAATCAACACAAGAAATAAACGCGCATCCATGTGCGTACAAAAATAATCACCGCAAAATTCATCCATGTGCGTACAAAAATAATCACCGCAAAATTCATCCATGTGCATATATATATATATATATATATATCATCGTCATACAAATGTCATAAGTGCCCCAACACTCAGCTATACATCAAGGACCCCCAATAGCATCCTCGTCATAAATACATGTCGTATATACAAAAAATACCAAATGCCCATGCGAATCGTGGGCAGTCCCCAGAACCCCCTAATGAGATTCATATCCCCCATCTGATTCCTCATCACCCCCCACTGCAGCCGCCTCTGCTGCAAGCTCATCCTCTCCTTGCTCCTCCTCTGGATCCTCCTCATCCCCCTATCGGTCTCGAGCCCTCCTCTCCTCGGCCAGCACTGCCACCTGCATCGGAACCGCCCGCAAATGCCAAATCAGCTTTGGCTCACTACACTCTCCTGTCAAAGTCAACCGTACAAATTACACATGGCACTTTGGGTTCACTTACTATTTATAGGCAGCTGACCATTTCTTGATTCGGCCATTCTGGATCCATACGGAATTCGTTTTCCAAACCATTTCTACCACTGGAATTAGGACGACGAGACCCTCATTATGGTCAAGTCAGTTTCTCGGTTTTCCAGGCCCCTTTTTGGGGAATATTTTTTAGGCACCACTCGTTGCCTCAGTTTAGGTGCCACATCGGTCGTTATCCCTTTTTTGACATTCTTTATATCGTTGAATTCAGTTTTTCGCGCTCGTGATGATGCTTGAGATCATTTATTTCACGCCACATTGACTGCCATCATTTTTACAAGCTTATCCATGAGCCCTCTCCTCCATTCATACTGCACTTATTTCGTTATTTTTCCACCATTCATCATCCTGCAAAGAGGCACCACCAGTGTTCCCCCCCAACCCTCATTCTTGGTGCTCATTGATGTCCTTTGACGGAAGACTCCCTCCTTGCTTGGCCATTCCTTTTGTTCAGTATAATTTTATCCCTTTTTCGGGCCAGACAAGTCCTTTACAAAAAAGGCACTTAGAGAGTTTCTATTAAGCTCTTTTCTGACTCCTAAAACAATGAAAAGATCGTCGAGAAATCTTACTTCCTTTCATGCTCGTTAAAGTACCTGAAAGGGCGTCTATCTAGTATAAGTTTAACCCTTTTTCGGACCTGGTAGACTAATTACAAAAAAGGAATACTCTAGTCACATTAGCTAGAAGAGTTCTTCATTGCATCCTTTTATGATTTTTTGGGAATTGGATACTAACACATGAAAAAGAACCCCCTGGAGTCTTCTTATTGCTTTCAGTCTCTCTAAAATTGAAAGCAACCAAGAGCATGCACCGTCTTGGGCTCGTACAAATCCACATGATGGTACCATTCCAATATTTCAGAGTCTTCTTATCGCTTTCAGACTTCTTAAAATTGAAAGCAATCACGAGCATGAACTGTCCTAGGCTCGGCTAAATCCACATGACAGTACCATTTTGAGCACACTTCTATCTCTTGTTCCAACTCCTTAAACCATGAAGAAGGCCCCACCGATATCTCTCAGCACTATGATCACTCATCTTGACAACACCCCCAATAAGGTCTCCTTTGTTCAGAGTATTCTGCGATATACCATCCTTAGAGTCTCCTGTCATCCTATACCAACTTGAGTATCCCTCATTACAGTCACAATCCCTGGTCCCTTAAAAGCTATGATCCCCTTTCCCCAGGTCAGTGTCATATGCTGCTCGACCACCCCCGCCATCATACTCTGAACAAAGGAAGTTTACGTCCCCCCACCCAATGACCCGTGTTTCCTACCCTCCCAGTATGTCAGTTACACATGCAGTCCTATCACCTCTTGTTTATCCACCTTGTGCTCCTATCAAGGAAACACCATTGCCTTGCTAGTTGCAGGTCTCCCTCTGTCGACGCCAGCCCAACTATTCTAGAGGATAGACCCAGAGGTCCCTATGCCTTGGACTCATCACCATCTGTGGTGAGTCCCTACAGACCATTTTGAGTGGAATCCTCAGTGCCTCTCCAAATGGTTGTTTCTCACGTGCTCGACTTCAACACCTTTATCGCACTGTCGAGATTCGTGCAGGGTATACATCTCTTCAGTTATTGGTCGAAGACCCTGAACTTCCCCCAGCTCTAGCACATTGGTGAGTCACTTTGGAACACCCAGTTATATGTTCCCATGGATATCCGGGTTGCGTTGGCGATAGTATTCGGAAGCCATCCACTCGTATGCTTCCTTGAGTACCCAGTTCAGCTACAGTCCAGTGTACCATTGAGGTTATGACTCTCTGTCATTGTCTCCACCTCGTTATTGGATATCTTCAAATCCAACAGCTCATCAGTTCCTCTGGTACCACACTCAGCAACACTATATTAGTTCTTTAGATTCGATATGGTCCGACCAGGAGTATGTCCCAAATTTGTGTCCCCTCTGGACCATTATGATGTACCCAGCGGTTTTTCATGTTTTGTTCAGATCCCCCTTTTTGGGATTCATTGTTATTTATATATCTTGATACGAGCATGGGTATGCCCGCCTCATCCATATATTAAGATTATTCGTCATTCATTATTGAGGTCATGTACTTTAAGTTTTTGCAGTTTGTACGGGACCGCTGTTCTGGTCTCTAATCTGTTTCTTCACTTCTCCACACCCCAGGAAAACCATAAAATACCTATGATGTCTATCGGCCATACGATGAGCTCCTACCCTCACACATAAGGGGGCAATCTGTTAACACCCAAAAAATGCTCACCACCTCATCTCCCTCACTACATGACTCATTTGTTTATTTTTCCTACCATCTTTACCTCCAAAACCTCAAAAAACCATTAATTGGTCACCGAAAGGCCAAAAAATCCCCTTTTCACCCTCCAAATAATTAAATTTCCTCAAAAAATAGTAAAAACCTTCTAAAAAGCCCCTAAATTCCCAAAAATCAAGTAAAAGGGAATAAAAAATATAAAAAAGAGGAAAAAAGAGGAAAAAAAGAAAGCAAAAACCCTAAAACAATTGACCTAAACCATATGGTTCCAAAAACCATGGGTCAACACTCCACCACTAAGAACCCTATAAATAGGTGATGGAGGCTCCCCTTTTCACATCCACAATCTATCCTATCCTCATGCTGCCAAAATCACTTGTGAAGCCTAAGCTCACCATTTGAGCTAGTTTTCTCATTTGAGTGCCCCTTTTGGCCCACCATCCAAGCACTTTGGAGAAGGAGACGGAACCCATTGGAGCATAGAAGCAGCCCTCCTGGACTACTGCAAGAGCTCCACCAACCTCGATATTTGAGGTAAATGTAACTTTGTTCATATCATAATACAAAAGAAAATTTTCCATTATATTGTCATTGTCTTTTTATTTCTGTTGATGCACATGTTAGCTTGGATTTTGTACTATTTTACTGTTAAAATTTACCGTATTTTGAACTGTTACTAAGGAGGCCTTTCTCCTTAGTAAGTGCTCATTTGCACAAGCTAGGGTGAAAACCCTAGCTACAGTTTTGGTGACTCCAGTGAGTCAGACTGAATCAGTTGACATCCTCTTTGACATTAGTTGATAGTCAAACATTTGACATCATATTTAGTTGACATCAATGACAACCAATAGTCAACAATGAGGGTGGAAGGTTACTTGTACGCTATCTTGACATAGAATCAAAGAAGGTGAATCTTCAATTACAAGGGGGAATGTGAGATGGAGTAATATCAAACTATTGGGACAAAGATTGATGAACCATGTATGCAAAGAGAATTCCTATAGAACTCGTAGTTAGAATGATTGAGCACCCATGTAATCCGGTAGATGGATTCTTCTTTATATGGAAATCAACAAAGATATTGGATGCAAGTACAAAAGGAGCATGGAAAAATAATGAGTAAGGTTAGAGATCCCTTGGAAGCTATGGTTTGGAGCACCCATAGTGGAAAGATCCTAGGCCATGGTTGTGACAAGGAGACATGAATAAATCAAGCATGGAAAAGCGAGAGTATGAATCAATGGATGGTGATGTTGTAGTCACCATGAAGACACATGAATAATAATAATAATAATAATAATAACGGAGGAGTTTGCATGTAGAAGGTCATATGGCTGTAAGACCTGGTAAGGCATGCATAACCCTAGTAACTCACTAGTAAAGTCGAGAGATAGACCTAGGTGATGGGGGGTGTATATGAGATCCCCAAGTCAAGATTAAAGGGGGATTTTTAGGGTTAACCTTGACTCAGGAATGAGTCAAAGGTGTTTTATGTATAGTACATGGTTTCAACACATGGCTTCTTGTAGCCCATGGTATTGTCCCAAGGTATTGCATGTAAAGAATCCTTTATAAGGCTTGATGAGGATCCATTGTAATTTGGCCTGGAGGTGAGTGGGTGAGCTCACTAGGAATGATTGGCTTGCTTTGGACATGTAATGAAGATCTTCATTTGTTGCTTTTTCCTCTCATGGTGTTTTCTAGTGAAAACTATGCATCTATGTGCATTGTTGCTTGGTTATTGTTAATTTTTTCTCTCATGTATTATTTATTATGATCATAAATACTAAAAAAACTAAGTGCAAGAAATAAATAATTACTCAATTTACTCTACAAATTATTCAAGTAGACTACTCTTCAAATTACTCACACCAGATTACTATGTAAACCATTCACAAAAACTACTCTTGGAGTTACACAATAATGAACTTTAAATTAGAAAACTAAAGTAAGATCTGAATTCAAATTTAGAATTTAAAGAGATGAACTGTAAACAAGAGAGTGCAATAATTAAAAAAAAAAAAGCTACAAGAAAAAAAAGTATGTAAATAAATTTACAGGAGTGAGATGAACTACAACAAGTGGGCCCTCAAGGATTGGCACACACACAAGGAGAATATGACTTACTGGAGGAAATCACAACACTGATATTTTCATAAAGAATGTTTACAACTAATGTTTAGAAATTCCTTTCTCCACCAAATTCACAAAATTTCAAAGCTTTAGATTTAGCTTATTTATACAAAATGGAATGTAACAACTAATCCTATGAATACTCTCATGGATTATTGATGCATCTGATCAGATCCTAAATATGCAAATTCAACCTTGGTTTGTATGGGATGTTGGAGAAAGGGTCACAATAGAAAATATGGGTTTTAGAGTTTTATAAAAACCACCTAATATACCAAAAAATATCTTTTTTTGGAAATATTCTTATCATGGGCTCAACCTACAACATTGTGCATAAAACCAATGTTTTAGATTTCTGAAATTGATCTTAATTTTCCTGGAAGTCACGTTGGAAGTTAACTTCTTGGAAACCAGTATTAATTTTGACCATAACTTTGTCCAAGTGTTGGATGTTCACACGTGTAACTTGGGCATGGTCTGATGGATACATAACCATCTTGGGCCTTCTATCTACAAATTCCATGTGGCCGATTCTCATTTAGACAAGTGGAATTATGAGAATCGAAGATGGCGACAGGAGGACATGAACTGTGGTAGAATCAATTGAATTGTAACAATGAAAACTAAACTAGAAACATCTAACATTAGAAATAATAGTCCACAACAATATTTAATTCACTAGAAACAAAGGAATCATAAGGATTAAAAACAATTTACCTCTTCAAGCTTGTTAGGGAACATTAGCTTCTAAAATATGATAATAGGAATAATAGGCAAGTATAGAGATAAATAGTTAAGAGGAGGTCAACTACTAATTTAAAAACTATAGAAAATAAAAGCCAATAGTGTCTTCAAAACCCTTATAGCAATGCTGGAAAAAATAATTATTGTAAGACAGTATTTTCCTCCAAGGTAAGAAGCCGTCATCTTTGTGGGATGCAACGAGACCAAAAATAAAGTATGATGGTGTACTATATTAATAAAATAATAATAAGATCATTGAATTTGTGGAAGAATTTGAGAGGTTAAATATACTACTTATTGTGTAGTCTAAGGACAAGCCAACCTAGTTGACACTAAAATACATCAAGATCTAGGGCTTGACTACATTCAAAAAATAAACATAAATATAATAATTAGTCTAAGGGTTGAAACCCTTGTTGCATTATCATAAATAACCACAATAGAGCTATGCAAGTAACCATTTAAAGAAATTAAGTAATGATAGCTTTGGAGAGTCGAACAAGGCATTCATAGTTTTATACAATTGCATCCAAAGCTAGATATAATCTTTAATTCATACCATCCTCTCGATTCAGCCATAAGAGTCAATGAAATTAATGTATTTAATTGTACAAGAAATCAACCACAGTAAATGCAAAGGTTCAGTTTCGAAACACGACAACCTCAACTCAAAAAAACTAATAATTAAGGTACAAGAGAAGTGACAAGAATAATAGCATATATAGGAGTGAACACTTTTTGCAATGAAAAGTAATCTAATAAGCATATAGTTAATAATGAGAAACCTCCTAAAGAGTTGTACATTTCAAAATATTACAATAGTGACATTGAAGCCGAGAACAAAATAACACACATGGTTTAGACCTAAACCCTTCATAACCAAACCAAGCTAAGAGGATCATTGATGTTGTTCCCCAAAATCTAGAAATGTAATTGTAGCTAGGGTTTTACCCCTAGCTTGTGCCAATGAGCACCTACTAAGGAGAATGGACTCCTTAGTAGCAGTTCAGTATATTAAACTAATTAAGCTAAAACAACAATTAACAAACTACTTTAAACATTGCATGAGACATAAATGAAAGATGTAAAAAATGGTTTTATATTAATGTTACCTTGAGTGTCAAGGTTGATGAAGCCCTTTGCAGTGTCCAAGAGGATGCTCCAAGCTTCAGAATGCTCCTTCTCCTTCTCCAATGATGGGAATGGGCCAAAGGTGGCTCTCAAGGTGAAAATAGTTCAAAGGTGAACTAGGGTTTCGAGAGAGATTTTGGCAGAGTAAGGGTGCTTGTGATTGTGGATATGGAATAAGGGATCTCCATCACCTATTTATAGTTTTTTGGTGGTGGAGTGCTGACCCATGGTTTTGGGGAACACATGGTTTTAGGCAGCTGTATAGGGTTTTTTCCTCCTTTTCCTCATTATTTTATATTTTTTATTCCCTCTTTAGGGGATTTTTGCTATTTTTGGAGGAAAAGGGGGTTTTTTAGCCTTTTTTAGGCTATTTTGGTGGTTTTGTGGCCTTTTGGAGGCATTTTAGGCCTTTTGGAGGCTTTTTAATGGGATTTTTTGGGATTTTTAAAGGAAATATGGTAGGAAAATGGACAAATGAGCCATATAGTGTGGTAAATGAGCTAGTGAGCACTTTTTGTGTGTTAACAGATTGCCCCCTGAGGTGCGAGGGTAGGAGCTCATCGTATGGCCGATGGACATCATAAGTCATGAATGGTTTTCCTGGGATGTGGAGAGAAGAGAAGAAACAAACTGAAGCCCGGAACAACGATCCCGAACAACTGCAAGAACTAAAAGTACATAACCTCAATAATGGATGAGGAATCATCTGATCATATGGACGAGGCGGGCATTCCCATGCTCGTATCAGGATATAACATAATAATAATGGGGTCCAAAAATGGGGACCTGAAAAATACATGACCTCAAAAACTGAATGAGGAATAATCTCAATATATGGACGAGGCGGGCATACCCATGCTCGTATCAAGATACATAAACAGAACTGTAAGGCCCGAAAAAGGGGGACCTGTAAGATACATAAATCACCACTGTGTACATCATAAGGGTCCAGAGGGGACACAAATCTGGGACATACTGCTGGGTGGACCATGTGTAAGCGGAAGAACTGGTGCACTGGAAAATCAACAGTGCTGCTGACTGGGGTACCAGAGGAACTGATGAACTGCTGGATCATAGTGACAGGTAGTTCTGACCTCAATGGTACACTGATCTGGAACTGGAACTGAACTGGGTACTCAAGGAAGCATATAACTGGATGGCTTCCGAATACAATCGCCAACGCAGCCCGGATATCCACGGGAACATATAAGTGGGTGTTCCGAAGTGACTCACCAATGTGCTAGAGTCGGGGGAAATCCGGGGTCTTCGACTAAAAACTGATGGGATATAATCCTACGCGATCCTCAACGATGCGATCAAGGTGCTGAAGTCGAGCATGTGAGGAACAACCACTCAGAGAGGCAATGATGTCTCCTCTCAGAATGATCCGTAGGCACTTACCACAGATGGTGATAAGTCCAAGGCGTAGGACCTCTGGGCCTATCCTCTGGAATAGAGGAGCGGTCGTCGACAGAGGGAGACCTGCAACTATCAAGGCAATGATGTTTCCTTGACAGAAGCGCGAGGTGAAGAACCGAAGTGTGATAGTACTGAGGACAGGACTGACATACTGGTGGTGACAACTGGGCAAGTAGAGTGGGTGGACTCAAACTTCCTTTGTTCAGAGTATGATAATGGGAATGATCTTGGCAGCATATGAAACTGACTGAGGGGAAAGGGATCATAGCTGTAATGGATCTGGGAGGATAACTGGCTGAGGGAGACTCACGCTGGTATACAATGGCAGGAGACTGCAGAATACTCTGAACAAAGGCGACCTGATTGGGGGTGCTGCCGAGATGATCGATCATAGTGCCATGAGGCACGGGAGGATACTTCTTCATGGGTTAAGGAACTAGAAGAAGTGTGTGGATAAAATGATACTGTCGTGTGGATTTTACGAGCCCAGGACAGTTCATGCTCGTGGTGGCTTTCAATTTTAAGGAGTCTGAAAGCGATAAGAAGACTCTGAAGTGATGGAATGGTACTGTCGTGTGGATTTAACGAGCCCAGGACAGTTCATGCTCGTGGTTGCTTTCAATTTTAGAGAGTCTGAAAGCAAGTAAGAAGACTCCAGGGGGTTGCTTTTTCGTAGATTTAGTCTCCAAGGCCCAAAGAAGCATAAAAGGATGCAATGAAGAACTCTTCTAGCCGGTGTGACTAGAGTATTCCTTTTTCGTAATTAGTCTACCAGGTCCGGAAAAGGGTTAAACTTATACCAGATAGACGCCCTTTCAGGTACTTTAACGAGCATGAAAGGAAGCAAGATTGCTCGGGGATCTTTTCATTCTTTTAGGAGTCAGAAAAGAGCTTAATGGAAACTCCCTAAGTGCCTTTTTCGTAAAGGACTTGTCCGGCCCGAAAAAGGGATAAAATTATACCGAACAAAAGGAATGGCCAGGCAAGGAGGAAGTGTTCAATCAAGGATCAATAATGGTGACCAAGAGCGAGGGTAGGTGGGAACACTGATGGGCCTCCTTGCGGGGTAGATGAAATGGTGGCAAAATAACGAAACATTTGCAGTATGACAGGAGTGAATGGCTCATGTAAAAATGTGGAACAATCCGACAGCGGCCGATGTGGCGCGCAAACCGAGGCAGCAAGGTGTGGGGACACAATGTTGAAATTGTACCAAGTGAGAGCGAGAAATGATCTCAAGCATCATCACGAGCGTGGAAAAATGAATCCGGCGATATAAAGGATGTCAAAAACGGGTAACGGCCGATGTGGCACGCAAACCGAGGTGACGGGGGCATTTTGAAAAATGCCCAGAAAATCTGGAGGTGAGGGCGAGAAATGATCTCAAGCATCATCACCAGCTCGGAAAACTGAATCCGATGATATAAAATATGCGAAAAACGGAGAACGGCCGATGTGGCACGCAAACCGAGGCGACTAGTGGCGTCTGAAAAATGGGTAAAAAATGACAGGGTAAAAATAATGCAACGAGTCGATCATTAGGACGGTCGCGTCGTGTTGGTTCCAGTGGTGGAAACGGTTTGGAAAAACAAAAACAAAAAGAAAGTACTGTACAACGCAGACCAATGAGGCCGCGGGTTTCTTTTTATGGGTAAAAACGCTTAAGATACAACCCATTGCGGGGGTTGCGCAAAGGACGGCCTTCAGAGTCAGCTAAGATGTATGCCCCTTTGCCGAGGCAGGTCTGTACGACGTAAGGGCCTTGCCACATGGATTCGAACTTCCCTTTACCGGTTTTGTCATGGGCTTGGTCGTAGGCGAGGACTAGGTCCCCTTCGCGGAAAGTTCGAGGGTGAACATGTTTATCATAGTCGGCTTTGGAGCGGTTTTTGGCAGCTTCGATGTTCTGGAGAGTGGCCCGACGGTCTTCATCGGCTTGTTCGAGGTGCAGCAGACGCTGCTTGAGAGGGGTGGTGTCAGGGAGAAGCTCAACGGCGATCTGTAAGGCAGGGATCTGACACTCGATGGGGAGAACAGACTCTATACCGTGAACTAAATGGAATGGTGTAAAACCAGTAGCGGTCTTAGTGGAGGTGCGATAAGCCCACAAAGCAGGGAACAACATGTGGTGCCAATTGGACTTATGCTTGTCAACTGTTCGTTGGAGGATGGTTTTAAGGATTTTATTGATGGCCTCTACTTGGCCGTTCCCTTGGGGGTAGTAAGCAGAGGAAAATTGGTGCTCATACTTAAGGAGGGTGGATAACTCACGCCAGACGGCATCTTCGAAGTGTGAACCATGGTCAGAGACTAACTGCTTAGGAACCCCGAATCGGGCGATGACATGGTTGAAAAAGAAGCGGGCAGCAGTGTCAGCGGTACAATTGAAGGTAGGCATGGCTTCCGCCCATTTGGTGAAGTAATCAACAGCGACAACAATATATTTGTGGCCGTTGGCAGACTGGGGTCTACATTCCATGAAGTCTATGGCCCACTTACAAAAGGGACCAACGGTGACGACTGGGTGTAACGGAGCAGGAGGTGTCCGGGCCTTGGGGGCAAAAAGTTGGCAGTTATGGCAATGTTTGACCGCAGTGATGCAGTCAGTGAAAAGTGTGGGCCAGAAGTATCCGACGCGGACGACCTTTTGGGCGGTGGCCATCCCTGAGAAATGGCCTCCGTAGGCGCCGCTATGACAGTCATTAAGGACGAGTTCAGCCTCCTCGTGTGTAAGGCAACGACGAAGAATTGTGTCAACCCCGCGCCGGTAAAGGACATCACCTAAGAGGAGATATCGAGAGGCCTGGTGACGGATGCGACGTCGGCCATTACGGGTAACTTTAGGTCTGAACTTCTGCGTGCGCAAGTATAACAAGATATCACCGTACCATGGGTCATCGGACGAGATAGTGAACAGGTGATTGTCGGGTAACTCATCGGAGATTGGTTTGGCCGGGAGAAGGGAAGGGAGATCAGTAATGAGCTGGGCAAGCGCGAGGGCTTTAGTGCTCTTAGGTGTTTTGAAGGTAAGGTCATATTCTTGGAGGATAATGACCCATTTGGCAACACGACCTTGGAGTAGCCGCCGGTTTAGAATATATACCATGGGGTTAGAGTCGGCGACGACTGTGGTATGACTCATTAAGATGTAGTGTCGCAATTTTTGCACGGAAAAAACCACTGCTAGGGCAAGTTTCTCCTCATATGGGTAACGTAGTGGTGGACCAGACAAAGTCTGGCTAACGTAGTAAATGACGTGCTCCTGGTGAGAAGCGTCTTCTTGAACTAAGACTCCAGAAACGACATGCTCGGAGGCCGACACGTAAAGGATGAAGTCTCGAGTGAAATCCGGAGGGGAAATCAGAGGGGCTTGTGTGAGGGCCTTCTTGAGGGCCTCGAATGCAGCTTCTGCTTGCGCATCCCAGACGAAGGGTACGTGGGTGCGGAGCAGGCGCAAGAAACCGTGAACCGTGGTGGCATAATCAGGAACGAAGCGTCGAAGGAAGTTAGATCGCCCCTGCAGACTTTGGAGCTGCCGGAGCGTGCGAGGAGGGGGGAGGTCTAAAATAGCTTGGACCTTTAGAGGGTCAACAGTAATTCCTTTCTGGGAAACAATGAAACCCAACAATCGGCCTGCCGGTACACAAAAGACACACTTGTGTGGGTTCAAGCGAATTTGGTATTTGCGACAGCGCAGAAAAACTTGCCGAAGGTCGTTAAGGTGGTCTGATCGTTTCCGGGAACGAGCTGTGAGGTCATCAAGGTAGACTAACAGGATATGGACCAAGTCGTGGAAGCAATAGGTCATGGCCCGCTGGAAAGTGGCACCATTATTTTTGAGGCCGAAAGGCATGACGCGATAGGCAAAGGTGCCCCATGGGGTAGTAAAGGCAGTTTTGTACTGGTCTTCCTTACGGATCTGAATTTGATTATATCCGGAAAAACCGTCCATGAAGGAGAGGACCTCATGCCCCGCACACGCATCTATGAGTTGATCGATGGACGGCGTGGGGAAGTTGTCCTTGGGACAAGCATGGTTTAAGTCATGGAAGTCAGTGCATACGCGGATGGTGTCTTGCTTTTTGTTAACTGGAATGGGGTTTGAAACCCAAGTGGTATAGGCAATAGGATAAATGAACCCTGCCCTGCGCAGCTTCTCAATCTCGGCTTTGACAGCTGGGAGCTTTGAGGGATGAATGGGGCGCTGTTTCTGACGAACGGGGGGTACATCAGGCCATGTGTCAATGTGGTGCTCTATAATTGCGGGGTCAAGACCAGGCATTTCGGTGTAAGACTAGGCAAAGACATCACGGAATTCTTTGAAAAGGTGTATGTAGTCCTCAACCTCTTGCTTACTGCAGAATGCTCCTAAAGTGATGAGTTCAGGGGCACGTCCTGGGGCAGCGATATCAACTTGGATGACAGGTGAGATGTTGGCCATGTTACCTTCCTCAAAGGCATCCGGAGCAGGAGCAGGGTCCTTGAACCAGTCGACCTTGGTCGGGAGGAAGTCTTTGGATTCAACCGCGTATTGGGTAGCGGTGCTAGAGGAGGATTCTTCGGGGATGAAATAGGAACGGTGGTGCATATCATACCACGGATAATCCGGGGCAGTAAGGGCCTCAAGAATCTCCTCATTAGTACGGAAATTTTGCGTCGTCAAATCGGTTGACGAGGGGGTAGTGGTTGAAGTAGTGGTGGAAGAGATCATATAGATGATATTAACCTCTTCGGAAGGGGGAGAGACCGGGGGGTAAATCTCCTCAATGGTGGGTGGTGCCGTCTCAAGACCCAGATTGTTCATCTCATAGAGAGCCGCTCTGTAATCCGGGAGATCGGGACAATGATGTGAATAGTGCCCGTAAATACCGCAGATGGCGCAGGAGTGGTTGGTACGTAGGGACTTATCTTTAGGCTTAGGAGTGGGGTTTAGTTCGACAGTTGGGATGTTGGGGTCATCATCGAGCATTTGCATGTGCTTCTGCAATGCGGGTAACTGTGGGCATTGGTGGGTTGCATGGCCCAACTCGTCACACAGCGAGCATTTGGGAGGAGCACGAAACACTGGTGGGTTTTTTACTGTCTTGGGCGGTGGTACAACAGTGTAAGGTTGTGGACCTCTGCCCCCAGTGGGTTTGGGAGTAGGAGGAGGTGTCGCGGAGGTCGAAGGGGTAGAGACACCGGGAGGTGGCTGAGTGGTAGTAGTCATGGGTTGCACCGGCTGGAGGACGACATCTGGTGTCGGCGGGAGAACGGGAGGCGAAAGATACCATACAGGTAATCCCAATGTTAACCCAGGGAGGCTAAGGGTAACCATGACCGGGGCGCTTACTACTCCTGCTGGAGGAACTAGGAAGGGGAGCGTATGGATCGGTGTAACACCAATGTGGCTAGGTACCAATGGTGGTTTAGGCAACAAGGATGGTTGATTGTTAGGTAGTAGGATGTCGTGGGACAAGGTACATAAGTCAGACATTTCGGGCGTAGATGACGGCGGAGGAAGGGATTGAAAGGTAGAGGTCATCGGCGCGTCTGAGTAGACTCCAGGCCCCGTAGAGGAAACAAACGAGGTGGTGGCACTAGAAACAGGTTGTTCAACCATGGGGAGAACATTTTCAGGTGCCGCAGGAGCACTGGGATCATAGTAGGTGAGCTGGTCAATCTTAACCACGCGTCCTTCATGGGGGAACATCATGGTGCGAAAGACAGAAGAGGCAACCGCCCGCATGGCATACATGTAGCTGCGGCCAAGTAAAAGCTTGTAATCCAATTGGGCATTGATTACCTCTATATCAATAAGGACTGTTTTACCACCTAACTGGACAGAAACGTTGGGTAGGAGGCCTTGGGGCTGGGCCGAACGACCGTCGTAGGCACGTAACGCAGTGGTGGACTGCTGGAGAGGAGGGGATCCTAGCTTCTGCCATCCAAATGTAGACATAACGCATGTGGAGGCACCTTCATCGATGATGCACCGATGGATAACAAGATTCCTAACGGAGACAGTAACTTGGAAGGCTAAGCTGGAAGGTAGGCGTGGTTCAGACTGGTCTAAATCAAACGCCATCAAATGCGAATCAGTTGGGTCAATCCCCCCAATGGTGGAAAGTAAAGTCTTGCGCTGGGAAGGGCAGTTCTTCAAGACTTCTAACGCAGACATGGCTGCGGGAGATTGGGCTAGGTCGTCTACGATGTTGTAGTTTGACGCAGCGCGCGCATTAGGGTTATTGTTGATTCGGCGAAGGGGGAAACGAGGTGCTTTCGCAGCGCCGTCTATGGGGGGCGGAGGTATACGCAACGCCTGATCGGTGGGATGGGCATTAGTAGGTTTATCCGTGGGAGGGGCTTCAGAGGTGGAGCCGTATTGGTTCCGACGGGTCTGGAGGTTGACATCAGCAGATGACATCATCAGTAAGTGGTGGGTACCTGAGTCAAACATGGGTTGATCAGGAGCAGCGTAGGTGATCTGTTGTTGTTGGGCCGCATTGGCTTGATGGGGAGCCAACGGCTGAGTGTTCACTACGCCCTGGGTCGGTAAGGGGTTTTGCAGCACCAAAGGGGGTTGTTGAGGTTGGGGGGGGTTGGGTGGCGCTTGGGGAGCCGCATGCCCTTGGCGATGGGCCTCGTCAACCCAGAGTTGCCGAGCTCGCTCCAAGTGTGGGCAAGCATGGGTATAGTGTCCATAGACCTCGCAAATAGAACAAGGGTGGTTCGTTCGCAAATTGGGGTTTTTAGCCTGCTTGGGCGGGCGATCAGGGTTTTGATTAGCGGGGGCCGCATTGTTGTTGTTAGGGGGATTAGCCGGTTGACCAGCTTGGTCTGCAGGTTGGTTGTTTCCCCGATTACGGCCCTTGCCGCGGTTTTGTTGGCCCTGGTTACGTTGGTTGTTCTGGTTTTGCTGCGGGTTCTGTTGGGCGTAAACTTGCCCTTGAGCAGCAGGTGGATTCTGAGGTTGCGCAGGTGCAGGAGCAGGCTGCGGAGGATGATATGCAGGTTGAGGCTGAGCAGGTGCAGCAACTTGAGGGGGTTGCTGATAGGACTGCGGAGCAGGTTGTGGATGTGCCGCAGGGGCGGCCTGGGGCGGATAATAAGTGGGTTGGGCTTGTGGAGGCGCAGGAGCGGGGGCAGCCTGCTGATGGTAGTAAGGCTGAGGGGCGACTGGAGGAGCATAAGCAGGAGTCGCATACCCGAAGCACTGAGGTGGACATGAGGGTCCATGGGAATGGTGATGTGTCATGGGAGCATATGAGTTGGTTGCTCCAGACTGGGAGGTAGCCCTCGACAGGTCGGGGCCAGGGGTAGGACGTGCTATAGAAAATGGTTGGGGATGCGAAGAAACACGGCCAATGATACCATCTGCAGCGTGGGATGCCCCCGGCGCATCATGCTGGGAGGACTCGCCACGAGGGGCGTCAGGTATAATGGTATAAAGGTAACCCGATTGGGCGTAAATGAGGTCGAACTGTTGTGCCTTAAGGATGGCCTCTTCTTCAGACTGGGGTCTTTCTGAAGCTACATCCTTAGCGATAACAGGGAGAAGGGATTTGAGGAACCAATCTAGGAAGATACGGTCGTCAAGTTTGATCTTGCATAAGCTACGGCGTCGACGCCACTCATGGATGTGGTCCGTGATATGGGTATCCGTGTTTTGTCTACAAGAGAGAAGGATCTCAACGCCCGCGTCATAGCGGACAGGCAACTGGAAGAACTGCAGGAAGGTCGAGGCCAGGGAAGCAAAGGTGGCGTGGGTCCCATGAGGTTGCTCGATATACCACTTGGCTACAGAGCCAGTGAAGGTGCGCTATAAGAGACGGAGGCGAACAGAGTCATCCACTATGGAGTTAGAGGAACACCATAGGTGGAAAGACATGATGTGGTTTTGTGGGTCCTCACCGGCCTTGCCCTCGAACTTAGGGATGTCCGAGGGTAGTTTGGTAGGCATATGAGGCCATGTAGGGTCGTGTCGAATGGGATCGTTGGTCAATCTGGCCAAGTCAGGTAGGTTAAGGCTAGCCATGAATGGCATACTGGAAGAAGGCTGTGACACAGTAGTGCTATGGACCAAGTTGGGGCTAGTGCCCCCAAGTGGAGGGACAAGATTAAGGGTGGTGCCCCCAAGTGGGGGAACTGAGGTAGTGGAGGATGGTCCAGCACCACCATGGGTAGTGTGAGCCACTGATGTAGTGGGGATGGGTATTCCCGCTGTGGGTATAGGTACTGTGAGGGGAACGGTAGATGGTTGCCCCATGGAGGGCATACCAAAAACAGGTGTAGTAACTGGTGTAGTGGTGGATGTGCCACCAATGGTCCCTATGACAAATGGGGTGGAAGTCGTACCAGCCATGGGGCTAGTAGGGGCAGTATAAATAGGGTTCTCAGACTCTTCGTCAGAATCAGAGGTAAAGTAAGGGGCGTCACTATCTGGTGACGGAGTCCTACGTCGCTGACGGGTGGAGTCAAGTGACAAGGCTCTAGATCTGTGATGAGTGGTATCAACGGACAATGATCGGAATCTACGACGAGTGGTGTCAAGAGAACCGTGCTGTGGGGGCTCGCCCCTGAGGCGCCGAGAATGTCTCGGGGACTCAATGGTGACAGATGGTGTCTAGTCTCTGTGGGTTGAGGTGAGTATAAAAGCAGCTCAAAAATCCTAATGCAACCGAGTGTGCAGGAGGAGAGCAAAAAAGCAAGGCACTCAGGCCAACAACCAACTCAAAACACCCACTGCAACAGCTGTGCTACAATAGGTGGAGTAACAACAAAGATGGTCAGAATACCAACAAGCAGCAGGTTTCCTAAAAAAGAAAAATGGTGGAATCACTAGACCAAAGGGAGGTAAAGGAGCATGCAAACACCTAACTAAAAGTATTCTGACTCAACTAAACATATCCTCTGCAAGGTGATGAAATCCAAGTCAGACAATATGAGTAGGAAAGCCAAGTGGCTATGATATCCCCCTACCGGGAGGGACACCGGGTAGTCAATCCTAGAAGAGTGGCAACTAAGATACCCCGTTCATGACACGTCCAGAAAGGTGAATCTGCCGTTTAGTTCGTTGACCGCAATACCCCTATACAGGGATATCCCGCAAACCGCGAAAGGTAGCCCTTCGGTTACTGAATGGAGTGCGGTATTCCACTCAGGCCTCTGGAACCAGTCTCCCGACTTCAACCCTCCTAAGGGAGAGGCCCTCTGATAAAATGGTCGTGACCGTGCCAAAAAGTACTAGGGGATTTTGGTTCCCTATTTGGACAACAACTATGTCTCAAGTGAAATAACCAAGGGGTGTTATTGGAAGCCTATCCCCCTGATCCTACCTAACTACAATGATTCTTTTGTGTTCCCCAAGTGGGGTTAGAATGTTGGTTTAGTTAGGTACTTTTTTAAGGCTCACTTGATTTTATGTGACAGAGTGTGTGCTCGTGAGGTGTTGAACCCAAAAGTAGAAGTGCCACAAGGGGGGCAACTTCCAATCTATCAATAATATGGAAATTGAAAGTGTAACTTGCAAAATTTTCTGAATTTAAAAATACTAAAATTTTAAAAAGATTCTGTAAAGGGAACAGTAATTAGGTTGCAGTAAGGCTGTAAGGAAGTGGGCTGCAGGTAGGACAGGGGGCTGTTCAAATGCAGAAAATATTGCAGCAAGAGGGGCTGGGCTCAAAACAGGAAAAGAGCAGAAATCAGACCGCGGGTCTGTGGCGATTTGGAACAGGCCGACCGCGGGTTTGAGGGAAACAGCGGCGGTCAGGTCGCAGCTATCGGGCCAACAGCGGCAGTCGGGACGCAGGAAACCGGGAAAAAGTCACAGTCAGGTCGCGGCTATCGGGCCAACAGACGCAGTCGGGACGCAGGAAAATAGGGAAAAAGACGCAGTCGGGTCGCGGCAGAATGGCTAACAGGCGCAGTCGGGACGCGCGAAAGAGGCAGAAAGCCGCAGTCGCGACGCAGGAAAAAGGCCGCCAAGCGCAGTCAAATCGCGGCAAACAGGCTGATTAGCCACGGTCGGATCGCAGGTAACAGACTTGAATTCGCCGGCAGGGCGTCGGAAGTAGTCTGAGAGCCGCGGTCGGATCGCAGGTAAAGGCCCGAAAGGCGCGGTCGGGACGCGACTGCAGAGGGAAAAAACGCGGTATGCGGCGGCCGAAAGGGACAGCCGAAAGGAAAAATTTTAAAAAACGGAAACCAGAAATTCGAAAACTAGGGGAGTCGCCAAAACTGTAGCTAGGGTTTTACCCCTAGCTTGTGCCAATGAGCACCTACTAAGGAGAATGGACTCCTTAGTAGCAGTTCAGTATATTAAACTAATTAAGCTAAATCAACAATTAACAAACTACTTTAAACATTGCATGAGACATAAATGAAAGATGTAAAAAATGGTTTTATATTAATGTTACCTTGAGTGTCAAGGTTGATGAAGCCCTTTGCAGTGTCCAAGAGGATGCTCCAAGCTTCAGAATGCTCCTTCTCCTTCTCCAATGATGGGAATGGGCCAAAGGTGGCTCTCAAGGTGAAAATAGTTCAAAGGTGAACTAGGGTTTCGAGAGAGATTTTGGCAGAGTAAGGGTGCTTG
The DNA here is from genome assembly GCA_027924585.1 of Larix kaempferi. Classification (NCBI taxonomy): domain Eukaryota; kingdom Viridiplantae; phylum Streptophyta; class Pinopsida; order Pinales; family Pinaceae; genus Larix; species Larix kaempferi. The sequence goes on from BSBM01001063.1 coordinate 184,018, forward strand.
TGATTGTGGATATGGAATAAGGGATCTCCATCACCTATTTATAGTTTTTTGGTGGTGGAGTGCTGACCCATGGTTTTGGGGAACACATGGTTTTAGGCAGCTGTATAGGGTTTTTTCCTCCTTTTCCTCATTATTTTATATTTTTTATTCCCTCTTTAGGGGATTTTTGCTATTTTTGGAGGAAAAGGGGGTTTTTTAGCCTTTTTTAGGCTATTTTGGTGGTTTTGTGGCCTTTTGGAGGCATTTTAGGCCTTTTGGAGGCTTTTTAATGGGATTTTTTGGGATTTTTAAAGGAAATATGGTAGGAAAATGGACAAATGAGCCATATAGTGTGGTAAATGAGCTAGTGAGCACTTTTTGTGTGTTAACAGTAATAGCAAGTAAGCATAGAACTGATTTATTGGAACTCAAAGTACCTTGTTTGTGGGATGCATCAAACCTTTGCTTGACTAGATGCATAGGAAAGTGGTGTCCCTGTAACACATCATCATGATAAGGAGGTAAGTAGAATGAATCAAGTATAAGGATGATAATATGAAAATACTAATTGAGCAGATGGAAAATTAGCATTGCATGTTAGGGAAGAGATAAAGGGAAACCATGATTGAGGAGTTGATGTTGAAACCACCAGAATTGTCACCCAAACATACTACAATTAATAACCTTATAAGAATAATGTCGAGCTAATAAACTATTGAAAAATGACCAAATAATTGCTTACAACATCATTTCAATGTTGTGAAAGAGAATGGGATCCATCCAAGCTGATGTATTCTTTTCATCACATATGACCCATCATTAGTGACATAGTAGATGGCAAAAAATCCACAACCATGTAACAAGAAGGAAGAAAAAACAACATACTACCTTTAAACAAAGAAACACTATACATAAGCCACAATAAATCAACATTAGCACTGGGGGGAAATACTAGTAAACACCACAAATAAGGAAGAGGATGGATTAAATTGCAAAGGATCCAAGCCACTATTGAACACTGGTGCATACCAAAATCAAAGGATGAAACCTTAATGGCTCACCAAGACAAATGACCCATGATTGCAATAGGTGCAGTTAGTGAAATCCTAAGGGGCCAAGCTCAATAAATGTTATTGTGATTTACGACCATGTCCAATTGCCATAATGAACACATCTACTAAGCCACAATGTAAATAGTTATGTGGAGGCTAAGATTCTTACTCACGAGAAGATTGTTACAATCAACCATGAGTATAAAAAATTGGTAGAGCCCACACCAATGCTAGTCAATGACTGAAGAACCAACTTGTAGTCCATGATCGAAACTGAATTAATGACTATATATACATTGGGATCCATGAGATTTTGCATTAAACCATTATTAAATGTGATATGATTGTCGGTTCGTCAAGGGAGTCAGACTTTTATTGCTTTCCTATGCTAATGATGCGAGTTACCCTTTTTACCAAGGTCATAACATTTGTAGAAGTCTATTGGGCCAAAGCTAATGTGAGGGATGGTTAGGGACTCAGGTATATGTATTTGTATGTTAAGAGTTCACCAAGTCAGGTGTTAATTCTAATTCTAGGTAGTGATCCATGCCAATATACAAAGGGAAGGGATAAATTAATAATAGCATACTAAGTATAAAGTGTTGAGTGAAAAAGTGAATAGTACAATCAACATGATGATGTTGGGAAATAAGTAAATAAGTAAATAAGTAGAGGACATAAATTTGAGCCATGGGTATGATTCTTGAAAACAATCAACTTTGAACTATATAATGACAATACCATCCAAATACCAAGATTGTTGTTGTAACTTAGAAAATGACGACTGATTAGAATATGGTCAAGATAATGGCGATAACAGTCCCAAAGCTGTATTATATTTCTTTTTAGGTATTAAATTTGATGGATGTTACAATGGACCCCACTAGAACTTGTATGTTACATTATCCAAAAGTAATGTTTAAGGAATATTTAATTATGATCTTTGTTTACAAGATAGATATCATTCCACGAAATGCAAAAAGGAATTGCAGTAAAACTTTGATGTATGAATACACTAGAATAAAAACCGATTACATATATATCATGTATGCGATGTAAACATATTGCATACATAATATACAATACTTGAGATGGTGCAAATGCAAAATTTGAATTTAAACATAACGTGCACATGCTATGTAACACTTGAAACAATCCTACTCATATAAGTACATGTCACCTCCTAACCTAATGTTTTACTACAAATTTAGCTTCAGAGTAAACAAACATGAACTATGGAACTAGAATTACCATGGATAATGTGACATTTTTTCTCTTTTCTCAATATGTATATGTTTGAAGGCCCTCTATAGCATTTAACAAACAATTATGGATGATGAAATCACAAACATAGATAGAACCCTTTTTGAAAATTACAAATATGTAATTTAAAAAAATAGTTTTTTTTAAATATTTTTCTTGCGATGTAACTCCTTACTAGTTGGAAAATACCTTGTTGGTGTTTCTTCCATAACCTTTCTATTTCTCAACCATTTCATAAAAAATATATTATGCACTACTAGACATCTACCTATACATGTTATAAAAAATCCAATCCTTTGACATTAGAGAGGGGGTAGTTATCAAACCCTAGGAAGTGTGTATGGTATCGAGGGGATATATTCGCTCTAGTTAATCCTAATTAGGTTTCTTAAAGACTTAAATTGGATTTAGCTTTAGGTTGTCTTTTTATAATGTCTAAGTCATCGATTGGAGATTAATGAAGTACATCAACCTTCTTATTATCTATTCTATTTTTTGTGAAATGATCTATGATATCTCATTTGTTACATAAATAGTTGATTATTGATCTATCTTTCTCATTATACCTCCCTTGTATTGGTACCTAGGTCTACATGCTCAAGTTTTACAGTTCCCCCCTTGAAGTGGCATGTTAACATTTCTCTCTCTTAATCCTAATACAAGGGTTGTTTCTAAGGTTTTATTTCTCTCTCTTGTATTTTTTGTTCAACATAGGTAATTCATAACACTCTATTATTTTTCTCATGATATTTTTGGGGTTAAGTACATTGCATTATCACCATTAATAAAAAAAAGAATTATTCACACATGTATCATAAAGAAAAATTATGAAAAGCCATTGTCATTAATACTATCAACACTACCTAGTTATAATTAAGAATACTAATGTTAGATCATCAAAAGTACATATGTTGCACATTTATTATTAGTAACAATGATGCTACGATCATGATCAAAAGTATGAATTCTAATTAGATCATTAAATAAAAATGTTGTTTCTACAACAATACCAATATCACATCATCAAAAAAATCATTGTTACATACTTTAAATCAAGAATACCAATGTTACATAATTAAATGTACTAACACTACATAGTCATTATCAAGAAAAATATGTCAATTAGTTCATATATTAACGGAACACTATTACTAGTGCTAGAAAGAACATATGTAATCACAAAGATATATAGGCCTACCATATTTCAATCAAGTAGAAGAAATGTCTTTTGAGATAAAGAAGGGAATTTATATTTGCTAAGTATAAAAGAATATGAAATAAGGGATACTCAAAATAATCCATAACAAGTATAGTCATCAAGTTACATATGTGTACTCTGGAAAATATATATTGAACAAGAGATCATTTAATAAAGCGGAATTCAAGTCTCATCTTGAGGTATCAATGATGAACTTACAATATATAACCAAAGGATAGATAATGCATAGTATAATCATTAAGGAAATTCATCTGATGTTAGAAGAAATTATATATGGAAGTTTCAAAGCACATGCCTCTCTACCTTGCATGCATACTGATTATAATTGTGAACAGTCAATTATTTTGTGCGAGATTCGGAGGGCTGTCCTGGATGACGTTATTGAAAGATATGAGGAGTGCCAGGCCCAAGAAGCTGTAATTGAAGCAAAACTTGAAAACTTGGTTTATTGCCCATTTTGTAGTATTCCGTGTGAAGTAGACAAATGTGTTCAAGTTTTTGACTGTCCAAACCCTAAATGTTTAATGGCGTCATGTATCAAATGCAAGGAGACAAGTCACATACCTTTACGGTGTGAAGAGATTGAGCAGACATCTGAGACTGTTGTTCGTAGAAAAATTGAAGAGAGAATGACAAAAGCCGTGATAAGGGAATGCAAAACCTGCGAGGCCGAGATAGTAAAGATCGATGGATGCAATAGGGTGACGTGTACTAGGTGTAGAACAACCATGTGTTACGTTTGCCGACATGCCATCTCCTCCAGCTATGAACATTTTTGTAGTCATCATTATCCGCGAGAAGCAGGGAAACCCTCCCAAATATGCAAGGTCGATAAGTGTAGTTTGTGGGAGACTGAGGTAGAAGATAATGTGGCACTGGATGCAAGGGAAGAAGCATTAAAAGAATTTGGAGACAACGAGCCCAACTTGCTTGATCAGAAAATTGGACCTCCTCTTGTTAAACAGACAGTACAACCGTCCAATCGGCATCTGCCATTACCCCAAGTCGAACTTGTAAATGTTTTTGCGGATGATCACGTTAATGTTAATGTTTATGGCGATGATCAGATTCTTGTTTACAGGGATTTACATGGTAACGCAGGACGCAGAGTTGAATTTGAGGGGAGGCAGTACATCCAACAACTACTAGCTCCAAACATGGGGATACCCCTACCAGCGATACATCAGCTAGTTGGCAATCAGATTGCAAACATGGCAATCCCTCTACCAGTAGCTCCAAACATGGCAATCCCTCTACCAGTAGCTCCAAACATGGCGATCCCTCTACATCAGATTAATGTTTATGTTTATGGGGATGATCAAATTCATGTTTACAGGGATTTACAAGGTAACGAGGGACACGGAGTTGAATTTGAGGGGAGGCAGTACATCCAGCAACTACTAGCTCCAAACATAGCAATACCTCTACCAGCAGTCCAACAGCTAGTTGGTAATCAGATTGCAAACATGGCGATCCCTCTACCAGTAGCTCCTCCAGAAATCGTGAGAGCTGATGATGAGCTTGCAAATATGCAATTACAAGCTAACGAGCTAACGAAGATGATGGGACCCAAGAACATAGCGCTTGAAATACTGACAATTTAGTAGATTGTATATTGAAATACTGACAATTTAGTCACAACAATCTCTTTGCTTTAAATGACAAAACAAAATGATTATGTATGCTTAGACAACGTGAGCCGAGTACTTTGTTTGGTAAAGAAAAGATGTTATATGAGATAACCTTGAAGGACATGATGCTATTGATAACAAACATAAGATTGTCAAAGACTATGTAAATGATGTCAAAGACTATGTAAATGATGTGATTATACTATAAATCCGAAGATGTTTATTCCTCCGAGTTGGGTGTGGTAACTAGGGTTATTAGACCCACCATGTGGGGGTTGGCCCAGTTAGTTATAATGGGGTATTTAACCTAATGGTTAAATACGAGCCTACATGTACTTGTGTAAAATACATATCAGAGTAGTGTATAAATAGAGGAGGTGTGTTCCTCATTTGATATACTCACTCACTTGAGGATAACGCACTTGTGGAGGAGAGGTCTGCTATTGTGGAGGAGGAGATCATGTCTCAGGGTTTCATCTTTGTATATTGCTGGTCATCTATATTGAGGAAGCTTTGCTGGGTTTTCTACCCCATGAGGGTTTCCCAGGATAAATCTCTATCTCTTGTGTTTATGCTGTGCTTGTTGTTTCTTCAGTGATCCTATATATGCTATTATTGTGAAATGGAATGTAATGCTGCTATTTTATGTCTTAGAATATTAAATCTTAACATGGTATCAGATCTAACCTGAAGGAAGACAAGGTATGTCACTTACGACACTTGCTTTACTTACGATAATTTGAAGGTTAGGGTTTTACATAGCAAAAACCAGTCTTCGTGGAACTTTCGCTATAAATCCATTTCTGCGAAGGTTCAGGGTCTGAAAAGTTTACAAGTCGGAGAGAACATCCCCAGGTACCTTGTGTCCAAAGGGAACCCTCAGATTCGTTGTACTTTATGAGTTATGATCAGTACAAGTTAGGGTTTCTGCCTCTTCTAGATCTCAGTCAAAATCAGGTAACCTTGGAAAAAAGGTCATAACTTGGGCTAGGAAGCTCCAAATGAAATTTCGTAAAAAGTGACAGGTAGTACATAGACTGTACTATCTCATAAAACGTTTTCAGAGGCCGAAGATGAACCAGTGACACGTGGCACTCCGTACAAGTTCGCTCTCCTATTTTATCCCATAAACAGGTCACGTTGCGACACTTGGCATAAATCTCTCTCAGAGAGTCCAATTGAGGTCAGACCTGTCAAGATGGAAAGATAACAGGGATAGCTATCTTAGGAAAAGTTTTCAGAGGCCGAAGTTCAAATAGTGACACGTGGCACGCCGTACAAGTTCGCTCTACTGTTTTATCCCATAAACAGGTCATGTTGCGACACTTGGCATAACTCTCTCTCAGAAAATCCAATTTAGGTCAGACCTGTCAGGATGGAAAGATGACAGGTCAGGCTACTGCAGAAAAATGGTTTCAGACCCTGTGGAGCAAAAATTTCATAGTTATAGCAGAAACAATCAGGTGCATATTTCTGTCAAAACAGAATTATTTTTCGAGCACCTTTATTCATGGCTTCCGAAATTTAGGGTTTCGGAGAAAGTTAGAATTTTTGGAATCGAAGTCCACGGCTGAATGCTACTCAGGAAAATCAAAATTTAGAGACCAAGATCGAATTTTTGGTTGGGTGGAAGGCCGGGCTTGATCAAACCCCAGTTCGGGATTTTGATCGGAAAGATGGAAAATCAGGGCTTCAGCAAAAGTTGGAATTTTTGAAGTTTGTAACCACGGCTGGAAACTCCTAAGAAAAATAAGAGTTTAGAGCCTTGGATCGAACCTTTTGTTTGGGCAGAAGGGTGGGCTTCATCAAACCCTAGTTCGGGATCCTGTCTAGAAGATCCAGAAGTTTCAAAGGCAATTTTGAGGGGTCAAATTTTGGAAATTCCAAAATTGAAGTATGCTAGTTTGATCAGCTCAGCAAGACATATTCTTTCATCCATTCAGAAGTGTGAAAGTCAAAGATTGAATTTTTAGCTTTTCTCTAGAAAACCCTAATCAAGCTCCAGATCAAGTTTCAGGGGGAGTTGAGGCTAAGGCCTTACATAAGAAGACTACAAGAAGTCTCGATAGGTATGACTTAAGGAGGTTTAGGTATGTCTTGAAATCTGAACCTTGATTAAGTTCATAATGTGTTTTGTCTTCATGTTATTTATTAGTACAATCTTGATTAATGTTAGAATTGTCTTATCACCCTAGTAACAGTATGAATGCATGTGAATGATCGAAGACATTCATTGATTAGGGCTATATGATTGTACTAATGCATTATGGAGTTGTGTGAGGTTGATGTTGTCTGCTAACAAGATACAGGTACATCACAAAAGACAAATCAAGTTCCATGACCATGACCACATCAATACAAAGACTCATCCATAATCTTTGTTCTACTTACGAGGTATGTATGAACTTGTTATATTATGCTTAACCTATGAGACATGCAGGTTCTAGCTCAGGATCTCTAAATCAATGAAGAGATTGTTTAGGTATGTTGCACATAACTAAGCAGGTATACTAATCCAGGTATGTTTTCCTATGTCATGTTAGAATCTTACCTTGTGATTAGGATCCCTTATATAAGTATACTTGGTATGATTGGTTATGCTTATTCATAAAGTTAGTAATCAAGGGTTTATGCATATCATGTCTCTTATCTTGGTTGATTATTTAACTAACTAGATCAAACAAGAATATGCATAAGTAAAGGAAGACTTCCCTGAAACCTTGAATATTATCTATAATCATGATTATACATTTTCAAGATTATTTAGAGCTATAATGTTTTGATAACATTGAGATTATACTAATGAATGTATGTTTGTGTATGAGATCATGATGATGACACTAGTGCACATTTGAGCATGCACAATGGTACAAAATGAATAGAAGTTCAAAATACATACAGAAGATCAAGTGGGAGGCAACCACACAAACATAAAAGATAAGTATTTGAGTTGTTATTTGAAATAGTAAATGATATTTCCTGTAATAGATTGTATGCATATTTGTATTCCTATAATATATCATGCTGAATGTAAATATTCATAGAACATTGAACAGTATACTACTAATATGCATATGATTGGTAAGTATGACAAACATTCCATTGTTGCTTGTCTAGAATGAAACCTCTTTGCTGACATGCTGAGAGTTGTGCACACTCTCGATAGTATGTTCTGGTAGAGATGGAAGGCATCTAGATAGCCACTGTATGCATACAGGATATGGGGAAGTGTTGTGCCAAAGTATTGGTCAAAATAGTTGCATCACTATGTAAATGATATCTGTATGCATAATAGGTTATCATGTCAATATGATTTGATGATTATGAAGTATTACTAATCATGTACTTAATTTTGATTTGTAGGAAAGGTCATGAAGAATGATGGACACCGTACAAGTGGTGGATGTTCAAACAAGAAGATTTACAAATCAAACAAAATATAGAAGGCTCATGGCTAGAAGATTCTCTTAGAAAGGGGAAGAGAATCATGACAAGATGTTTGCTCCAAGTATGGTGTAATTAAAGAAGAAGTGTGAATCAGGTTCTGTATAGGTACCTAGGATCGATAATAAATTGATAAGCTTAATGATCACCATGGGTGATGTGGATCTCAACCTTTGCTACAAGGTTGAATATGATTTCTATACACATATGAAATGGATGCAAGAAGGAACTCACCACAGAGTTCGAATGATATTGAGGTTCATATCAGTAGACCCATCTAACGAGAGATGGCACAGATAGATATGCAGAAGATCATTCAATGCAGAAATGAAAATGAAAGATCTCAAATTGATGCTTTACTTCCTAGGTCTGGAAGTATGGCAAGGCTCAGAAGAAATATTTCTCAACCAGGGAAAGTATGATGAGAAATATGACTTGAGGTGTTGGAATGGCCACTCTTATGGATTCCAACTTGAAGCTGTTAGGGGATAACTCATCAGAGTTAGTGGATATAACTCTGTACAGTCAAATTATTGGGTCATTGATGTATCTAACATATACTATATTAGATATATGCTTTGTTGTGAACACCTTGAGTCAATATCTAGTGGAAACTAGATGTGTTCACCTGATAGTTGCAAAGCATGTGATGAGGCACATAAGAGACACGATAGAATTTGATCTATGTTATCTTGAAGATCATGACTTCAGATGGTTATTCAGATTCCGATTGGGCAGGAAGTGTATCAGACAGGAAGAACACATCGAGAGGATGTTATTGTCTGGGATTAGCCATGATCTCATGGTTTAACTGGAAGCAATCTAGTGTGGCTCTCAGCACAAGCAGAATATATGGCTTCTTGCTCTGCTAGTTGTGAAGAAGTTTGGCTTCAGGATTGCTTGACTTAGAGATAGAACCAACTGTGATCCTATGTGACAAATAGAGTTGTATCAAGATGACATAGAATCCAGTGTTCCATGATAAGTCAAAGATCATAGGTATCTAACAAGATATGACACAGAAAGGAACTATAAATTTTGAATTTGTAACAGGTTACCGATGTACTAACCAAACCTCTACCTCAAGTGAAGAAGCTACCAACATACTAACCAAGCCTCTGTCTCGAGTGAAATTTGAATACTTTCGAGAAAAGCTTGGTGTAGCTCAAAAGGACCCTCCTCGAAAGGGGGAGTAGTATAGTCACTGCTGATGAAGATTGTCTCATCGAACAACAAGGTCGATGATGAGGTAACCTGTTCTCTACACCTAGATACTTAGAAATATTTAGATTTAGGACTCGTATACTTAGAATACTTAGTTTTACTTATACATGCTTTTGACGTTATATGTATTAGTAAGAATACATGCTTTTGATGATAGATGTATTGGTGAGAATACATGCTTTTGATGATAAGATGTATTGGTAAGAATACATACTTTTGATGATACATGTATTGATTAATGTACTTGTATGGTTGAGGATACTTGTACTTGTATTGATGAGAATACATGTGGGGATTGTATCATCCCTGGACTTCAGTTCCTGAATTGATCCGTAGACGTATGGTCTCCGAAAATGAAGTCCTTAGTGGACAGATAGGGATTGTATCATCCCTGGACCTTGGTCCCTGAATTGAGCCGTAGATGTGAGGTCTCCGAGAATGAAGTCCTTAGTGGACAGTTGAGGGGATTGAATCATCCCTGGACTTTCAGTCCTAAAGAGAGCCGTAGACGTGAGGTCTCCGAGAATGAAGTCCTTAGTGGACAGATAGGGATTGTATCATCCCTGGACCTTGGTCCCTGAATTGAGCCGTAGACGTGAGGTCTCCGAGAATGAAGTCCTTAGTGGACAGTTGAGGGGATTGAATCATCCCTGGACTTTCAGTCCTAAAGAGAGCCGTAGACGTGAGGTCTCCGAGAATGAAGTCCTTAGTGGACAGTTGAGGGGATTAGATCATCCCTGGACTTTCAGTCCTAAAGAGAGCTGTAGACGTGAGGTCTCCGAGAATGAAGTCCTTAGTGGACAATTGAGGGGATTGTATCATCCCTGGACTTTCAGTCCTAAAGAGAGCCGTAGACGTGAGGTCTCCGAGAATGAAGTCCTTAGTGGACAGTTGAGGGGATTGAATCATCCCTGGACTTTCAGTCCTAAAGAGAGCCGTAGACGTGAGGTCTCCGATAATGAAGTCCTGAATGAACAGGCAGGGGATTGCATCGTCCCCGGACTGAGGTCCCAGAATAGAGTCGTAGACGTGACGTCTCCGATAATGAAGTCTTAAATGAAGAGGCAGGGGATTGCATTGTCCCCGGACTGAGGTCCCAGAATAGAGCCGTAGACTGGGTCTCCGATAATGAAGTCCTGAATGAACAGGCAGGGGATTGTATCATCCCTGGACTTCGGTCCCTGAATTGATCCGTAGACGTGTGGTCTCCAAGAAGTGGGGATTGTATCATCCTCGGACTTCGGTCCCTGAATTGATCCGTAGACGTGTGGTCTCCGAGAAGTGGGGATTGTATCATCCCCAGACTTCGGTCTCTGAATTGATCCGTAGACGTGTGGTCTCCGAGAAGTGGGGATTGTATCATCCCCGGACTTCGGTCCCTGAATTGATCCGTAGACGTGTGGTCTCCGAGAAGTGGGGATTGTATCATCCCCGGACTTCGGTCCCTGAATTGATCCGTAGACGTGTGGTCTCCGAGAAGTGGGGATTGTATCATCCCCGGACTTCGGTCCCTGAATTGATCCGTAGACGTGTGGTCTCCGAGAAGTGGGGATTGTATCATCCCCGGACTTTGGTCCCTGAATTGATCCGTAGACGAATCGTCTCCGAGAAAGTGATTTTTTTTTTTGTGGTTACTTGTATCGGTAGGATACTTGTATTGATGATGTGGTTACTTGTATCGGTAGGATACTTGTATTGATGATGTGGTTACTTGTATCGGTAGGATACTAGTATTGATGACATGGTTACTTGTATCGGTATGGATACTTGTATTGATGATGTGGTTACTTGTATCGGTAGGATACATGTATTGATGACATGATTACTTGTATCAGTATGGATACTTGTATTGATGATATGTATACTTGTATTGGCATGAATACTTGTACTAATGATGTGGATACTTGTATTGTTATGGATACCTGTGTTGATGATGATGCTGACGATCGTGTGATGACGATACTAATGATCGTGTGATGACGATGCTGATGATCGTGTGATGACGATGCTGATGATCGTGAGATGACGATGCTGATGATCGTGTGATGATGATGCTGATGATCATGAGATGACGATGCTGATGATCGTGTGATGACGATGCTGATGATCGTGTGATGACGATGCTGATGATCGTGTGATGACGATGCTGATGATCGTGTGATGACGATGCTAATGATCGTGAGATGACGATACTGATGATCGTGAGGATCCAGATGTTGATGTTGTTGTAGTTGTTCGAGTGCTGCAGAAGATAAAGACTTAGTACTGAAGATGTTGATGTTCCAGTATTGAAGATGTTCCAGTAACTGCTTGAGTTACTGATGATGTTGAGAAAGCTTCCAATGATTTATAGATGTATCATGTATGATGTTGATGACTCCTTGCTCGTGCAGATACTGTTATAATATCCTTCTCGTTAAGGGGGAGTGTTGAAATATTGTAACTTCAAAGAATATTATATTTGTATATTATTTATTCCGGAGATGTTCCATACCTCCGATGTGATTATACTATAAATCCGGAGATGTTTATTCCTCCGAGTTGGGTGTGGTAACTAGGGTTATTAGACCCACCATGTGGGGGTCGGCCCAGTTAGTTATAATGGGGTATTTAACCTAATGGTTAAATACGAGCCTACATGTACTTGTGTAAAATACATATCAGAGTAGTGTATAAATAGAGGAGGTGTGTTCCTCATTTGATATACTCACTCACTTGAGGATAACGCACTTGTGGAGGAGAGGTCTGCTATTGTGGAGGAGGAGATCATGTCTCAGGGTTTCATCTTTGTATATTGCTGGTCATCTATATTGAGGAAGCTTTGCTGGGTTTTCTACCCCATGAGAGTTTCCCAGGATAAATCTCTGTCTCTTGTGTTTATGCTGTGCTTGTTGTTTCTTCAGTGATCCTATATATGCTATTATTGTGAAATGGAATGTAATGCTGCTATTTTATGTCTTAGCATATTAAATCTTAACAAAATATGGGTTTTAGAGTTTTATAAAAACCACCTAATATACCAAAAAATATATTTTTTCTGGAAATATTCTTATCATGGGCTCAACCTACAACATTGTGCATAAAACCCATGTTTTAGATTTTTGAAATTGATCTTAATTTTCTCGGAAGTCGCATTGGAAGTTAACTTCTTGGAAACCACTATTAATTTTGAGCATAACTTTGTCCAAGTGTTGGATGTTCACACGTGTAACTTGGGCATGGTCTGATGGATACATAACCATCTTGGGCCTTCTATCTACAAATTCCATGTGGCCGATTCTCATTTAGACAAGTGGAATTATGAGAATCGAAGATGGCGATAGGAGGACATGAACTATGGTAGAAGCAATTGAACTATAACAATGAAAACTAAACTAGAAACATCTAACATTAGAAATAATAGTCGACAACCATATTTAATTCACTAGAAACGAAGGAATCATAAGGATTAACAACAATTTACCTCTTCAAGCTTGTTAGGGAACATTAGCTTCTAAAATATGATAATAGGAATAATAGGCGAGTATAGAGATAAATAGTTAAGAGGAGGTCAACTACTAATTTAAAAAATATAGAAAATAAAAGACAATAGTGTCTTCAAAACCCTTATAGCAATGCTGGAAAAAATAATTATTGTAAGACAGTATTTTCCTCCAAGGTCAGAAGCCGTAATCTTTGTAAGATTTAATAAATTTACAAAAAACCATGGGAAAACTAGGTTAACCAACCAATCCAAGGGTCAATCCCTTGTGGGATGCAATGAGACCAAAAATAAAGTATGATGGTGTACTATATTAATAAAAAAATAATAAGATCATCGAATTTGTGGAAGAATTTGAGAGGTTAAATATACTACTTATTGTGTAGTCTAAGGACAAGCCAACCTAGTTGACACTAAAATACATCAAGATCTAGGGCTTGGCCTCTTTACTACATTCAAAAAATAAACATAAATATAATAATTAGTCTGAGGGTTGAAACCCTTGTTGCATTATCATAAATAACCACAATAGAGCTATGCAAGTAACCATTTAAAGAAATTAAGTAATGATAGCGTGGGAGAGTCGAACAAGGCATTCACAGTTTTATACAGTTGCATCCAAAGCTAGATATAATCTTTAATTCATACCATCCTCTCGATTCAACCATAAGAGTCAATGAAATTAATGTATTTAATTGTACAAGAAATCAACCACAGTAAATGAAAAGGTTCAGTTTCGAAACATGACAACCTCAACTCAAAAAAACTAATAATTAAGGTACAAGAGAAGTGACAAGAATAATAGCATATATAGGAGTGAACACTTTTTGCAATGAAAAGTAATCTAATAAGCATATAGTTAATAATGAGAAACCTCCTAAAGAGTTGTTAATTTCAAAATATTACAATAGTGACATTGAAGCTGAGAACAAAATAAGACACATGGTTTAGCCCTAAACCCTTCATAACCAAACCAAGCTAAGAGGATCATTGATGTTGTTCCCCAAAATCTAGAAATGTAATAACAAGTAAGCATAGAACCGATTTATTGGAACTCAAAGTACCTTGTTTGTGGGATGCATCAAACCTTTGCTTGACTAGATGCATAGGAAAGTGGTGTCCCTATAACACATCCTCATGCAAGGAGGTAAGTAGAATGAATCAACTCTAAGGATGATAATATGAAAATACTAATTGAGTAGGTGGAAAATTAGCATTGCATGTTAGGGAAGAGATAAAGGGAAACCATGATTGAGGAGTTGATGTTGAAACCACTAGAATTGTCACCCAAACATACTACAATTAATAACCTTATAAGAATAATGTCGAGCTGATAAACTATTGAAAAATGACCAAAGAATTGCTTACAACATCATTTCAATGTTGTGAAAGAGAATGGGATCCATCCAAGCTGATGTATTCCTTTCATCACAAATGACCCATCATTAGTGACATAGTAGATGGTAAAAAATCCACAACCATGTAACAAGAAGGAAGAAAAAACAACATACTACCTTTAAACAAAGAAACACTATACATAAGCCACAATAAATCAACATTAACACTGGGGGGAAATAATAGTAAACACCACAAATAAGGAAGAGGATGGATTAAATTGCAAAGGATCCAAGCCACTATTGAACACTGGTGCAGACCAAAATCAAAGGATGAAACCTTAATGGCTCACCAAGACAAATGACCCATGATTGCAATAGGTGTCAGTCAGTGAAATCCTAAGGGGCCAAGATCAATAAATGTTATTGTGATTTACGACCATGTCCAATTGCCATAATGAACACACCTACTAAGACACAATGTAAATAGTTATGTGGAGGCTAAGATTCTTACTCACTAGAAGATTGTTACAATCAACCATGAGCATAACAAATTGGTAGAGCCCACACCAGTGCTAGTCAATGACTGAAGAACCAACTTGTAGTCCACGATCGAAACTGAATTAATGATTATATATACATTGGGATCCATGAGATTCTGCATTAAAGAATTATTAAATGTGAGATGATTGTCGGTTCGTCAAGGGAGTCAGACTTTTATTGCTTTCCTATGCTAATGATGCGAGTTACCCTTTTTACCAAGGTCATAACATTTGTAGAAGTCCATCGGGCCAAAGCTAATGTGAGGGCTGGTTAGGGACTCAGGTATATGTATTTGTATGTTAAGATTTCACCAAGTCAGGTGTTAATTCTAATTCTAGGTAGTGATCCATGCCAATATACAAAGGGAAGGGATAAATGAATAATAGCATACTAAGTATAAAGTATTGAGTGAAAAAGTGAATAGTACAATCAACATGATGATGTTGGGAAATAAGTAAATAAGTAGAGGACATAAATTTGAGCCATGGGTATGATTCTTGAAAACAATCAACTTTGAACTATATAATGACAATACCATCCAAATACCAAGATTGTTGTTGTAACTTAGAAAATCACGACTGATTAGAATATGGTCAAGATAATGGCGATAACAGTCCCAAAGCTGTATTATATTTCTTTTTAGGTATCAAATTTGATGGATGTTACAATGGACCCCACTAGAACTTGTATGTTACATTATCCAAAAGTAATGTTTAAGGAATATTTAATTATGATCTTTGTTTACAAGATAGATATCATTCCACGGAATGCACAAAGGAATTGTAGTAAAAATTTGATGTATGAATCCACTAGAATAAAAACCGATTACATATATATCATGTATGCGATGTAAACATATCGCATACATAATATACAATACTCTAGATGGTGCAAATGCAAAATTTGAATTTAAACATAACGTGCACATGCTATGTAACACTTTAAACAATCCTACTCATATAAGTACATGACACCTCCTATCCTAATGTTTTACTACAAATTTAGCTTCAGAGTAAACAAACATGAACTATGGAACTAGAATTGCCATGGATAATGTGACATTTTTTTCTCTTTTCTCAATATGTATATGTTTGAAGGCCCTCTATAGCATTTAACAAACAATTATGGATGATGAAATCGCAAACATAGATAGAACCCTTTTTGAAAATTACAAATATGTAATTTAAGAAAATAATTTTTTTTTTAATATTTTTCTTGCATTGTAACTCCTTATTAGTTGGAAAATACCTTGTTGGTGTTTCTACCATAACTTTTCTATTTATCAACCATTTCATAAAAAATATATTATGCACTACTAGACATCTACCTATACATGTTATAAAAAATCCAATCCTTTGACATTAGAGAGGGGGTAGTTATCAAACCCTAGGGAGTGTGTATGGTATCAAGGGGATATATTCACTCCAGTTAATCCTAATTAGGTTTCTTAAAGACTTAAATTGGATTTAGCTTTAGGGTGTCTTTTTATAATGTCTAAGTCATCGATTGGAGATTAATGAAGTACATCAACCTTCTTATTATCTATTCTATTTGTTGTGAAATGATCTATGATATCTCATTTGTTACATGAATAGTTGATTATTGATCTATCTTTCACATTATACCTCCCTTGTATTAGTACCTAGGTCTACATGCTCAAGTTTTATAGTTCCCCCCTTGAAGTGGCATGTTAACATTTCTCTCTCTTAATCCTAATACAAGGGTTGTTTCTCAGGTTTTATTTATCTCTCTTGTATTTTTTGTTCAACATAGGTAATTCGTAACACTCTATTATTTTTCTCAGGATATTTTTGGGGTTAAGTACATTGCATTATCACCATTAATAAAAAAAAGAATTATTCACACATGTATCATAAAGAACAATTATGAAAAGCCATTGTCATTAATACTATCAACACTACCTAGTTATAATTAAGAATACTAATGTTAGATCATCAAAAGTACATATGTTGCACATTTATTATTAGTAACAATGATGCCACGATCATGATCAAAAGTATGAATTCTAATTAGATCATTAAATAAAAATGTTGTTTCTACACCAATACCAATATCACATCATCAAAAAAATCATTGTTACATACTTTAAATCAAGAATACCAATGTTACATAATTAAATGTACTAACACTACATAGTCATTATCAAGAAAAAATATGTTAATTAATTCATATATTAACGGAACACTATTACTACTGCTAGAAAGAACATATGTAATCACAAAGATATATAGGCCTACCATATTTCAATCAAGTAGAAGAAATGTCTTTTGAGATAAAGAAGGGACATTATATTTGCTAAGTATAAAAGAATATGAAATAAAGGATACTCGAAATAATCCATAACATGTATAGTCATCAAGTTACACATGTGTCCTCTGGAAAATATATATTGAACAAGAGATCATTTAATAAAGAGGAATTCAAGTCTCATCTTGAAGTATCAATGATGAACTTACAATATATAACCAAAGGATATATAATGCATAGTATAATCACTAAGGAAATTCATCTGATGTTACCAATTTGCTTCTCATCAACACTAATCACCAATGAAAAACTCAACCATTATCCATGAAGTGGTGATGATCATATACAAAATAGAAATAATATGAAATGACACCATTAATTAGAATTAATTTAGAATTAACCTTATCATTTTTTATCATAAACAACCAAAACTAAAAGTCTCACATAGTAACTACCATGCAACAATGAGTGTTATAGTGTTTCAATTCTCCCACTCATAATAATGTTATGGGCTTGGTTTTAATTTATCATCAAATACAAAAATATGTTATCCAATGTTTTCAATTTACACATCATCTTTATACAGATATAATCTCCTTCAAATATCATTATACAAAAATATGTTATCCAATGTTTTCAATTTACACATCTTCTTTATACAGATATAATCTCCTTCAAATATCATTAGATATTCATCCCTATTAAAATGTCACAAGCATTGGAAATTCATGATTGAATTATCAAGGTCTCTAAATGCAGCATAATCACTCAATGAAAGACATTATCAACAAGTCACAAACATTATCAATTTTGTATTCTCGGTATCATCAAACCATCAATAATAACAAAAAATGCAACACCAAGGTCTCTAAATGCAACACCATCACACTAAGAGGTTTTTATCTTAACTTTTGAACTTTGAACATAATCACATAAATAATTAATTATATTTCTCAATAAAAAATATTAAGTTACTAAATTTTCATATAAATTTTATTAATATAATAATAATAATATACTATATGATTGGTTTTGTTATATACAATATACAAACTTCTTACTTAATGATTAAGAACATGTGTTTCGTCTTTGAAGATTATAGTCTCTTATCCCACGAACAAAAAGGTACAAGAGGTCATAGTCCCTTATCCCACATAAAAAAAATACATATACCCTTTTTAAATGATTTAATGAGTTACATCCATAAACATTGACGTATATGGGCTATCATTGTAGCAAACAATTTTGATATACTTTCATTTTATATGTACTTCCACTAGAATCAGAATTATTTATAAATGGGGAAGAAGGCAATTATCCCTAAATCTACGCTATGTGGACCAATTTTGATATAATTGCTTTTGTGTGTATCTCCACTCAAAACAAAATTATTTATAAATGGGAAAGAAGGCAATTATCCCCCAAAAAAGTAGAGAATGTGGACCAATTTTAATATAATTGCCTTTCCTCCACTTAAAACAAAATTATTTAAGTCAAAGTGACCGTATTATTTTGTCGGCTAGTAGTAAATGGTAACGTCAAAAGGGTATGGGTGGATTCATATTCCAGTGCCTAATTCCTATTTAACTATTCCTTCTCTTCGCTGAAGCTCATTAAGATTTATATTGTTTTGATTTGACAATACTGTAGGGGCACGTCTGTTATTCGATCAAATTACAGAAGTGTTAATCGAGGGTCTTAGGCTCATTTTTACTATTCCTTCTCTTCTCTGAAGTTCATTAGGATTTATATTGCTTTGATTTGACAATACTGTAGGGGTACGTCTGTTATTCGATCAAATTACAGAAGAAGTGTTCATCGAGGGTCTTAGGCTCATTTTTACTGGAAAAATATGGCTGATTCTCTAGGTTCATCATCCTCAGAAGCCATGAACAATGTACAAGCTGAATGTGGGTGTTGTTGTTTTGAATTTCTAACACAAAATATGGTACAATGTGGAGAAGGGCATCGATTTTGTTTTGGATGTGTAAGGAGGCAGGTAGAAGAAATTATATATGGAAGTTTCAAAGCACATGCCTCTCTACCTTGCATGCATACTGATTATAATTGTGAACAGTCAATTATTTTGTGCGAGATTCGGAGGGCTGTCCCGGATGACGTTATTGAAAGATATGAGGAGTGCCAGGCCCGAGAAGCTGTAATTGAAGCAAAACTTGAAAACTTGGTTTATTGCCCATTTTGTAGTATCCCGTGTGAAGTAGACAAATGTGTTCAAGTTTTTGACTGTCCAAACCCTAAATGTTTAATGGCGTCATGTATCAAATGCAAGGAGACAAGTCACATACCTTTACGGTGTGAAGAGATTGAGCAGACATCTGAGACTGTTGTTCGTAGAAAAATTGAAGAGAGAATGACAAAAGCCGTGATAAGGGAATGCAAAACCTGCGAGGCCGAGATAGTAAAGATCGATGGATGCAATAGGGTGACGTGTACTAGGTGTAGAACAACCATGTGTTACGTTTGCCGACATGCCATCTCCTCCAGCTATGAACATTTTTGTAGTCATCATTATCCGCGAGAAGCAGGGAAACCCTGCCAAATATGCAAGGTCGATAAGTGTAGTTTGTGGGAGACTGAGGTAGAAGATAATGTGGCACTGGATGCAAGGGAAGAAGCATTAAAAGAATTTGGAGACAACGAGCCCAACTTGCTTGATCAGAAAATTGGACCTCCTCTTGTTAAACAGACAGTACAACCGTCCAATCGGCATCTGCCATTACCCCAAGTCGAACTTGTAAATGTTTTTGCGGATGATCACGTTAATGTTCATGTTTATGGCGATGATCAGATTCTTGTTTACAGGGATTTACATGGTAACGAAGGACGCAGAGTTGAATTTGAGGGGAGGCAGTACATCCAGCAACTACTAGCTCCAAACATGGGGATACCCCTACCAGCGATACATCAGCTAGGTGGCAATCAGATTGCAAACATGGCGATCCCTCTACTAGCTCCAAACATGGCAATCCCTCTACCAGTAGATCCAAACATGGCAATCCCTCTACCAGTAGCTCCAAACATGGCGATCCCTCTACATCAGATTAATGGTTATGTTTATGGGGATGATCAGATTCATGTTTACAGGGATTTACAAGGTAACGAGGGACACGGAGTTGAATTTGAGGGGAGGCAGTACATCCAGCAACTACTAGCTCCAAACATAGCGATACCTCTACCAGCAGTACAACAGCTAGTTGGTAATCAGATTGCAAACATGGCGATCCCTCTACCAGTAGCTCCTCCAGAAATCGTGAGAGCTGATGATGAGCTTGCAAATATGCAATTACAAGCTAACGAAGATGATGGGACCCAAGAACACAGCGCTTAAAATACTGACAATTTAGTAGATTGTATATTGAAATACTCACAATTTAGTCACAACAATCTCTTTGCTTTAAATGACAAAACAAAATGATTATGTATGCTTAGACAACGTGAGCCGAGTACTTTGTTTGGTAAAGAAAAGATGTTATATGAGATAACCTTGAAGGACATGATGCTATTGATAACAAACATAAGATTGTCAAAGACTATGTAAATGATGTGATTGATCAAGTAAAGGTTGAATATCATGATGAATAAAGGCAGGACTACCATTTACAACAAGGTGAAATAGATGCTATGATTGTGCAAATGTAGTGTATGGATGGTGAATTATTGGGAAAGAGATTCAAATATGTTAAGTGCACTAAAAATTATACTAACCTCTTTATAACAAGGAGATTCCCTATTGAGTTAGAGGTGGATTATTATATTAGTAATCTATATTTTATGTTAGGGTATGTTGTTTGAATTAAATATCATAATGACATTCTATACTTATGTTGCATTGTGCTTAATGATATTTTAGAATGGATATTGAATGTACAATGAATATTAACTTCGGGATGAAGTTTTCTAAAGAGAAGGAGTATGTAATGCCCCATTGTAGCTAGGCTCATGTACATTATTATGATTAAAGCGATTTTCATTTTCAATTCTATGCAAAAAAACTTATATCTGAGTAGTTCATTATCTATCCTAGAACTTAAGGGTGACATTTCCTAAAGAGGGCGTGTATCTAGTGCCTCACTTTTACTTTATACCTAGATTAGTATGAGATACTATTATTTGAGGGCATTTGGTTTTGGATGACCCAACTATGTGCGTATTCAAACTTGGATTATTATGCTATGTTATTTTTGAGGGAATTCGGTTTTGAATGACTCATCAATGTGTGGAAACTAATACGTTGATTAATAAGTGGGATGCTTTAAAGTTATCTATTATGAAATTGTGAAGTGATCAGTTGATGACAAGTATATGGTTATATTGCCGTAGAGTTAAGAAATGATGATTTGATGATGATCAAATGTTTATGATGCCATGATATTATAGAATGATGCTTAAAGGAATACATATATGTTTATGTATATCATGTAATTTTTACGGGTTGTTGAGTGTGATAGGAAAATATAGGTACATGTGATGCAAGGTGACATCAATACTGCATAGACTTCATATTGAGTACAGGTATCCATGACAAGTGATATTGACCTAATATGAATTGATATATTATGTTTTTATTTAGAAGTATTTGATGCACCTAGTGTTTTACATTGAGGCACTAGATTGCGATTGTCAATCGGTCCACATTAGGTAATGGGGATAAATGGGAAGATGTAACACTAGCGATTACTCCACGTGGAAAGCTGAAAAGTGAGAGAGGCTTTTGCTCGTGAGATGAATTTTTTTGTAAGGGTACGCCTCGGATTTTCTCACTCACAAGGATTAGTCTTGGGGGTGTGCAATAAGGACTTGGAATCATTCCCAAGGAACCATTAATCCCTTAATAGGTATGACTAGACTAAGTTAACGAGGTCTCATTTGTCATACTAGTCCCCACCATAGAAGGGATATTTGGGGTCATGGAAAGAGCATGGAACCCTTCATATTCTCATGACAATGAGAATGCAACAGTAAAAATAAAACACTAAAGGGGGTTAAGAATCCTAAGAGAAATATCTATTTCCTCATCGTATTTACTATGTCACGTGTCCTTTGTTCCTCTATTGCTTCTTAGATTGTAGATTCATCCTCCTCTACTCGACATTTTCTTGAACATATTTGAATTCTTCTAATGGTCCAAAAGATCCTGATCACAAACAGATTAGTACCTGGGGTTCTTACATCACTATTAAAAAAAAATTGAACAAAATGAAATGAAACTAACTACAAAAATGTTAAAGACACACTCAAAGAAAACATGAAGAAAAATTGAACATGTACTCAAATGCCCTCATGCTAATAAGATCATGTTGTCACCAAGTTATCTTTTAACATGATTTAGCTTCTTTCTTTCAATGAATCAAAAATAAAGAAATCATATTGTACCAAAATGATGAGGTCTCATAGATACCGATTAAGGTGGATGCCTCATGCTATTACACCACAATTTTTCTAGTGAGGTCATTTTTACATCTTACCATTTATTCTCTTGCAAATTGTAAATGTTAGCTCAACCAAAATCATATGCAAAAAAATATAAATTTCAAGGAAAAAAATCAAACTACTAAATATCTAATCCCTTAAGCATATCCCTCTCAATGATGCCAAAAATGATGGTTAAATTATATGCAGAATTTTCAAACATTAAATTATCGACTACGATGTTCTTAAAATTTGAGATGCAAGCACAATCGATGCAATACTAAAACCTAATATATCCTATGCTAACAACTACTAGAATTTAAGAATATGGAATTAGTCACTAGGTTGTGGAACAACTAATGTTATAAATGCTCAGTGTCACAATATTTCATGAGTGGATGTTCAAGTAACTATGAATCACAATATTTCATGAGATGGTGTTCGAGTGACTTTGAGGGAGTATACTATTAATATCTTGAATCTTCAATGATATTCTTGTAGTGGATGTTGAAATAAACACACTTTAAAGATCTCTAAGGAAATCTTATGCTATAGGAAAACAATCAAAACAAAGTAAAGATACAATTTAATGTTAGGATATTCCTATAATCCATCCTAGTCCTAGCAACATTTTCATTATTTACATTTTCAGTCATGCATGCACTTTTAGGGTTTGCATCCATTATTTAGGGTTTCCATGCATTTGCATGCATCCCAGTCATCAGTCCCAACACCTAGCCATCAGTTAGCTATCTCCCGGAGCTTCTTTCCACTCATTTTTAGCCCTCCTAGAGCTTAGTGCACCCTCCTTTCATCTACCAGTTGTGAAAGGTGCCCTTCCTTACCTACCATTTAGTTATCTTTAGTTCTTTCCTTGATTTAAGGCTAGACTGACTCTCAACTTACTGTATCACTCCGATGGACCTCCAGTGAGACTCGACTTCCCATTCTGACTTCAGTTAGCTCCTCATGCATCCTCCACTGAGCCTCGTTCATTCAGTTAGTTCCAGTTACACTCAGTTTGAATCAGTTTGACTGATGGTTGACAGTTACTTGAGCATTGATGACTCCACTGATGATGAGATAGAGTACTAGTTGTGCTCTGATGACACTCCAGTGATCTTTTAATTACTCCACGAAGGCTAATTCGAATTTCCACCTTAGGCATTCGAATCCTCATTCATTGTACTACTTATTTGTCCATATTGTGATTAATTAATTAGTGTGTGTGAAGTATTTTTGCTTCTATACGAGTTCTACTGTATTATTATTCTACTGCTCATCTTACTACATTGACCACTCTTAATCTTATTCATAAATTATTTCTTGTGAGGTATACATTAGCTCTTAGATATGCTGTGAGGAGTTTCACATGGTATAAGAGCATGTTGAGAGTATTGTTTATCTCCATTCCTGAGAGTTTTTTGCAGGTTATTATCAAGATTTTGAGTGCAGCAGTTGCAACAGTTTCTGCATTTTTGCAGCGGTAGTAGTTGAAGATATTTCTATTATTTTTTGCAGGTCTTCTACAACTTCCATGTATTCAGAAGAAATCCCTCCTCTTCCTCCATTCAACTATGATCTTCTTTCTCCATTCAACTATGATGAATTGAAACCGAAAATGATAGCATATTTGAAGAAAAATGATCTCTTTGATAATTGTTTTGAAAGAGAGTTCGAATCCTCTAAAGAAGAGATTCACTAGTTAAATAAAGGTGACAGATTCTATGGAACAATGATGTTTGCTTTGCCTGAATACATGATATACCAATACCTTGATGATGTCGAAACTCCAAAAGAGCTATTGGTCCAAACCCTTTCAAGAGAAAACAAAGTGATGCATTCGCTCCCCTTGATGGTCTCTCAGGTCATGAATCAGTATCAAACATATATCATATTGAAGTTGTCTACAAAGAAGAAGAACTTGCAGATTCTACACTCATGCTCCAAATTTCTTCTATTTCGAATTCTGTGCCAACTCACACTCTAGAAATTGCAGAAGGTCCTAAATACTCTCTTGCACCAAAGTCTATTGGTTTGCATCATGATCTATTGAATGTTTTGGAGGTCAAAACAGTCACTGGAGGTAATGCATTCATTCTCCTTGATCTATCACCTCGTATTTACTATTATATGATCATTATTCCATGCTTTCGGAAGGTTACTGAAGAATATGGCCATTTCCATTCGCTTGGGATAATTTCTCATGCACATCATGGTTTTGATCTCACTTGTTATGGTTCAAAGGAGATCTCAAGAAACCATTGTGATTCGCTTGGGATAAATTCTCATGCATTTACAGGTTTTGATCTCACCTCTTATGGTTCAAAGGAGATCTCAAGAAACCATGTTTCAAGTCTTGGAGCTGATTTAAAATCCAACCAATCACTACTTGGGATAATTTCTCATGCATATAATGGTTTTGATATCACCCCTGATTGTTCAAAGGAGATCTCAAGAAACTATTCTTCAAGTCTTAAATCTGATTTGGATTTCAAGCAATCATATGATGGTTCTTTTTGGCATGATCTCACCCATGATGGTTCGAAGGAGAAGACAAAAGCCCATCTGCACATTCATAGATTTGATCCTACCTCAGCTGATTCAAATCACAGTTTCAAGGATCATCCTCATACTTTTGGATTTGTTCTCATCACATTAGATCTAAAGAGAAACTACAAGCACATGCTTTCTGAGCATGATCCACTTCTTCCCAAGAAGAAGATACCTCCAGACATATGACCAAGCATCACACCTGCTTGATTTTGGAGCATTTATTTTTGTGTGTGCCTTACAGTGTATTTTGAGGGGGGGTATCTTTCCCATGAGGTTTTCCCCATTTCCTAGGTTTTTTTAGTATTATTATTCATTTGTATTGGGTGAGATTTGGTCTTAGTTACCAGGTCCCAAGATGGATTAAGGGGGGGTGTTAGGATATTCCTATACTCCATCATTGTCTTAGAAGCATTTTCATTATTTTCATTTTCAGTCATGCATGCACTTTTAGGGTTTGCATGCATCCCAGTCATCAGTCCCAACACTTGTCCCTCAGCTATTTAGCCATCGGAGCTTATTTCTACTCATTTTTATCCCTCCTAGAGATTAGTATGCCCTCCTTTCATCTACCAGTAGAGAAAGGCGCCCTTCCTTACCTACCATTCAATTATCTTCATTTCTTTCCTTGATTCAAGGCTAGATTGACTCTGGACTGACTGTATCACTCCGATGGACCTCCAGTGAAACTTGACTACCCATTCTGACTTCATTTAGCTCCTCATGCACCCTCCAGTGAGCCTCCTTCATTCAGTTAGTTATAGTTACAATTAGTTACACCTACCACACTCAGTTAGACTCAGTTTTACTGATGGTTGACAGTTACTTGAGCATTGATGACTCCACTGATGATGAGATAGACTACTAGTTGTGCTCCGATGACACTCTAGTGATCTTCTGATCACTCCATGAAGGCTAATTTGGATTGTCACCTTAGGCATTCGAATCCTCATGCATTGTACTACTTATTTGTCCATATTTTGATTAATTAATTAGTGTGTGTGAAGTATTTTTGCTTCTATTCAAGTTCTACTGTATCATTATTATGTTGCTCATCTTACTACATTGACCACCCTTAATCTTATTCCTAAATTCTTTCTTGTGAGGTATACATTAGCTCTTAGATCTGCTATGAGGATTTTCACATGGTATAAGAGCATGTTGAGAGTATTGTTTATCTCCATTTCTGAGAGTTTTGTGCAGGTTATTATCAAGATATTGAGTGCAGCAGTTGCAACAGTTTCTACATTTTTGTAGCAGTAGAAGTTGTAGATATTTCTATTATTTTTTGCAGGTATTCTACAGCTTCCATGTATTCAGAAGAAATCTCTCCTCTTCCTCCATTCCACTGTGATCTTCTTTCTCCATTCAACTATGATGAATGGAAACCAAAAATTCTAGCATATTTGAAGAAAATTATCTCTTTGATCATTGTTTTGAAAGAGAGTTCGAATCCTCTGAAGAAGAGATTCACTGGTTAAATAAAGTTGGCAGAGTCTATGGAACAATGATGTTTTCTTTGACTGAATACATGATATACCAATACCTTGATGATGTTGAAACTCCAAAAGAGCTATGGGCCCACTTGGATGAAAGATTTGGCAGACAGGATGAAGGGATTGGTCCAAACCCTTTCAAGAGAAAGAAAAGTGATGCATTCACTCCCCTTGATGGTCTCTTAGATAATGAATCAGTATCAAACATATCTCATATTGAAGTTGTCTACAAAGAAGAAGAACTTGCAGATTCTACATTTATTCTCCAAATTTCTTCTAGTTCGAATTCTATGCCAGCTCATACTCTAGAAATTGCAAAAGGTCCTAAATTCTCTCTTGCACCAGAGTCTGTTGGTTTGCATCATGATCTATTGAATGTTTCAGAGGTCAAAACAGCCACTGGAGGTAATGCATTAGCTCTCCTTGATCTATCACCTCTTATTTACTATTATATAATCATTATTCCATGCTTTTAGAAGGTTATTGAAGAATATGGCCATTGCCATTTGCTTGGGATAATTTCTCATGCACATCATGGTTTTGATGTCACCTCTTATCGTTCAAGGGAGATCTCAAGAAACCATTGCCATTCGTTTGGGATAAATTCTCATGCATTTATTGGTTTTGATCTCACCTCTTATGGTTCAAAAGAGATCTCAAGAAACCATGTTTCAAGTCTTGGAGATGATTTAAAATCCAAGCAGTCACTACTTGGGATAATTTCTCATGCATATGATGGTTTTGATCTCACCCCTACTGGTTCAAAGGAGATCTCAAGAAACTATTCTTCAATTCTTAAATCTGATTTGGATTTCAAGCAATCATATGATGGTTCTTTTTGGCATGATCTCACCCATGATGGTTCGAAGGAGAAGACAAAATACTATCTACACATTCATAGATTTGATCCTACCTCAGCTGATTCAAATCACAAGTTCAAGGATCATCCTCGTACTTTTGGATTTGTTCTCATCACATTCGATGTGAAGAGCAACTACAAGGACATGCTTTCTGAGCATGATCCACTTCTTCCCAAGAAGAAGATACCTCCAGACATATGACCAAGCATCACACCTGCTTGAGTTTGGAGCATTTATTTTTGTGTGTGCCTTACAGTCTATCTTGAGGGGGGGTATTTTTTCCCATGAGGTTTTCCCCATTTCCTCGGTTTATTGACTGTTATTATTCATTTGTATTGGGTGAGATTTGGTATTAGTTACCAGGGCCCGGGATGGATTAAGGGGGGTGTTAGGATATTCCTATACTCCATCTTTGTCCTAGAAACATTTTCATTATTTGCATTTTCAGTCATGCATGCACTTTTAGGGTTTGCATGCATTATTTAGGGTTTGCATACATCCCAGTCATCAGTCCCAACACCTAGCCCTCAGTTATCTATCCCCCGGAGCTTCTTTCTACTAATTTTTATCCCTCCTAGAGATTAGTGTGCCCTCCTTTCATCTATCAGTTGAGAAAGGCACCCCTCCTTACCTACCATTCAGTTATCTTCAGTTCTTTCCTTGATTTAAGGCTAGACTGACTCTCGACTGACTGTATCACTCTGATGGACCTCCAGTGAGACTTGAATGCCCATTCTGACTTCAGTTTGCTCCTGATGCACCCTCCACTGAGCCTCCTTAATTCATTTAGTTCCAGTTACACTCAGTTACACCTTACACATTCAGTTACACTCAGTTTGACTGATGGTTGACAGTTACTTGAGCATTGATGACTCCGCTGATGATGAGATAGAGTACTAGTTATGCTTCGATGACACTCTAGTGATCTTCTGATCACTCCATGAAGGATAATTCGAATTTCCACCTCAGGCATTCGAATCCTCATGCATTGTACTACTTATTGTCCATACTGTGATTAATTAATTAGTGTGTGCGAAGTATTTTTGCTTCTATTCGATTTCTACTGTATTATTATTCTGTTCCTCATCTTACTGCATTAACCACTCTTAATCTTATTCCTAAATTATTTCTTGTGAGGCATACATTATCTCTTAGATCTGTTGTGAGGATTTTCACATGGTATAAATGCATGTTGAGAGTATTGTTTATCTCCATTCTTGAGAGTTTTTTGCAAGTTATTATCAAGATTTCAAGTGCAGTAGTTGCAGCAGTTTCAACATTTTTGCAGCAGTAGCAGTTGCAGATATTTCTATTATTTTTTGTAGGTCTTCTACAGCTTCCATGTATTCAGAAGAAATCCCTCTCCTTCCTCCATTCAACTATGATCTTCTTTCTCCATTCAACTATGATGAATGGAAACCGAAAATGATAGCATATTTGAAGAAAATGATCTCTTATGCTATAGGAAAACAATCAAAACAAAGTAAAGATGCAATTTAATGTTAGGATATTCCTATACTACATCCTAGTCCTAGCAACATTTTCATTATTTGCATTTTCAGTCATGCATGCACTTTTAGGGTTTGCATGCATTATTTAGGGTTTGCATGCATTTGCATGCATCCCAGTCATTAGTCCCAACACCTAGCCCTCAGTTAACTAGCTCCCGGAGCTTCTTTCCACTCATTTTTAGCCTTCCTAGAGCTTAGTGCACCCTCCTTTCATCTACCAGTTGTGAAAGGTGCCCTTCCTTTCCTACCATTCAGTTATCTTCAGTTCTTTCCTTGATTTAAGGCTAGACTAAATCTCAACTGACTATATCACTCCGATGGACCTCCAGTGAGACTTGACTTCCCATTCTGACTTCAGTTAGATCCTCATGTGCCCACCACTAAGCTTCCTTCATTTAGTTAGTTCTAGTTACACTCAGTTACACCTACCACACTCAGTTTGACCTAGTTTGACTGATGGTTGATACTTACCTGAGCATTGATGACTCCATTGATGATGAGATAGATTACTAGTTGTGCTCCGATGACACTCCCGTGATCTTTTGATCACTCCACGAAGGCTAATTCGAATTTCCACCTTAGGAATTCGAATCCTCATTCATTGTACTACTTATTTGTCCATATTGTGATTAATAAATTAATGTGTGTAAAGTATTTTTTCTTCTATCCGAGTTCTATTGTATTATTATTCTACTGCTCATCTTACTACATTGACCACTCCTAATCTTATTCCTAAATTCTTTCTTGTGAGGTATACATTAGCTCTTAGATCTGCTGTGAGGATTTTCACATGGTATAAGAGCATGTTGAGAATATTGTTTATCCCCATTCGCGAGAGTTTTTTGTAGGTTATTATCAATATTTTGAGTGCTGCAGTTGCAATAGTTTCTGCATTTTTGCAGCAGTAGCAGTTGCAGATATTTCTATTATTTTTTGCAGGTCTTCTTCAACTTCCATGTATTCATAAGAAATCCCTCCTCTTCCTTCATTGAACTATGATCTTCTTTCTCCATTCAACTATGATGAATGGAAACCGAAAATGATAGCATATTTGAAGAAAAATGATCTCTTTGATAATTGTTTTGAAAGAGAGTTCGAATCCTCTGAAGAAGAGATTCACTAGTTAAATAAAGGTGACTGAGTCTATGGAACAATGATGTTTGCTTTGCCTGAATACATGATATACCAATACCTTGATGATGTTGAAACTCCAAAAGAGCTATGGGCCCACCTGGATGAAAGATTTGGCAGACAGGATGAAGGGATTGGTCCAAACCATCTCAAGAGAAATCAAAGTGATGCATGCGCTCCCCTTGATGGGCTCTCAGGTCATGAATTAGTATCAAACATATATCATATTGAAGTTGTCTACAAAGAACAAGAACTTGCATATTCTACATTCATGCTCAAAATTTCTTCTATTTCGAATTCTGTGCCAGCTCACACTCTAGAAATTGGATAAGGTCCTAAATACTCTCTTGCACCAGAGTCTGTTGGTTTGCATCATGATCTATTGAATGTTTCGGAGGTCAAAATAGTCACTGGAGGTAATGCATTCGCTCTCCTTGATCTATCACCTCTTATTTACTATTATATGATCATTATTCCATGCTTTTAGAAGGTTATTGAAGAATATGGCCATTTCCATTCGCTTGGGATAATTTCTCATGCACATCATGGGTTTGATCTCACCTCTTATGGTTCAAAGGAGATCTCAAGAAACCATTGTGATTCGCTTAGGATAAATTCTCATGCATTTACTGGTTTGGATCTCACCTCTTATGGTTCAAAGGAGATCTCAAGAAACCATGTTTCAAGTCTTGGAGCTTATTTAAAATCCAAGCAATCACTACTTGGGATAATTTCTCAGGCATATGATGGTTTTGATCTCAACCCTGTTGGTTCAAAGAAGATCTCAAGAAACTATTCTTCAAGTCTTAAATTTAATTTGGATTTCAAGCAATCATATGATGGTTCTTTTTGGCATGATCTCACCCATGATGGTTCGAAGGAGAAGACAAAAGACTATCTACACATTCATAGATTCGATCCTACCTCAGCTGATTCAAATCATAGGTTCAAGGATCATCCTCATACTTTTGGATTTGTTCTCATCACATTCAATCTAAAGAGCAACTACAAGCACATGCTTTCTCAGCATGATCCACTTCTTCCCAAGAAGAAGATACCTCCAGAAATATGACCAAGCGTCACACTTGCTTGAGTTTGGAGCTTTTATTTTTGTGTGTGCCTTACAATCTATTTTGAGGGAGTGTATTTTTCTCATGAGGTTTTCTCCATTTCCTCGGTTTATTGACTGTTATTATTCATTTGTATTGGGTGAGCTTTGGTCTTAGTTACCAGGGCCCAGGACGGATTAAGGGGGGGTGTTAGGATATTCCTATACTCCATCCTAGTCCTAGCAGCATTTTCATTATTTGCATTTTCAGTCATGCATGCACTTTCAGGGTTTGCATGCATTATTTAGGGTTTCCATGCATTTGCATGCATCCCAGTCATCAGTCCTAACACATAGCCCTCAGTTACCTAGCACCCAGAGCTTCTTTCCACTCATTCTTAGCCTTCCTAGAGCTTAGTGCGCCCTCCTTTCATCTACCAGTTGAGAAAGGCGCCCTTCTTTACCTATCATTCAGTTATCTTCAGTTCTTTCCTTGATTTAAGGCTAGAATCACTCTCAACTTACTGTAGCACAGCTGTTACAGTAAGCGTTTTGAGCTGGTTGTTGGCATGAGTGATGTATATTTTGCACTTTCCTTTGGCACACTCAGTTGCATTAGGGTTTTTGAGATATTTTTCACTCGACACATCTCCCAGATACTTGACACCATCTGTCACCATTGAGTCCCTGAGACACTCTTGGCACCTCAGGGGTGAGCCCCCGCAGCACGGTTCACTTGAAATCACCCGTCATAGACATAGATCTTCATCACTTAACACCACTTGTCATAGAACTAGAGCTTCGTCACTTGAATCTACTCGTTGACGACATAGTGCTACATCCCCTGACTTTGATGCCCCTTATTTCACATCTGATTCTGAGGCAGAGTCGAAAAACTCCACTTACACCGCACCAACCAGCCCCATGGCTAGCATTACCTCGAACCCTTTCTTTGTAGGGACCCTTGGTGGAACGTCCAAAACCACTCCATCCACCACACCTACTTTGGGTATGCCCTCGATGGGGCCCACACCCACCATTCCAGTCACTGTGCCAATTCCAGTGGCTAGCATACCCAACCCAACCCCACTGGTAACTCACACTATGCTTAGCGGTACAGGACCCTCCCATACCATCTCCACCCCCCTGTTTGGGGGTCACATCCCTAATACAAACCCAACCCCTATACTTGGGGGCATCGGCCCCACCATGGCTGCTACCACCAGCACGTCGCATCCTTCTACTAGTTTTCCATTCATGGCTAGTCTCAACCTTCTTGACCTGGCCAGATTGACCAATGATCCCATCAGACACGATCCTACATGGCCTCACATGCCCACCACGCTCCCATCAGACATCCCTAAGTTTGAGGGTAAGGCAAGTGAAGAACCCTAACATCACATTATGTCCTTCCACCTATGGTGTTCCTCTAACTCCATAGTGGACGACTCTGTCTGACTCCATTTGTTACAATGGACTCTCACTAGTTTTGCAACCAAGTGGTACATCGAGCAGCCTCATGGGACCCACGCAACCTTTACTTCCATTGACTCGACCTTCTTGCAGTTTTTTCAGTTACCTGTCCACTATGATGCAGGAGTTGAGATCCTACTGTCCTACAAAAAAACCATGGCCACCCACATCACTGATCACATTCATGAGTGGCATCGACGCCGAATCCTATGCAAAATCAAGTTAGATGACCGTATCCTCCTCGACTGGTTTCTCAAATCTATCCTTCCCGTCATTGATAAGGATGTGGCATCCGAGCAAACCTAGTCTGAAGAAGAAGCCATCTTAAATCCTAGCAGTTTGACTTTATCTACGCCCAGTCTAGTTACCTATATACCATTATACCCGATGCTCCTCGCGGTTATTCCTCTCGAAATGATGCGCCGGGGGCATCCCATGCCACCGATGGCATCATTGGCCATGTTGCATTGCATAACCAACCCTTTTCCATTGCACGTACTAGTACTAGCTCCGACCTTTCGCGGGCTACATCCTACTTTGGAGCAACCAATTCGTATACTCCCACAGCACATAATCACCACTCCCATGGACCCTCATGTCCACCTCAGTGTTTTTTCCACCCACCCCCCACTTACATCCCCTCGATTACACCTCACACATATTACCACCAACAGATCGTGCACGCTCCTGTACCCCCCAAGCCCCCACCGCTTATTATCCACCATAGGTAGCACTGACGACAACTCAACCACCGGTCACATAGATGTATCAACAACCCCCACAAGGTCCTACACTTGCACCACTTCCATCCCCACCCACTTATTATTCCCCGTAGCCTGCTCCCATACCAGCACAACCCCAGAACCCACCTGCTTCCCAAGGGAAAGTGTACGCACAGCAAAATCCGCAGCAGAACCAAAATACGCAATGTAACCAACAAGGATAGAAAAACCGCGGGAAAAGACGTAACCACGAAAAAAAACCCCCTCCAGACCAAGGTGGCCAACCACCTAATCCCCCAAACAATAATAACGCTGCAACCGCCAACCAAAACCCTAATAGGCCGCCAAATCAAGCCAAAAACCCCAACTTACAAACAAACCATCCTTGTTCGATCTGGGGGGTCTATGACCATTACACACACACTTGCCCACATTTGGAGCGGGCACGAAAACTTTGGACTGATGATGTCCACCGCTAAGGGCATGCAGCTCCACCGGCGCCACCTAACCCACCACCTCCTCAAACACAACCTTTGGCACTGCAAAATCCTTTACAAACCCAAGGTGTGGGGAACACTCAATCGTTGGATCCCCCTCATGGAACCACGCCACCCCAACAACAAGTCACGTATGCTGCGCCTGCCCACCCTAGTTTAGACTCAGGTACCTATCACTTGCTAATGATGTCAACCTTCAAACCCGCCGGAATCAATATGGATCCACCCATGAAGCCCCTCCCCCTGACAAAACCACCAACGCTCTTCCCACTGATAAACCATTACGCATACCTCCTGCCCCATTAGATGGAGCCCCAAAAGCCCCTCGCTTCCCACTTCGTCAAATCAACAATAACCCCAATGCTCGCGTTGCATCTAATTACAGCATTGTGGACGACTTAGCCCAATCTCCCACGGCCATGTCTTCCTTAGAAGTCTTAAAAATTTGTCCTACATAGCGTAAGACCCTACTATCCACTATTGGTGCTATCGATCCCACTGACTCACGAATGATGGCCTTTGATTTGGACCAATCTGAACCACACCTACCTTCCACATTAGCATTCAAAGTTTCAGTATCCATTCAGAACCTTGTAATCCATCGGGGCATCATCGATGAGGGTGCCTCCACATGCATTATGTCCACATTCGTTTGGCAGAAGTTACGATGCCCTACACTCCAGCCATGCACCACTGCGTTGCGAGCCTACGACGGTCGTTCGGCTAAACCCCAAGGTCTCTTAGCTAATGTCTCCATCTAGTTGGCTGGTAAAACAATGCTTATTCACATAGAAGTCATCAATGCCCAACTTGATTATAACCTCTTACTTGGCCGTAGTTACATGTATGGCATGCAGGCAGTTGCTTCATCCATTTTCCGTATCATGATGTTCCCCCATGAAGGACGAGTGGTCAAGATTGATCAACTCACCTATTACGATCCCAATGCCCCAGCTGCACCTGAAAATGTTCTCCAATGGTTGAAAAACCTATTCACAGTGCATCTAACTCATTGATTTCCTCAGTTGGACCCAAAATCTACTAAGATATGCTAATGAATTCCACATTCCAATCCATTCCACCCCCGTCACAGGCGACAAAAATATCTGGCTTATGGACCCTATCCCATAATACACAAACACCCAGCTATCAAAACACACAGCTATCAACTGCCCTTGCTACCCCAACCACCATCGGTACCTAGTCATGTTGGCGATACACCCATCCATACAATCCCCTTCCTATTTCCCCCTTCGGGAGTACTAAGCACCCCGATTATGGCCACACTCAACCTTCCAGGGTTAACTTTAGGACTACCTGTGTGGTATCTCACACCTCCTGCTTCCCCTCCCACACCAAATGTCGTCTTACAACGAGTACAACCCACTACCAGTGCTAGTAGACCACCTCCTAGTGTCACCACTCCTTCCTCATCCACCCCTTCTTACCAAACACACTGGGGAAAAGGCCCACTACCTTATACCACTCTACCTGCGCCCAAAACTATTAAAAATCATCCACCATTTCGAGCTCCTCCCAAATTATCTTTGTGTGATGAGTTAGGCCATGCTACCCATCAATGTCCACAATTACCCACACTAGAGGAGCACATGCAAATGCTTGACAATGACCCCAACATCCTGGTTTTCCAACTCGATCTTACCCCTAAGCCTCGCGATAAATCACTGCGTACCAATCACCCTTGTGCAATATGCGGTATTTACGGCCATTACTCACATCACTTCCCTGATCTCCCGGATTATAGAGCCGCCCTCTACGAAATGAATAACACGAACCTAGAGACATCTCCTCCCACCATTGAAGAGATCCACCCCCCAGAATCTCCACCAACAGGAGAAATCAATACCATTTATATGATCTCTACTACTAGTGATCCCTCCCTCGTCAACCGATTTGATGAGAAAAAGTTTCCACAATGATGAGGAGATTCTCGAGGCTCTCACCACACCTGATTACCCCTGGGATGATATGCACCATCGCTCTTGTTTCCTCCTGGAGGCGTCCTCCTCTGCCACAGCCATCCAATTCTCTGTTGAGTCCAATGATTTCCTCCCAACCAAAGTCGATTGGTTTAAAGAGCCCATTCTCGCTCCCTTTTCCTTCGAGGAAGGTAACATGGCCAACATCTCACCCACGATCCACATCGATATTTCTTCCCCAGCCGATGCTCCCGAACTCATCTTGTTGGGAGCCTCCTGCACTGAGTACAAGATCAGAGAATACAAAAAACTTTTTCAGGAGTTCCACATTGTCTTTGCCTGGTCCTACACTGAAATTCCTGGTCTTGACCCCACTATCATAGAGCAACACATTGACACTTGGCCGAACATGCCCCCCGTTTGCCAAAAACAAAGCCCCATTCACCCATCAAAGCTCCCCACCGTCAAAGCCGAAATTGAAAAACTTTGCACTGCAAGTTTTATTTATCCCATCGCATAAACCACTTGGGTTTCTAACCCGTCCTCGTTAACAAAAAGCAAGGCACCATCCGAGTATGTATTGAATTCCACGATTTAAACCAAGCATGTCCCAAAGACAACTTCACCACGCCATTTATTGACCAACTCATCGATGCATGTGCGGGGCATGAAGTCCTATCCTTCATGGGCGGATTCTCTGAGTATAACCAGATTCAGATCCGCAAGGAAGACCAATACAATACTTCCTTCACCACCCCTTGGGGCACCTTTTCTTATTGTGTCATGCCTTTCAGCCTTAAAAATGCTGGCGCCACCTTCGAGCGGGCCATGACCTACTATTTTCATGACTTGGTTCATATCCTATTAGTCTATCTTGATGATCTCATAGCATGCTCCAAGAAATGATTTGACCACCTTAACGACCTCCGGCAAGTTTTTATGCATTGTCGTAAATATCAGATGCGCTTGAACCCACTCAAGTGTGTCTTTTGCGTTCCTGCAGTATGGTTTTTAGGTTTCATTGTTTCCCACAAAGGAATCGCTATTGACCCCCTAAAATTTCATGCCCTATTAGACCTTCCATCACCATGTACGCTCCGACACCTATAGAGCTTACAGGGGAAATCTAATTTCCTTCGTCGCTTCGTTCTTGACTATGCCACCACCGTTCATGGTTTCTTACTATTGCTTTGTACCCACATACCCTTTGTTTGGGATGACTAGGAACAAGCTGCTTTCGAAGCCCTTAAAAAATCTTTCACATAGGCCCCATTGATCTACCCTCTGGATTTCTCTAAAGACTTCATTTTTTATGTCTCGGCATCCGATTATGCCATGTTAGGGGTCCTTGTTCAAGAAGACTTTGCTCACCAGGAACATGTCATTTATTAAGTAAGCCAAACCTTGTCTGGACCACCACTACATTACCCGTATGAGGGAAGGATCGCCCTTACCGTCGTCTTTTCCGTACAGAAATTATGACATGAAATTCTCCTAAGCCATACTATAGTTGTCGCCAACTCCAACCCCGTGGTCTACCTCTTGAACCGTCGCCTTCTGCAAGGCCACGTCGCTAAATGGGTAATTATCCTACAAGAGTCCGACCTAACTTTCACAACCCCTAAGAGTACTAAAGCCCTTGCACTTGCCCAGGTCATAACCGACCTACCATACCTTTTTCCATCACCGCCAATCACCACTAAGTTACCTAATGACCATTTGTTTATCATCTCATCAGATGACCCGTGGTACAGTGACATTTTGATATACCTCCGCACGCAGAAGTTTCGACCCGACATCGATCATGATGGACGTCGCTGTATCCGTCACCATGCCTCCCGGTACCTCCTCTTGGGTGATGTCCTCTATCGGCGCAGTGTCGACACTATCCTCCGGTGTTGTCTCACACGAGATGAAGCAGAACAAGTTCTCAACAACTGTCATAATGGTGCCCGCGGTGGAAATTTTTTTGGGATGGCCACAACCCAGAAGGTAATTTGTGCCCAATACTTCTGGCCCACACTATTCACTGACTGCATCGCAACGATCAAGCATTGCCGTAATTTCCAGCTCTTTGCCCCTAAGGCCCGGACACCACCCACCCCACTCGACCTGGTCATCACCGTTGGCCCTTTTTGCAAATGGTTCATCGACTTCATGGAGTGTAATACCCCATCCTCCAACGGCCATAGGTACATCATTTTCCCCGTCGACTACTTCACCAAATGGGCTGAAGCCATGCCTACCTTTAACTGCAAAGCCGACATGGTTGCCCATTTTTTTTTTAACCATGTCATCACACAATTC
Organism: Larix kaempferi; assembly: GCA_027924585.1. Classification (NCBI taxonomy): domain Eukaryota; kingdom Viridiplantae; phylum Streptophyta; class Pinopsida; order Pinales; family Pinaceae; genus Larix; species Larix kaempferi. Next base: position 222,424 of record BSBM01001063.1, read on the forward strand.
GGGGTCCCTAAAAAACTTGTCTCAGATCATGGCTCACATTTTGAAGATGTCATTTGGTGCGAGTTGTCAACTCTCCTTAAATTCAAACATCATTATGCCTCTGCTTATTACCCCCAAGGGAACGACCAAGTTGAGGCCATTAACAAAATTTTGAAAACAATCCTCCAACGAACTGTTGACCGACATAAGTCCAATTGGCATCACATGCTTTTCCTCGCATTATGGGCTTACAGCACATCAACTAAGACCGCCACTGGTTTTACCCCTTTTCAGTTAGTTCATGGTGTCGAATCTGTCCTCCCCATCGAATGTTAGATCCTTGCCCTACACATTGCCATCAAACTTATCCCAGACACCTCACCACTTGAACAACGTCTGTTGTTATTAGAGTAAGCCAACGAGGACCGTCGCGCATCCCTTTAAACCCACTGCTGTACAGTTTTCTTTCTTTTGTTGTTTTCCACTTTTTTATGCAACCTTACATTCATCATTTTCCTGCATGATCACAGATGGACCATTTCCAACCTTATTACAGAGGCTTCGCCGATGGAGCAAGTCGCTGGTCTCCAAACCTGGCCTCCGCAACTTGGGCCTTATATTCCCCTTCACACGAGTTGATTCACCTTGATGGAATGTGCATAGGGGCTGCTACCAATAACCAGGCCGAATACGATGCCGTGACCGGTCTCTTGACTGCTACCCTTCAGATGGGTATACGCCACCTTCGTGTGTTCCTTGAATCCCAGCTTCTTGTCTCCTAGATCAACAACTGCTACCAAGTACGTGATCCTTGCCTCTTTATAAAGTTCCTGCACACAAAAAAACTTAGCCGATAGTTTGAATCCATCACATTCACTCATGTCCCAAGAGCTCAAAACAATGTCGCAGATCAGATGGCTAACAACATCCTAGACTGTCATATCAATCACACCATGTATACCATCCACCATGCATCATCATCACAGCATGTAGATATATCAAAAAACATAAAAATCCCAAAAATCCTGCATCTACAATAGGGAATCCATGTGCCTACTACAACACATCATTTACATCCACGTAAAATAATCAACACAAGAAATAAACACGCATCCATGTGCGTACAAAAATAATCACCGCAAAATTCATCCATGTGCATATATATATATATATCATCGTCATACAAATGTCATAAGTGCCCCAACACTCAGCTATACATCAAGGAGCCCCAATAGCATCCTCGTCATAAATACATGCCATATATACAAAAAATACCGAATGCCCATGCGAATCAGGGGCAGTCCCCAGAACCCCCTAATGAGAGTCATATCCCCCATCTGATTCCTCATCACCCCCCGCTGCAGCCACCTCTGCTGCAGGCTCATCCTCTCCTTGCTCCTCCTCTGGATCCTCCTCATCCCCCTGTCAGTCCCGAGCCCTCCTCTCCTCATCCAACACTGCCACCTGCATCGAAATCTCCTGCAAATGCCAACGCAGCTTTGGCTCACTACACTCTCCTGTCAAAGTCAACCGTACAAATTACACATGGCACTTTGGGTTCACTTACTATTTATAGACAGTTGACCATTTCTTGATTCGTCCATTCTGGATCCATATGGAATCCATTTTCCGAACCATTTCTACCACTGGAATTAGGACGACGAGACCCTCATTATGGTCAAGTCAGTTTCTTGGTTTGCTAGGCCCCTTTTTTGGGAATATTTTTTAGGCACCCCTTGTCGCCTCAGTTTACGTGCCACATCGATCATTATCCATTTTTGTCATTCTTTATATCATCGAATTCATTTTTTCGTGCTCATGATGATGCTTGAGATCATTTATTTCACGCCACATTAACCGCCATCATTTTTACAAGCTTATCCATGAGCCCTCTGCTCCATTCATATTACACTTATTTTGTTATTTTGCCACCATTCATCATCCTACAAGGAGGAACCACCAGTGTTCCCCCCCAAACCTCATTCTTGGTGCTCATTGATGTCTTTTGACTGAACACTCCCTCCTTGCTTGGCCATTCCTTTTGTTCAGTATAATTTTATCCCTTTTTTGGGCCGGACAAGTCCTTTACAAAAAAGGCACTTAGGGAGTTTCTATTAAGCTCTTTTCTGACTCCTAAAACAATGAAAAGATCATCGAGCAATCTTACTTCCTTTCCTGCTCATTAAAGTACCTGAAAGGGCGTCTATCTGGTATAAGTTTAACCCTTTTCCGGACCTGATAGACTAATTATGAAAAAGGAATACTCTAGTCACATTAGCTACAAGAGTTCTTCATTGCATCCTTTTATGCTTTTTTGGGCATTGGATACTAACACACAAAAAAGAACCCCCCTGGAGTCTTCTTATTGCTTTCAGACTCTCTAAAATTGAAAGCAACCAAGAGCATGCACCGTCTTGGGCTCGTACAAATCCACATGATGGTACCATTCCAATATTTCAGAGTCTTCTTATCGCTTTTAGACTTCTTAAAATTGAAAGCAATCACAAGCATGAACTGTCCTAGGCTCGGCTAAATCCACATGATAGTACCATTTTGAGCACACTTCTATCTCTTCTTCCAGCTCCTTAAACCATGAAGAAGGCCCCACTGTTATCTCTCAGCACTATGATCACTCATCTCGGCAACACCCCCAATAAGGTCTCCTTTGTTTAGAGTATTCTACGATATACCATCCTTAGAGTCTCCTGACATCCTATACCAACTTGAGTATCCCTCATTACAGTCACAATCCTTGGTCCCTTAAAAGCTATGATCCCCTTTCCCCAGGTCAGTGTCATATGCTTCCCGACAACCCCTGCCATCATACTCTGAAAAAAGGAAGTTTGCGTTCCCCCACCCAACGACCGGTGTTTCCTACCCTCCCAGTATGTCAGTTACACATGTAGTCCTATCACCTCTTGTTTATCCACCTCGTGCTCATATCAAGGAAACATCATTGCCTCGCTAGTTGCAGGTCTCCCTCTGTCGATGCCACCCCAACTATTCTAGAGGATAGACCCAGAGGTCCCTACGCCTTGGACTCATCACCATCTGTGGTGAGTGCCTATGGACCATTTTGAGTGGAGTCCTCAGTGCCTCTCCAAATGGTTGTTTCTCACGTGCTCGACTTCAACACCTTGATCACACCATCGAGATTCGTGCAGGGTATACATCCCTTCAGTTATTGGACGAAGACCCTGAACTTCCCCCGGCTCTAGCACATTGGTGAGTCACTTTGGAACACCCAGTTATATGTTCCCGTGGATATCCGGGTTGCGTTGGTGATAGTATTCGGAAGACGTCCACTCGTATGCTTCCTTGAGTACCCAGTTCAACTACAGTCCAGTGTACCATTTAGGTTATGACTCTCCGTCATTGTCTCCACCCTGTTATTCGGTATCTTCAGATCCAACAGCTCATTAGTTCCTCTGGTACCACACTCAGCAACACTATATCGGTTCTTCAGATTCGATATGGTCCGACCAGGAGTATGTCCCAAATTTGTGTCCCCTCTAGACCATTATGATGTACCCAACAGTTTTTCATGTATTGTTCAGATACCCCTTTTTGGGATTCATTGTTATTTATATCTTGATACGAGCATGGGTATGCCCACCTCATCCATATATTAAGATTATTCCTCATTCATTATTGAGGTCATGTACTTTAAGTTTTTGCAGTTTGTACGGGATCGCTGTTCCGGTCTCTAATCCGTTTCTTCTCTTCTCCACACCCCAGGAAAACCATAAAAGACCTATGATGTCTATCGGCCATACGATGAGCTCCTTCCCTCACACATAAGGGGGCAATCTGTTAACACCCCAAAAATGCTCACCACCTCATCTCCCTCACTACATGACTCATTTGTCTATTTTTCCTACCATCTTTACCTCCAAAACCTCAAAAAACCATTAATTGGTCACCAAACGGCCAAAAAAGCCCCTTTTCACCCTCCAAATAATTAAATTTCCTCAAAAAATAGCAAAAAGCTTCTAAAAAGGCCCTAAATTCCCAAAAATCAAGTAGAAGGGAATACAAAATATAAAAAAGAGGAAAAAAGAGGGAAAAAAGAAAGCAAAAACCCTAAAACAACTGACCTAAACCATATGGTTCCAAAAACCATGGGTCAACACTCCACCACTAAGAACCCTATAAATAGGTGATGGAGGCTCCCCTTTTCACATCCACAATCTATCCTATCCTCATGCTGCCAAAATCACTTGTGAAGCCTAAGCTCACCATTTGAGCTAGTTTTCTCATTTGAGTGCCCCTTTTGGCCCACCATCCAAGCACTTTGGAGAAGGAGAAGGAACCCATTGGAGCACGGAAGCAGCCCTCCTGGACTACTGCAAGAGATCCACCAACCTCCATATTTGAGGTAAATGTAACTTTGGTCATACCATAATACAAAGGAAAATTTTCCATTATATTGTCATTGTCTTTTTATTTCTATTGATGCACATGTTAGCTTGGATTTTGTACTGTTTTACTATTAAAATTTACTGTATATTGAATTGTTACTAAGGAGGCCTTTCTCCTTAGTAAGTGCTCATCTGCACAAGCTAGGGTGAAAACCCTAGCTACAGTTTTGGCGACTCCAGTGAATCAGACTGAATCAGTTGACATCCTCTTTGACATTAGTTGATAGTTAAACATTTGACATCATATTTAGTTGACATCAATGACAACCAATAGTCAACAATGAGGGTGGAATGTTACTTGTATGCTATCTTGACGTAGAATCAAAGAAGGTGAATCTTCAATTACAAGGGGGGAATGTGAGATGGAGTAATCTCAAACTATTGGGACAAAGATTGATGAACCATGTATGCAAAGATAATTCCTATAGAACTCGTAGTTAGAATGACTGAGCACCCATGTAATCCGGTAGATGGATTCTTCTTTATATGGAAATCAACAATGATATTGGATGCAAGTACAAAAGGAGCATGGAAAAATAATGAGTAAGGTTAGAGATCCCTTGGAAGCTATGGTTTGGAGCACCCATAGTGGAAAGATCCTAGGCCATGGTTGTGACAAGGAGACATGAATAAATCAAGCATGGAAAAGCAAGAGGATGAATCAATGTATGGTGATCTTGTAGTCACCATGAATACACATGAATAATAATAATAATGGAGGAGTTTGCATGTAGAAGGTCATATGGCTGTAAGACCTGGTAAGGCATGCATAACCCTAGTAACTCACTAGTAAAGTCGGGAGATAGACCTAGGTGATGGGGGGTGTATGTGAGATCCCCAAGTCAAGATTAAAGGGGGGGTTTTAGGGTTAACCTTGACTCAGGAATGAGTCAAAGGTGTTTTATGTATAGTACATGGTTTCAGCACATGGCTTCTTGTAGCCCATGGTATTGTCCCAAGGTATTGCATGTAAAGAATCCTTTATAAGGCTTGATGAGGATCCATTGTAATTTGGCCTGGAGGTGAGTGGGTGAGCTCACTAGGAACGACTGGCTTGCTTTGGACATGTAATGAAGATCTTCATTTGCTACATTTTCCTCTCATGGTGTTTTCTAGGGAAAACTATGTGTCTATGTGCATTGTTGCTTGCTTATTGTTAATTTTTTCTCTCATGTATTATTTATTATGATCATAAATACTAAAAAAACTAAGTGCAAGAAATAAATAATTACTCAATTTACTCTGCAAATTATTCAAGTAGACTACTCTTCAAATTACTCACACCAGATTACTATGTAAACCATTCACAAAAACTACTCTTGGAGTTACACAATAATGAACTTTCGATTAGAAAACTAAAATAAGATCTGAATTCAAATTTAGAATTTAAAGAGATGAACTGTAAACAAGAGAGTGCAATAATTAAAAAAAAAGGAAGCTACAAGAAAAAAAGTATGTAAATAAATTTACAGGAGTGAGATGAACTACAACAAGTGGGCCCTCAAGGATTGTCACACACACAAGGAGAATATGACTAATTGGAGGAAATCACAACACTGATATTTTCATAAAGAATGTTTACAACTAATGTTTAGAAATTCCTTTCTCCACCAAATTCACAAAATTTCAAAGCTTTAGATTTAGCTTATTTATACAAAATGGAATGTAACAACTAATCCTATGAATACTCTCATGGATTATTGATGCATCTGGTCAGATCCTAAATATGCAAATTCAACCCTGGTTTGTATGGGATGTTGGAGAAAGGATCGCAATAGAAAATATGTTGAAATATTGTAACTTCAAAGAATATTATATTTGTATATTATTTATTCCGGAGATGTTCTATACCTCCGATGTGATTATACTATAAATCCGGAGATGTTTATTCCTCCGAGTTGGGTGTGGTAACTAGGGTTATTAGACCCACCATGTGGGGGTTGGCCCAGTTAGTTATAATGGGGTATTTAACCTAATGGTTAAATACGAGCCTACATGTACTTGTGTAAAATACATATCAGAGTAGTGTATAAATAGAGGAGGTGTGTTCCTCATTTGATATACTCACTCACTTGAGGATAACGCACTTGTGGAGGAGAGGTCTTCTATTGTGGAGGAGGAGATCATGTCTCAGGGTTTCATCTTTGTATATTGCTGGTCATCTATATTGAGGAAGCTTTGTTGGGTTTTCTACCCCATGAGGGTTTCCCAGGATAAATCTCTGTCTCTTGTGTTTATGTTGTGCTTGTTGTTTCTTCAGTGATCCTATATATGCTATTATTGTGAAATGGAATGTAATGCTGCTATTTTATGTCTTATCATATTAAATCTTAACATGGTATCAGAGCTAACCTTAAGGAAGACAAGGTATGTCACTTACGACACTTGCTTTACTTACGATAATTTGAAGGTTAGGGTTTTACATAGCAAAAACCAGTCTTCGTGGAACTTTCGCTATAAATCCATTTCTGCGAAGGTTCAGGGTCTGAAAAGTTTACAAGTCGGAGATAACATCCCCAGGTACCTTGTGTCCAAAGGGAACCCTCAGTTTCGTTGTACTTTATGAGTTATGATCAGTACAAGTTAGGGTTTCTGCCTCTTCCAGATCTCAGTCAAAATCAGGTAACCTTGGAAAAAAGGTCATAACTTGGGCTAGGAAGCTCAAAATGAAATTTCGTAAAAAGTGACAGGTAGTACACAGACTGTACTATCTCAGAAAACGTTTTCAGAGGCCGAAGATGAACCAGTGACACGTGGCACTCCGTACAAGTTCGCTCTCCTATTTTATCCCATAAACAAGTCACGTTGCGACACTTGGCATAACTCTCTCTCAGAGAGTCCAATTGAGGTCAGACCTGTCAAGATGGAAAGATAACAGGGCTAGCTATCTCAGGAAAAGTTTTCAGAGGCCGAAGTTCAAATAGTGACACGTGGCATGCCGTACAAGTTCGCTCTATAGGTACCTAGGATCGATAATAAATTGATAAGCTTAATGATCACCATGGGTGATGTGGATCTCAACCTTTGCTACAAGGTTGAATATGATTTCTATACACATATGACATGGATGCAAGAAGGAAATCACCACAGAGTTCGAATGATATTGAGGTTCATATCAGTAGACCCATCTAACGAGAGATGGCACAGATAGATATGCAGAAGATCATTCAATGCAGAAATGAAAATGAAAGATCTCAAATTGATGCTTTACTTCCTAGGTCTGGAAGTATGGCAAGGCTCAGAAGAAATATTTCTCAACCAGGGAAAGTATGATGAGAAATATGACTTGAGGTGTTGGAATGGCCACTCTTATGGATTCCAACTTGAAGCTGTTAGGGGATAACTCATCAGAGTTAGTGGATATAACTCTGTACAGTCAAATTATTGGGTCATTGATGTATCTAACATATACTAGATTATATATATGCTTTGTTGTGAACAACTTGAGTCAATATCTAGTGGAAACTAGATGTGTTCACCTGATAGTTGCAAAGCATGTGATGAGGCACATAAAGGACACGATAGAATTTGATTTATGTTATCTTGAAGATCATGACTTCAGATGGTTATTCAAATTCTGATTGGGCAGGAAGTGTATCAGACAGGAAGAACACATCGAGAGGATGTTATTGTCTGGGATTAGCCATGATCTCATGGTTTAACTGGAAGCAATCTAGTGTGGCTCTCAGCACAAGCAGAATATATGTCTGCTTGCTCTGCTAGTTGTGAAGAAGTTTGGCTTCAGGATTGCTTGACTTAGAGATAGAACCAACTGTGATCCTATGTGACAAATAGAGTTGTATCAAGATGACATAGAATCCAGTGTTCCATGATAAGTCAAAGATCATAGGGATCTAACAAGATATGACACAGAAAGGAACTATAAATTTTGAATTTGTAACAGGTTACCGATGTACTAACCAAACCTCTACCTCAAGTGAAGAAGCTACCAACATACTAACCAAGTCTCTGTCTAGAGTGAAATTTGAATACTTTCGAGACAAGCTTGGTGTAGCTCAAAAGGACCCTCCTCGAAAGGGGGAGTAGTATAGTCACTGCTGATGAAGATTGTCTCATCGAACAACAAGGTCGATGATGAGGTAACCTGTTCTCTACACCTAGATACTTAGAAATATTTAGATTTAGGACTCGTATACTTAGAATACTTAGTTTTACTTATACATGCTTTTGATGTTATATGTATTAGTAAGAATACATGCTTTTGATGATAGATGTATTGGTGAGAATACATGCTTTTGATGATAAGATGTATTGGTAAGAATACATACTTTTGATGATACATGTATTGATTAATGTACTTGTATGGTTGAGGATACTTGTACTTGTATTGATGAGAATACATGTGGGGATTGTATCATCCCTGGACTTCAGTTCCTGAATTGATCCGTAGACGTATGGTCTCCGAAAATGAAGTCCTTAGTGGACAGATAGGGATTGTATCATCCCTGGACCTTGGTCCCTGAATTGAGCCGTAGACGTGAGGTCTCCGAGAATGAATTCCTTAGTGGACAGTTGAGGGGATTGAATCATCCCTGGACTTTCAGTCCTAAAGAGAGCCATAGACGTGAGGTCTCCGAGAATGAAGTCCTTAGTGGACAGATAGGGATTGTATCATCCCTGGACCTTGGTCCCTGAATTGAGCTGTAGACGTGAGGTCTCCGAGAATGAAGTCCTTAGTGGACAGTTGAGGGGATTGAATCATCCCTAGACTTTCAGTCCTAAAGAGAGCCGTAGACGTGAGGTCTCCGAGAATGAAGTCCTTAGTGGACAGTTGAGGGGATTGGATCATCCCTGGACTTTCAGTCCTAAAGAGAGCCGTAGACGTGAGGTCTCCAAGAATGAAGTCCTTAGTGGAAAATTGAGGGGATTGGATCATCCCTGGACTTTCAGTCCTAAAGAGAGCCATAGACGTGAGGTCTCCGAGAATGAAGTCCTTAGTGGACAGTTGAGGGGATTGAATCATCCCTGGACTTTCAGTCCTAAAGAGAGCCGTAGACGTGAGGTCTCCGATAATGAAGTCCTGAATGAACAGGCAGGGGATTGCATCGTCCCCGGACTGAGGTCCCAGAATAGAGCCGTAGACGTGACGTCTCCGATAATGAAGTCTTGAATGAAGAGGCAGGGGATTGCATCATCCCCGGACTGAGGTCCCAGAATAGAGCCGTAGACTGGGTCTCCGATAATGAAGTCCTGAATGAACAGGCAGAGGATTGTATCATCCCCGGACTTCGGTCCCTGAATTGATCCGTAGACGTGTGGTCTCCGAGAAGTGGGGATTGTATCATCCTCGGACTTCGGTCCCTGAATTGATCCGTAGACGTGTGGTCTCCGAGAAGTGGGGATTGTATCATCCCCGGACTTCGGTCCCTGAATTGATCCGTAGACGTGTTGTCTCCGAGAAGTGGGGATTGTATCATCCCCGGACTTCGGTCCCTGAATTGATCCGTAGACGTGTGGTCTCCGAGAAGTGGGGATTGTATCATCCCCGGACTTCGGTCCCTGAATTGATCCGTAGACGTGTGGTCTCCGAGAAGTGGGGATTGTATCATCCCCGGACTTTGGTCCCTGAATTGATCCGTAGACGAATCGTCTCCGAGAAAGTGATTTTTTTTTTGTGGTTACTTGTATCGGTAGGATACTTGTATTGATGATGTGGTTACTTGTATCGGTAGGATACTTGTATTGATGATGTGGTTACTTGTATCGGTAGGATACTAGTATTGATGACATGGTTACTTGTATCGGTATGGATACTTGTATTGATGATGTGGTTACTTGTATCGGTAGGATACATGTATTGATGACATGATTACTTGTATCAGTATGGATACTTGTATTGATGATATGTATACTTGTATTGGCATGAATACTTGTACTAATGATGTGGATACTTGTATTGTTATGGATACCTGTGTTGATGACGATGCTGACGATCGTGTGATGACGATACTAATGATCGTGTGATGACGATGCTGATGATCGTGTGATGACGATGCTGATGATCGTGAGATGACGATGCTGATGATCGTGTGATGACGATACTAATGATCGTGTGATGACGATGCTGATGATCGTGTGATGACGATGCTGCCAATCGTGTGATGACGATACTAATGATCGTGTGATGACGATGCTGATGATCGTGTGATGACGATGTTGATGATCGTGAGATGACGATGCTGATGATCGTGTGATGATGATGCTGATGATCGTGAGATGACGATGCTGATGATCGTGTGATGACGGTGCTGATGATCGTGTGATGACGATGCTGATGATCGTGTGATGACGATGCTAATGATCGTGAGATGACGATACTGATGATCGTGAGGATCCAGATGTTGATGTTGTTGTAGCTGTTCGAGTGCTGCAGAAGATAAAGACTCAGTACTGAAGATGTTGATGTTCCAGTAACTGCTTGAGTTACTGATGATGTTGAGAAAGCTTCTAATGATTTATAGATGTATCATGTATGATGTTGATGACTCCTTGCTCGTGCAGATACTGTTATAATATCCTTCTCGTTAAGGGGGAGTGTTGAAATATTGTAACTTCAAAGAATATTATATTTGTATATTATTTATTCCGGAGATGTTCCATACCTCCGATGTGATTATACTATAAATCCGGAGATGTTTATTCCTCCGAGTTGGGTGTGGTAACTAGGGTTATTAGACCCACCATGTGGGGTCGGCCCAGTTAGTTATAATGGGGTATTTAACCTAATGGTTAAATATGAGCCTACATGTACTTGTGTAAAATACATATCAGAGTAGTGTATAAATAGAGGAGGTGTGTTCCTCATTTGATATACTCACTCACTAGAGGATAACGCACTTGTGGAGGAGAGGTCTGCTATTGTGGAGGAGGAGATCATGTCTCAGGGTTTCATCTTTGTATATTGCTGGTCATCTATATTGAGGAAGCTTTGCTGGGTTTTCTACCCCATGAGAGTTTCCCAGGATAAATCTCTGTCTCTTGTGTTTATGCTGTGCTTGTTGTTTCTTCAGTGATCCTATATATGCTATTATTGTGAAATGGAATGTAATACTGCTATTTTATGTCTTAGCATATTAAATCTTAACAAAATATGGGTTTTAGAGTTTTATAAAAACCACCTAATATACCAAAAAATATATTTTTTCTGGAAATATTCTTATCATGGGCTCAACCTACAACATTGTGCATAAAACCCATGTTTTAGATTTTTGAAATTGATCTTAATTTTCTCGGAAGTCGCATTGGAAGTTAACTTCTTGGAAACCACTATTAATTTTGAGCATAACTTTGTCCAAGTGTTGGATGTTCACACGTGTAACTTGGGCATGGTCTGATGGATACATAACCATCTTGGGCCTTCTATCTACAAATTCCATGTGGCCGATTCTCATTTAGACAAGTGGAATTATGAGAATCGAAGATGGCGATAGGAGGACATGAACTATGGTAGAAGCAATTGAACTATAACAATGAAAACTAAACTAGAAACATCTAACATTAGAAATAATAGTCGACAACCATATTTAATTCACTAGAAACGAAGGAATCATAAGGATTAACAACAATTTACCTCTTCAAGCTTGTTAGGGAACATTAGCTTCTAAAATATGATAATAGGAATAATAGGCGAGTATAGAGATAAATAGTTAAGAGGAGGTCAACTACTAATTTAAAAAATATAGAAAATAAAAGACAATAGTGTCTTCAAAACCCTTATAGCAATGCTGGAAAAAATAATTATTGTAAGACAGTATTTTCCTCCAAGGTCAGAAGCCGTAATCTTTGTAAGATTTAATAAATTTACAAAAAACCATGGGAAAACTAGGTTAACCAACCAATCCAAGGGTCAATCCCTTGTGGGATGCAATGAGACCAAAAATAAAGTATGATGGTGTACTATATTAATAAAAAAATAATAAGATCATCGAATTTGTGGAAGAATTTGAGAGGTTAAATATACTACTTATTGTGTAGTCTAAGGACAAGCCAACCTAGTTGACACTAAAATACATCAAGATCTAGGGCTTGGCCTCTTTACTACATTCAAAAAATAAACATAAATATAATAATTAGTCTGAGGGTTGAAACCCTTGTTGCATTATCATAAATAACCACAATAGAGCTATGCAAGTAACCATTTAAAGAAATTAAGTAATGATAGCGTGGGAGAGTCGAACAAGGCATTCACAGTTTTATACAGTTGCATCCAAAGCTAGATATAATCTTTAATTCATACCATCCTCTCGATTCAACCATAAGAGTCAATGAAATTAATGTATTTAATTGTACAAGAAATCAACCACAGTAAATGAAAAGGTTCAGTTTCGAAACACGACAACCTCAACTCAAAAAAACTAATAATTAAGGTACAAGAGAAGTGACAAGAATAATAGCATATATAGGAGTGAACACTTTTTGCAATGAAAAGTAATCTAATAAGCATATAGTTAATAATGAGAAACCTCCTAAAGAGTTGTTAATTTCAAAATATTACAATAGTGACATTGAAGCTGAGAACAAAATAAGACACATGGTTTAGCCCTAAACCCTTCATAACCAAACCAAGCTAAGAGGATCATTGATGTTGTTCCCCAAAATCTAGAAATGTAATAGCAAGTAAGCATAGAACCGATTTATTGGAACTCAAAGTACCTTGTTTGTGGGATGCATCAAACCTTTGCTTGACTAGATGCATAGGAAAGTGGTGTCCCTATAACACATCATCATGCAAGGAGGTAAGTAGAATGAATCAACTCTAAGGATGATAATATGAAAATACTAATTGAGTAGGTGGAAAATTAGCATTGCATGTTAGGGAAGAGATAAAGGGAAACCATGATTGAGGAGTTGATGTTGAAACCACTAGAATTGTCACCCAAACATACTACAATTAATAACCTTATAAGAATAATGTCGAGCTGATAAACTATTGAAAAATGACCAAAGAATTGCTTACAACATCATTTCAATGTTGTGAAAGAGAATGGGATCCATCCAAGCTGATGTATTCCTTTCATCACAAATGACCCATCATTAGTGACATAGTAGATGGTAAAAAATCCACAACCATGTAACAAGAAGGAAGAAAAAACAACATACTACCTTTAAACAAAGAAACACTATACATAAGCCACAATAAATCAACATTAACACTGGGGGGAAATAATAGTAAACACCACAAATAAGGAAGAGGATGGATTAAATTACAAAGGATCCAAGCCACTATTGAACACTGGTGCAGACCAAAATCAAAGGATGAAACCTTAATGGCTCACCAAGACAAATGACCCATGATTGCAATAGGTCTCAGTCAGTGAAATCCTAAGGGGCCAAGATCAATAAATGTTATTTTGATTTACGACCATGTCCAATTGCCATAATGAACACACCTACTAAGACACAATGTAAATAGTTATGTGGAGGCTAAGATTCTTACTCACTAGAAGATTGTTACAATCAACCATGAGCATAACAAATTGGTAGAGCCCACACCAGTGCTAGTCAATGACTGAAGAACCAACTTGTAGTCCACGATCGAAACTGAATTAATGATTATATATACATTGGGATCCATGAGATTCTGCATTAAAGAATTATTAAATGTGAGATGATTGTCGGTTCGTCAAGGGAGTCAGACTTTTATTGCTTTCCTATGCTAATGTTGCGAGTTACCCTTTTTACCAAGGTCATAACATTTGTAGAAGTCCATCGGGCCAAAGCTAATGTGAGGGCTGGTTAGGGACTCAGGTATATGTATTTGTATGTTAAGATTTCACCAAGTCAGGTGTTAATTCTAATTCTAGGTAGTGATCCATGCCAATATACAAAGGGAAGGGATAAATGAATAATAGCATACTAAGTATAAAGTATTGAGTGAAAAAGTGAATAGTACAATCAACATGATGATGTTGGGAAATAAGTAAATAAGTAGAGGACATAAATTTGAGCCATGGGTATGATTCTTGAAAACAATCAACTTTGAACTATATAATGACAATACCATCCAAATACCAAGATTGTTGTTGTAACTTAGAAAATCACGACTGATTAGAATATGGTCAAGATAATGGCGATAACAGTCCCAAAGCTGTATTATATTTCTTTTTAGGTATCAAATTTGATGGATGTTACAATGGACCCCACTAGAACTTGTATGTTACATTATCCAAAAGTAATGTTTAAGGAATATTTAATTATGATCTTTGTTTACAAGATAGATATCATTCCACGGAATGCACAAAGGAATTGTAGTAAAAATTTGATGTATGAATCCACTAGAATAAAAACCGATTACATATATATCATGTATGCGATGTAAACATATCACATACATAATATACAATACTCTAGATGGTGCAAATGCAAAATTTGAATTTAAACATAACGTGCACATGCTATGTAACACTTTAAACAATCCTACTCATATAAGTACATGACACCTCCTATCCTAATGTTTTACTACAAATTTAGCTTCAGAGTAAACAAACATGAACTATGGAACTAGAATTGCCATGGATAATGTGACATTTTTTTCTCTTTTCTCAATATGTATATGTTTGAAGGCCCTCTATAGCATTTAACAAACAATTATGGATGATGAAATCGCAAACATAGATAGAACCCTTTTTGAAAATTACAAATATGTAATTTAAGAAAATAATTTTTTTTTTAATATTTTTCTTGCATTGTAACTCCTTATTAGTTGGAAAATACCTTGTTGGTGTTTCTACCATAACTTTTCTATTTATCAACCATTTCATAAAAAATATATTATGCACTACTAGACATCTACCTATACATGTTATAAAAAATCCAATCCTTTGACATTAGAGAGGGGGTAGTTATCAAACCCTAGGGAGTGTGTATGGTATCAAGGGGATATATTCACTCCAGTTAATCCTAATTAGGTTTCTTAAAGACTTAAATTGGATTTAGCTTTAGGGTGTCTTTTTATAATGTCTAAGTCATCGATTGGAGATTAATGAAGTACATCAACCTTCTTATTATCTATTCTATTTGTTGTGAAATGATCTATGATATCTCATTTGTTACATGAATAGTTGATTATTGATCTATCTTTCACATTATACCTCCCTTGTATTAGTACCTAGGTCTACATGCTCAAGTTTTATAGTTCCCCCCTTGAAGTGGCATGTTAACATTTCTCTCTCTTAATCCTAATACAAGGGTTGTTTCTCAGGTTTTATTTATCTCTCTTGTATTTTTTGTTCAACATAGGTAATTCGTAACACTCTATTATTTTTCTCAGGATATTTTTGGGGTTAAGTACATTGCATTATCACCATTAATAAAAAAAAGAATTATTCACACATGTATCATAAAGAACAATTATGAAAAGCCATTGTCATTAATACTATCAACACTACCTAGTTATAATTAAGAATACTAATGTTAGATCATCAAAAGTACATATGTTGCACATTTATTATTAGTAACAATGATGCCACGATCATGATCAAAAGTATGAATTCTAATTATATCATTAAATAAAAATGTTGTTTCTACAACAATACCAATATCACATCATCAAAAAAATCATTGTTACATACTTTAAATCAAGAATACCAATGTTACATAATTAAATGTACTAACACTACATAGTCATTATCAAGAAAAAATATGTTAATTAATTCATATATTAACGGAACACTATTACTACTGCTAGAAAGAACATATGTAATCACAAAGATATATAGGCCTACCATATTTCAATCAAGTAGAAGAAATGTCTTTTGAGATAAAGAAGGGACATTATATTTGCTAAGTATAAAAGAATATGAAATAAAGGATACTCGAAATAATCCATAACATGTATAGTCATCAAGTTACACATGTGTCCTCTGGAAAATATATATTGAACAAGAGATCATTTAATAAAGAGGAATTCAAGTCTCATCTTGAAGTATCAATGATGAACTTACAATATATAACCAAAGGATATATAATGCATAGTATAATCACTAAGGAAATTCATCTGATGTTACCAATTTGCTTCTCATCAACACTAATCACCAATGAAAAACTCAACCATTATCCATGAAGTGGTGATGATCATATACAAAATAGAAATAATATGAAATGACACCATTAATTAGAATTAATTTAGAATTAACCTTATCATTTTTTATCATAAACAACCAAAACTAAAAGTCTCACATAGTAACTACCATGCAACAATGAGTGTTATAGTGTTTCAATTCTCCCACTCATAATAATGTTTTGGGCTTGGTTTTAATTTATCATCAAATACAAAAATATGTTATCCAATGTTTTCAATTTACACATCATCTTTATACAGATATAATCTCCTTCAAATATCATTATACAAAAATATGTTATCCAATGTTTTCAATTTACACATCTTCTTTATACAGATATAATCTCCTTCAAATATCATTAGATATTCATCCCTATTAAAATGTCACAAGCATTGGAAATTCATGATTGAATTATCAAGGTCTCTAAATGCAGCATAATCACTCAATGAAAGACATTATCAACAAGTCACAAACATTATCAATTTTGTATTCTCGGTATCATCAAACCATCAATAATAACAAAAAATGCAACACCAAGGTCTCTAAATGCAACACCATCACACTAAGAGGTTTTTATCTTAACTTTTGAACTTTGAACATAATCACATAAATAATTAATTATATTTCTCAATAAAAAATATTAAGTTACTAAATTTTCATATAAATTTTATTAATATAATAATAATAATATACTATATGATTGGTTTTGTTATATACAATATACAAACTTCTTACTTAATGATTAAGAACATGTGTTTCGTCTTTGAAGATTATAGTCTCTTATCCCACGAACAAAAAGGTACAAGAGGTCATAGTCCCTTATCCCACATAAAAAAAATACATATACCCTTTTTAAATGATTTAATGAGTTACATCCATAAACATTGACGTATATGGGCTATCATTGTAGCAAACAATTTTGATATACTTTCATTTTATATGTACTTCCACTAGAATCAGAATTATTTATAAATGGGGAAGAAGGCAATTATCCCTAAATCTACGCTATGTGGACCAATTTTGATATAATTGCTTTTGTGTGTATCTCCACTCAAAACAAAATTATTTATAAATGGGAAAGAAGGCAATTATCCCCCAAAAAAGTAGAGAATGTGGACCAATTTTAATATAATTGCCTTTCCTCCACTTAAAACAAAATTATTTAAGTCAAAGTGACCGTATTATTTTGTCGGCTAGTAGTAAATGGTAACGTCAAAAGGGTATGGGTGGATTCATATTCCAGTGCCTAATTCCTATTTAACTATTCCTTCTCTTCGCTGAAGCTCATTAAGATTTATATTGTTTTGATTTGACAATACTGTAGGGGCACGTCTGTTATTCGATCAAATTACAGAAGTGTTAATCGAGGGTCTTAGGCTCATTTTTACTATTCCTTCTCTTCTCTGAAGTTCATTAGGATTTATATTGCTTTGATTTGACAATACTGTAGGGGTACGTCTGTTATTCGATCAAATTACAGAAGAAGTGTTCATCGAGGGTCTTAGGCTCATTTTTACTGGAAAAATATGGCTGATTCTCTAGGTTCATCATCCTCAGAAGCCATGAACAATGTACAAGCTGAATGTGGGTGTTGTTGTTTTGAATTTCTAACACAAAATATGAGCTGAATGTGGGTGTTGTTGTTTTGAATTTCTAACACAAAATATGGTACAATGTGGAGAAGGGCATCGATTTTGTTTTGGATGTGTAAGGAGGCAGGTAGAAGAAATTATATATGGAAGTTTCAAAGCACATGCCTCTCTACCTTGCATGCATACTGATTATAATTGTGAACAGTCAATTATTTTGTGCGAGATTCGGAGGGCTGTCCCGGATGACGTTATTGAAAGATATGAGGAGTGCCAGGCCCGAGAAGCTGTAATTGAAGCAAAACTTGAAAACTTGGTTTATTGCCCATTTTGTAGTATCCCGTGTGAAGTAGACAAATGTGTTCAAGTTTTTGACTGTCCAAACCCTAAATGTTTAATGGCGTCATGTATCAAATGCAAGGAGACAAGTCACATACCTTTACGGTGTGAAGAGATTGAGCAGACATCTGAGACTGTTGTTCGTAGAAAAATTGAAGAGAGAATGACAAAAGCCGTGATAAGGGAATGCAAAACCTGCGAGGCCGAGATAGTAAAGATCGATGGATGCAATAGGGTGACGTGTACTAGGTGTAGAACAACCATGTGTTACGTTTGCCGACATGCCATCTCCTCCAGCTATGAACATTTTTGTAGTCATCATTATCCGCGAGAAGCAGGGAAACCCTGCCAAATATGCAAGGTCGATAAGTGTAGTTTGTGGGAGACTGAGGTAGAAGATAATGTGGCACTGGATGTAAATGATGTGATTGATCAAGTAAAGGTTGAATATCATGATGAATAAAGGCAGGACTACCATTTACAACAAGGTGAAATAGATGCTATGATTGTGCAAATGTAGTGTATGGATGGTGAATTATTGGGAAAGAGATTCAAATATGTTAAGTGCACTAAAAATTATACTAACCTCTTTATAACAAGGAGATTCCCTATTGAGTTAGAGGTGGATTATTATATTAGTAATCTATATTTTATGTTAGGGTATGTTGTTTGAATTAAATATCATAATGACATTCTATACTTATGTTGCATTGTGCTTAATGATATTTTAGAATGGATATTGAATGTACAATGAATATTAACTTCGGGATGAAGTTTTCTAAAGAGAAGGAGTATGTAATGCCCCATTGTAGCTAGGCTCATGTACATTATTATGATTAAAGCGATTTTCATTTTCAATTCTATGCAAAAAAACTTATATCTGAGTAGTTCATTATCTATCCTAGAACTTAAGGGTGACATTTCCTAAAGAGGGCGTGTATGTAGTGCCTCACTTTTACTTTATACCTAGATTAGTATGAGATACTATTATTTGAGGGCATTTGGTTTTGGATGACCCAACTATGTGCGTATTCAAACTTGGATTATTATGCTATGTTATTTTTGAGGGAATTCGGTTTTGAATGACTCATCAATGTGTGGAAACTAATACGTTGATTAATAAGTGGGATGCTTTAAAGTTATCTATTATGAAATTGTGAAGTGATCAGTTGATGACAAGTATATGGTTATATTGCCGTAGAGTTAAGAAATGATGATTTGATGATGATCAAATGTTTATGATGCCATGATATTATAGAATGATGCTTAAAGGAATACATATATGTTTATGTATATCATGTAATTTTTACGGGTTGTTGAGTGTGATAGGAAAATATAGGTACATGTGATGCAAGGTGACATCAATACTGCATAGACTTCATATTGAGTACAGGTATCCATGACAAGTGATATTGACCTAATATGAATTGATATATTATGTTTTTATTTAGAAGTATTTGATGCACCTAGTGTTTTACATTGAGGCACTAGATTGCGATTGTCAATCGGTCCACATTAGGTAATGGGGATAAATGGGAAGATGTAACACTAGCGATTACTCCACGTGGAAAGCTGAAAAGTGAGAGAGGCTTTTGCTCGTGAGATGAATTTTTTTGTAAGGGTACGCCTCGGATTTTCTCACTCACAAGGATTAGTCTTGGCGGTGTGCAATAAGGACTTGGAATCATTCCCAAGGAACCATTAATCCCTTAATAGGTATGACTAGACTAAGTTAACGAGGTCTCATTTGTCATACTAGTCCCCACCATAGAAGGGATATTTGGGGTCATGGAAAGAGCATGGAACCCTTCATATTCTCATGACAATGAGAATGCAACAGTAAAAATAAAACACTAAAGGGGGTTAAGAATCCTAAGAGAAATATCTATTTCCTCATCGTATTTACTATGTCACGTGTCCTTTGTTCCTCTATTGCTTCTTAGATTGTAGATTCATCCTTAGTGACAATTTCCAACTTTAGACAATGATTTGAGACAATCCATGTGATGGCATTTCCTCCTCTACTCGACATTTTCTTGAACATATTTGAATTCTTCTAATGGTCCAAAAGATCCTGATCACAAACAGATTAGTACCTGGGGTTCTTACATCACTATTAAAAAAAAATTGAACAAAAAGAAATGAAACTAACTACAAAAATGTTAAAGACACACTCAAAGAAAACATGAAGAAAAATTGAACATGTACTCAAATGCCCTCATGCTAATAAGATCATGTTGTCACCAAGTTATCTTTTAACATGATTTAGCTTCTTTCTTTCAATGAATCAAAAATAAAGAAATCATATTGTACCAAAATGATGAGGTCTCATAGATACCGATTAAGGTGGATGCCTCATGCTATTACACCACAATTTTTCTAGTGAGGTCATTTTTACATCTTACCATTTATTCTCTTGCAAATTGTAAATGTTAGCTCAACCAAAATCATATGCAAAAAAATATAAATTTCAAGGAAAAAAATCAAACTACTAAATATCTAATCCCTTAAGCATATCCCTCTCAATGATGCCAAAAATGATGGTTAAATTATATGCAGAATTTTCAAACATTAAATTATCGACTACGATGTTCTTAAAATTTGAGATGCAAGCACAATCGATGCAATACTAAAACCTAATATATCCTATGCTAACAACTACTAGAATTTAAGAATATGGAATTAGTCACTAGGTTGTGGAACAACTAATGTTATAAATGCTCAGTGTCACAATATTTCATGAGTGGATGTTCAAGTAACTATGAATCACAATATTTCATGAGATGGTGTTCAAGTGACTTTGAGGGAGTATACTATTAATATCTTGAATCTTCAATGATATTCTTGTAGTGGATGTTGAAATAAACACACTTTAAAGATCTCCAAGGAAATCTTATGCTATAGGAAAACAATCAAAACAAAGTAAAGATACAATTTAATGTTAGGATATTCCTATAATCCATCCTAGTCCTAGCAACATTTTCATTATTTACATTTTCAGTCATGCATGCACTTTTAGGGTTTGCATGCATTATTTAGGGTTTCCATGCATTTGCATGCATCCCAGTCATCAGTCCCAACACCTAGCCATCAGTTAGCTATCTCCCGGAGCTTCTTTCCACTCATTTTTAGCCCTCCTAGATCTTAGTGCACCCTCCTTTCATCTACCAGTTGTGAAAGGTGCCCTTCCTTACCTACCATTTAGTTATCTTTAGTTCTTTCCTTGATTTAAGGCTAGACTGACTCTCAACTTACTGTATCACTCCGATGGACCTCCAGTGAGACTTGACTTCCCATTTTGACTTCAGTTAGCTCCTCATGCATCCTCCACTGAGCCTCGTTCATTCAGTTAGTTCCAGTTACACTCAGTTTGAATCAGTTTGACTGATGGTTGACAGTTACTTGAGCATTGATGACTCCACTGATGATGAGATAGAGTACTAGTTGTGCTCTGATGACACTCCAGTGATCTTTTAATTACTCCACGAAGGCTAATTCGAATTTCCACCTTAGGCATTCGAATCCTCATTCATTGTACTACTTATTTGTCCATATTGTGATTAATTAATTAGTGTGTGTGAAGTATTTTTGCTTCTATACGAGTTCTACTGTATTATTATTCTACTGCTCATCTTACTACATTGACCACTCTTAATCTTATTCATAAATTATTTCTTGTGAGGTATACATTAGCTCTTAGATATGCTGTGAGGAGTTTCACATGGTATAAGAGCATGTTGAGAGTATTGTTTATCTCCATTCCTGAGAGTTTTTTGCAGGTTATTATCAAGATTTTGAGTGCAGCAGTTGCAACAGTTTCTGCATTTTTGCAGCGGTAGTAGTTGAAGATATTTCTATTATTTTTTGCAGGTCTTCTACAACTACCATGTATTCAGAAGAAATCCCTCCTCTTCCTCCATTCAACTATGATCTTCTTTCTCCATTCAACTATGATGAATTGAAACCGAAAATGATAGCATATTTGAAGAAAAATGATCTCTTTGATAATTGTTTTGAAAGAGAGTTCGAATCCTCTAAAGAAGAGATTCACTAGTTAAATAAAGGTGACAGATTCTATGGAACAATGATGTTTGCTTTGCCTGAATACATGATATACCAATACCTTGATGATGTCGAAACTCCAAAAGAGCTATTGGTCCAAACCCTTTCAAGAGAAAACAAAGTGATGCATTCGCTCCCCTTGATGGTCTCTCAGGTCATGAATCAGTATCAAACATATATCATATTGAAGTTGTCTACAAAGAAGAAGAACTTGCAGATTCTACACTCATGCTCCAAATTTCTTCTATTTCGAATTCTGTGCCAACTCACACTCTAGAAATTGCAGAAGGTCCTAAATACTCTCTTGCACCAAAGTCTATTGGTTTTCATCATGATCTATTGAATGTTTTGGAGGTCAAAACAGTCACTGGAGGTAATGCATTCATTCTCCTTGATCTATCACCTCGTATTTACTATTATATGATCATTATTCCATGCTTTCGGAAGGTTACTGAAGAATATGGCCATTTCCATTCGCGTGGGATAATTTCTCATGCACATCATGGTTTTGATCTCACTTGTTATGGTTCAAAGGAGATCTCAAGAAACCATTGTGATTCGCTTGGGATAAATTCTCATGCATTTACAGGTTTTGATCTCACCTCTTATGGTTCAAAGGAGATCTCAAGAAACCATGTTTCAAGTCTTGGAGCTGATTTAAAATCCAACCAATCACTACTTGGGATAATTTCTCATGCATATAATGGTTTTGATATCACCCCTGATTGTTCAAAGGAGATCTCAAGAAACTATTCTTCAAGTCTTAAATCTGATTTGGATTTCAAGCAATCATATGATGGTTCTTTTTGGCATGATCTCACCCATGATGGTTCGAAGGAGAAGACAAAAGCCCATCTGCACATTCATAGATTTGATCCTACCTCAGCTGATTCAAATCACAGTTTCAAGGATCATCCTCATACTTTTGGATTTGTTCTCATCACATTAGATCTAAAGAGAAACTACAAGCACATGCTTTCTGAGCATGATCCACTTCTTCCCAAGAAGAAGATACCTCCAGACATATGACCAAGCATCACACCTGCTTGATTTTGGAGCATTTATTTTTGTGTGTGCCTTACAGTGTATTTTGAGGGGGGGTATCTTTCCCATGAGGTTTTCCCCATTTCCTAGGTTTTTTTAGTATTATTATTCATTTGTATTGGGTGAGATTTGGTCTTAGTTACCAGGTCCCAAGATGGATTAAGGGGGGGTGTTAGGATATTCCTATACTCCATCATTGTCTTAGAAGCATTTTCATTATTTTCATTTTCAGTCATGCATGCACTTTTAGGGTTTGCATGCATCCCAGTCATCAGTCCCAACACTTGTCCCTCAGCTATTTAGCCATCGGAGCTTATTTCTACTCATTTTTATCCCTCCTAGAGATTAGTATGCCCTCCTTTCATCTACCAGTAGAGAAAGGCGCCCTTCCTTACCTACCATTCAATTATCTTCATTTCTTTCCTTGATTCAAGGCTAGATTGACTCTGGACTGACTGTATCACTCCGATGGACCTCCAGTGAAACTTGACTACCCATTCTGACTTCATTTAGCTCCTCATGCACCCTCCAGTGAGCCTCCTTCATTCAGTTAGTTATAGTTACAATTAGTTACACCTACCACACTCAGTTAGACTCAGTTTTACTGATGGTTGACAGTTACTTGAGCATTGATGACTCCACTGATGATGAGATAGACTACTAGTTGTGCTCCGATGACACTCTAGTGATCTTCTGATCACTCCATGAAGGCTAATTTGGATTGTCACCTTAGGCATTCGAATCCTCATGCATTGTACTACTTATTTGTCCATATTTTGATTAATTAATTAGTGTGTGTGAAGTATTTTTGCTTCTATTCAAGTTCTACTGTATCATTATTATGTTGCTCATCTTACTACATTGACCACCCTTAATCTTATTCCTAAATTCTTTCTTGTGAGGTATACATTAGCTCTTAGATCTGCTATGAGGATTTTCACATGGTATAAGAGCATGTTGAGAGTATTGTTTATCTCCATTTCTGAGAGTTTTGTGCAGGTTATTATCAAGATATTGAGTGCAGCAGTTGCAACAGTTTCTACATTTTTGTAGCAGTAGAAGTTGTAGATATTTCTATTATTTTTTGCAGGTATTCTACAGCTTCCATGTATTCAGAAGAAATCTCTCCTCTTCCTCCATTCCACTGTGATCTTCTTTCTCCATTCAACTATGATGAATGGAAACCAAAAATTCTAGCATATTTGAAGAAAATTATCTCTTTGATCATTGTTTTGAAAGAGAGTTCGAATCCTCTGAAGAAGAGATTCACTGGTTAAATAAAGTTGGCAGAGTCTATGGAACAATGATGTTTGCTTTGACTGAATACATGATATACCAATACCTTGATGATGTTGAAACTCCAAAAGAGCTATGGGCCCACTTGGATGAAAGATTTGGCAGACAGGATGAAGGGATTGGTCCAAACCCTTTCAAGAGAAAGAAAAGTGATGCATTCACTCCCCTTGATGGTCTCTTAGATAATGAATCAGTATCAAACATATCTCATATTGAAGTTGTCTACAAAGAAGAAGAACTTGCAGATTCTACATTTATTCTCCAAATTTCTTCTAGTTCGAATTCTATGCCAGCTCATACTCTAGAAATTGCAAAAGGTCCTAAATTCTCTCTTGCACCAGAGTCTGTTGGTTTGCATCATGATCTATTGAATGTTTCAGAGGTCAAAACAGCCACTGGAGGTAATGCATTAGCTCTCCTTGATCTATTACCTCTTATTTACTATTATATAATCATTATTCCATGCTTTTAGAAGGTTATTGAAGAATATGGCCATTGCCATTTGCTTGGGATAATTTCTCATGCACATCATGGTTTTGATGTCACCTCTTATCGTTCAAGGGAGATCTCAAGAAACCATTGCCATTCGTTTGGGATAAATTCTCATGCATTTATTGGTTTTGATCTCACCTCTTATGGTTCAAAAGAGATCTCAAGAAACCATGTTTCAAGTCTTGGAGATGATTTAAAATCCAAGCAGTCACTACTTGGGATAATTTCTCATGCATATGATGGTTTTGATCTCACCCCTACTGGTTCAAAGGAGATCTCAAGAAACTATTCTTCAATTCTTAAATCTGATTTGGATTTCAAGCAATCATATGATGGTTCTTTTTGGCATGATCTCACCCATGATGGTTCGAAGGAGAAGACAAAATACTATCTACACATTCATAGATTTGATCCTACCTCAGCTGATCCAAATCACAGGTTCAAGGATCATCCTCGTACTTTTGGATTTGTTCTCATCACATTCGATGTGAAGAGCAACTACAAGGACATGCTTTCTGAGCATGATCCACTTCTTCCCAAGAAGAAGATACCTCCAGACATATGACCAAGCATCACACCTGCTTGAGTTTGGAGCATTTATTTTTGTGTGTGCCTTACAGTCTATCTTGAGGGGGGGTATTTTTTCCCATGAGGTTTTCCCCATTTCCTCGGTTTATTGACTGTTATTATTCATTTGTATTGGGTGAGATTTGGTATTAGTTACCAGGGCCCGGGATGGATTAAGGGGGGTGTTAGGATATTCCTAAACTCCATCTTTGTCCTAGAAACATTTTCATTATTTGCATTTTCAGTCATGCATGCACTTTTAGGGTTTGCATGCATTATTTAGGGTTTGCATACATCCCAGTCATCAGTCCCAACACCTAGCCCTCAGTTATCTAGCCCCCAGAGCTTCTTTCTACTAATTTTTATCCCTCCTAGAGATTAGTGTGCCCTCCTTTCATCTATCAGTTGAGAAAGACACCCCTCCTTACCTACCATTCAGTTATCTTCAGTTCTTTCCTTGATTTAAGGCTAGACTGACTCTCGACTGACTGTATCACTCTGATGGACCTCCAGTGAGACTTGAATGCCCATTCTGACTTCAGTTTGCTCCTGATGCACCCTCCACTGAGCCTCCTTCATTCATTTAGTTCCAGTTACACTCAGTTACACCTTACACATTCAGTTACACTCAGTTTGACTGATGGTTGACAGTTACTTGAGCATTGATGACTCCGCTGATGATGAGATAGAGTACTAGTTATGCTTCGATGACACTCTAGTGATCTTCTGATCACTCCATGAAGGATAATTCGAATTTCCACCTCAGGCATTCGAATCCTCATGCATTGTACTACTTATTGTCCATACTGTGATTAATTAATTAGTGTGTGCGAAGTATTTTTGCTTCTATTCGAGTTCTACTGTATTATTATTCTGTTCCTCATGTTACTGCATTAACCACTCTTAATCTTATTCCTAAATTATTTCTTGTGAGGTATACATTATCTCTTAGATCTGTTGTGAGGATTTTCACATGGTATAAATGCATGTTGAGAGTATTGTTTATCTCCATTCTTGAGAGTTTTTTGCAAGTTATTATCAAGATTTCAAGTGCAGTAGTTGCAGCAGTTTCAACATTTTTGCAGCAGTAGCAGTTGCAGATATTTCTATTATTTTTTGTAGGTCTTCTACAGCTTCCATGTATTCAGAAGAAATCCCTCTCCTTCCTCCATTCAACTATGATCTTCTTTCTCCATTCAACTATGATGAATGGAAACCGAAAATGATAGCATATTTGAAGAAAATGATCTCTTATGCTATAGGAAAACAATCAAAACAAAGTAAAGATGCAATTTAATGTTAGGATATTCCTATACTACATCCTAGTCCTAGCAACATTTTCATTATTTGCATTTTCAGTCATGCATGCACTTTTAGGGTTTGCATGCATTATTTAGGGTTTGCATGCATTTGCATGCATCCCAGTCATTAGTCCCAACACCTAGCCCTCAGTTAACTAGCTCCCGGAGCTTCTTTCCACTCATTTTTAGCCTTCCTAGAGCTTAGTGCACCCTCCTTTCATCTACCAGTTGTGAAAGGTGCCCTTCCTTTCCTACCATTCAGTTATCTTCAGTTCTTTCCTTGATTTAAGGCTAGACTGAATCTCAACTGACTGTATCACTCCGATGGACCTCCAGTGAGACTTGACTTCCCATTCTGACTTCAGTTAGATCCTCATGTGCCCACCACTAAGCCTCCTTCATTTAGTTAGTTCTAGCTACACTCAGTTACACCTACCACACTCAGTTTGACCTAGTTTGACTGATGGTTGATACTTACCTGAGCATTGATGACTCCATTGATGATGAGATAGATTACTAGTTGTGCTCCGATGACACTCCCGTGATCTTTTGATCACTCCACGAAGGCTAATTCGAATTTCCACCTTAGGAATTTGAATCCTCATTCATTGTACTACTTATTTGTCCATATTGTGATTAATAAATTAATGTGTGTAAAGTATTTTTTCTTCTATCCGAGTTCTATTGTATTATTATTCTACTGCTCATCTTACTACATTGACCACTCCTAATCTTATTCCTAAATTCTTTCTTGTGAGGTATACATTAGCTCTTAGATCTGCTGTGAGGATTTTCACATGGTATAAGAGCATGTTGAGAATATTGTTTATCCCCATTCGTGAGAGTTTTTTGTAGGTTATTATCAATATTTTGAGTGCTGCAGTTGCAATAGTTTCTGCATTTTTGCAGCAGTAGCAGTTGCAGATATTTCTATTATTTTTTGCAGGTCTTCTACAACTTCCATGTATTCATAAGAAATCCCTCCTCTTCCTTCATTGAACTATGATCTTCTTTCTCCATTCAACTATGATGAATGGAAACCGAAAATGATAGCATATTTGAAGAAAAATGATCTCTTTGATAATTGTTTTGAAAGAGAGTTCGAATCCTCTGAAGAAGAGATTCACTAGTTAAATAAAGGTGACTGAGTCTATGGAACAATGATGTTTGCTTTGCCTGAATACATGATATACCAATACCTTGATGATGTTGAAACTCCAAAAGAGCTATGGGCCCACCTGGATGAAAGATTTGGCAGACAGGATGAAGGGATTGGTCCAAACCATCTCAAGAGAAATCAAAGTGATGCATGCGCTCCCCTTGATGGTCTCTCAGGTCATGAATTAGTATCAAACACATATCATATTGAAGTTGTCTACAAAGAACAAGAACTTGCATATTCTACATTCATGCTCAAAATTTCTTCTATTTCGAATTCTGTGCCAGCTCACACTCTAGAAATTGGATAAGGTCCTAAATACTCTCTTGCACCAGAGTCTGTTGGTTTGCATCATGATCTATTGAATGTTTCGGAGGTCAAAATAGTCACTGGAGGTAATGCATTCGCTCTCCTTGATCTATCACCTCTTATTTACTATTATATGATCATTATTCCATGCTTTTAGAAGGTTATTGAAGAATATGGCCATTGCCATTCGCTTGGGATAATTTCTCATGCACATCATGGGTTTGATCTCACCTCTTATGGTTCAAAGGAGATCTCAAGAAACCATTGTGATTCGCTTAGGATAAATTCTCATGCATTTACTGGTTTGGATCTCACCTCTTATGGTTCAAAGGAGATCTCAAGAAACCATGTTTCAAGTCTTGGAGCTTATTTAAAATCCAAGCAATCACTACTTGGGATAATTTCTCAGGCATATGATGGTTTTGATCTCAACCCTGTTGGTTCAAAGAAGATCTCAAGAAACTATTCTTCAAGTCTTAAATCTAATTTGGATTTCAAGCAATCATATGATGGTTCTTTTTGGCATGATCTCACCCATGATGGTTCGAAAAAGAAGACAAAAGACTATCTACACATTCATAGATTCGATCCTACCTCAGCTGATTCAAATCATAGGTTCAAGGATCATCCTCATACTTTTGGATTTGTTCTCATCACATTCGATCTAAAGAGCAACTACAAGCACGTGCTTTCTCAGCATGATCCACTTCTTCCCAAGAAGAAGATACCTCCAGAAATATGACCAAGCATCACACTTGCTTGAGTTTGGAGCTTTTATTTTTGTGTGTGCCTTACAATCTATTTTGAGGGAGTGTATTTTTCTCATGAGGTTTTCTCCATTTCCTCGGTTTATTGACTGTTATTATTCATTTGTATTGGGTGAGCTTTGGTCTTAGTTACCAGGGCCCAGGACGGATTAAGGGGGGGTGTTAGGATATTCCTATACTCCATCCTAGTCCTAGCAGCATTTTCATTATTTGCATTTTCAGTCATGCATGCACTTTCAGGGTTTGCATTCATTATTTAGGGTTTCCATGCATTTGCATGCATCCCAGTCATCAGTCCTAACACATAGCCCTCAGTTAGCTAGCACCCATAGCTTCTTTCCACTCATTCTTAGCCTTCCTAGAGCTTAGTGCGCCCTCCTTTCATCTACCAGTTGAGAAAGGCGCCCTTCTTTACCTATCATTCAGTTATCTTCAGTTCTTTCCTTGATTTAAGGCTAGACTCACTCTCAACTGACTGTAGCACAGCTGTTACAGTAAGCGTTTTGAGCTGGTTGTTGGCATGAGTGATGTATATTTTGCACTTTCCTTTGGCACACTCAGTTGCATTAGGGTTTTTGAGATATTTTTCACTCGACACATCTCCCAGATACTTGAAACCATCTATCACCATTGAGTCCCTGAGACACTCTTGGCACCTCAGGGGTGAGCCCCTGCAGCACGGTTCACTTGAAATCACCCGTCATAGACATAGATCTTCATCACTTAACACCACTTGTCATAGAACTAGAGCTTCGTCACTTGAATCTACTCGTCGACGACATAGTGCTACATCCCCTGACTTTGATGCCCCTTATTTCACATCTGATTCTGAGGCAGAGTCGAAAAACCCCACTTACACCGCACCAACCAGCCCCATGGCTAGCATTACCTCGAACCCTTTCTTTGTAGGGAACCTTGGTGGAACGTCCAAAACCACTCCATCCACCACACCTACTTTGGGTATGCCCTCGATGGGGCCCACACCCACCATTCCAGTCACTGTGCCAATTCCAGTGGCTAGCATACCCAACCCAACCCCACTGGTAACTCACACTATGCTTAGCGGTACAGGACCCTCCCATACCATCTCCACCCCCCTGTTTGGGGGTCACATCCCTAATACAAACCCAACCCCTATACTTGGGGGCATCAGCCCCACCATGGCTGCTACCACCAGCACGTCGCATCCTTCTACTAGTTTTCCATTCATGGCTAGTCTCAACCTTCTTGACCTGGCCAGATTGACCAATGATCCCATCAGACACGATCCTACATGGCCTCACATGCCCACCACGCTCCCATCAGACATCCCTAAGTTTGAGGGTAAGGCAAGTGAAGACCCCTAACATCACATTATGTCCTTCCACCTATGGTGTTCCTCTAACTCCATAGTGGACGACTCTATCTGACTCCATTTGTTACAATGGACTCTCACTAGTTTTGCAACCAAGTGGTACATCGAGCAGCCTCATGGGACCCACGCAACCTTTACTTCCATTGACTCGACCTTCTTGCAGTTTTTTCAGTTACCTGTCCACTATGATGCAAGAGTTGAGATCCTACTGTCCTACAAAAAAACCATGGCCACCCACATCACTGATCACATTCATGAGTGGCATCGACGCCGAATCCTATGCAAAATCAAGTTAGATGACCGTATCCTCCTCAACTGGTTTCTCAAATCTATCCTTCCCGTCATTGATAAGGATGTGGCATCCGAGCAAACCTAGTCTGAAGAAGAAGCCATCTTAAATCCTAGCATTTTGACTTTATCTACGCCCAGTCTAGTTACCTATATACCATTATACCCGATGCTCCTCGCGGTTATTCCTCTCGAAATGATGCGCCGGGGGCATCCCATGCCACCGATGGCATCATTGGCCATGTTGCATTGCATAACCAACCCTTTTCCATTGCACGTACTAGTACTAGCTCCGACCTTTCGCGGGCTACATCCTACTTTGGAGCAACCAATTCGTATACTCCCACAGCACATAATCACCACTCCCATGGACCCTCATGTCCACCTCAGTGTTTTTTCCACCCACCCCCCACTTACATCCCCTCGATTACACCTCACACATATTACCACCAACAGATTGTGCACGCTCCTGTACCCCCCAAGCCCCCACCGCTTATTATCCACCATAGGTAGCACTGACGACAACTCAACCACCGGTCACACAGATGTATCAACAACCCCCACAAGGTCCTACACTTGCACGACTTCCATCCCCACCCACTTATTATTCCCCGTAGCCTGCTCCCATACCAGCACAACCCCAGAACCCACCTGCTTCCCAAGGGAAAGTGTACGCACAGCAAAATCCGCAGCAGAACCAAAATACGCAATGTAACCAACAAGGATAGAAAAACCGCGGGAAAAGACGTAACCACGAAAAAAAAACCCCTCCAGACCAAGGTGGCCAACCACCTAATCCCCCAAACAATAATAACGCTGCAACCGCCAACCAAAACCCTAATAGGCCGCCAAATCAAGCCAAAAACCCCAACTTACAAACAAACCATCCTTGTTCGATCTGGGGGGTCTATGACCATTACACACACACTTGCCCACATTTGGAGCGGGCACGAAAACTTTGGACTGATGATGTCCACCGCTAAGGGCATGCAGCTCCACCGGCGCCACCTAACCCCCCACCTCCTCAAACACAACCTTTGGCACTGCAAAATCCTTTACAAACCCAAGGTGTGGGGAACAGTCAATCGTTGGATCCCCCTCATGGAACCACGCCACCCCAACAACAAGTCACGTATGCTGCGCCTGCCCACCCTAGTTTAGACTCAGGTACCTATCACTTGCTAATGATGTCAACCTTCAAACCCGCCGGAATCAATATGGATCCACCCATGAAGCCCCTCCCCCTGACAAAACCACCAACGCTCTTCCCACTGATAAACCATTACGCATACCTCCTGCCCCATTAGATGGAGCCCCAAAAGCCCCTCGCTTCCCACTTCGTCAAATCAACAATAACCCCAATGCTCGCGTTGCATCTAATTACAACATTGTGGACGACTTAGCCCAATCTCCCACGGCCATGTCTTCCTTAGAAGTCTTAAAAATTTGTCCTACATAGCGTAAGACCCTACTATCCACTATTGGTGCTATCGATCCCACTGACTCACGAATGATGGCCTTTGATTTGGACCAATCTGAACCACACCTACCTTCCACATTAGCATTCGAAGTTTCAGTATCCATTCAGAACCTTGTAATCCATCGGGGCATCATCGATGAGGGTGCCTCCACATGCATTATGTCCACATTCGTTTGGCAGAAGTTAGGATGCCCTACACTCCAGCCATGCACCACTGCGTTGCGAGCCTACGACGGTCGTTCGGCTAAACCCCAAGGTCTCTTAGCTAATGTCTCCATCTAGTTGGCTGGTAAAACAATGCTTATTCACATAGAAGTCATCAATGCCCAAATTGATTATAACCTCTTACTTGGCCGTAGTTACATGTATGGCATGCAGGCAGTTGCTTCATCCATTTTCCGTATCATGATGTTCCACCATGAAGGACGAGTGGTCAAGATTGATCAACTCATCTATTACGATCCCAATGCCCCAGCTGCACCTGAAAATGTTCTCCAATGGTTGAACAACCTATTCACAGTGCATCTAACTCATTGATTTCCTCAGTTGGACCCAAAATCTACTAAGATATGCTGATGAATTCCACATTCCAATCCATTCCACCCCCGTCACAGGCGACAAAAATATCTGGCTTATGGACCCTATCCCATAATACACAAACACCCAGCTATCAAAACACACAGCTATCAACTGCCCTTGCTACCCCAACCACCATCGGTACCTAGTCATGTTGGCGATACACCCATCCATACAATCCCCTTCCTATTTCCCCCTTCGGGAGTACTAAGCACCCCGATTATGGCCACACTCAACCTTCCAGGGTTAACTTTAGGACTACCTGTGTGGTATCTCACACCTCCTGCTTCCCCTCCCACACCAAATGTCGTCTTACAACGAGTACAACCCACTACCAGTGCTAGTAGACCACCTCCTAGTGTCACCACTCCTTCCTCATCCACCCCTTCTTACCAAACACACTGGGGAAAAGGCCCACTACCTTATACCACTCTACCTGCGCCCAAAACTATTAAAAATCATCCACCATTTCGAGCTCCTCCCAAATTATCTTTGTGTGATGAGTTAGGCCATGCTACCCATCAATGTCCACAATTACCCACACTACAGGAGCACATGCAAATGCTTGACAATGACCCCAACATCCTGGTTTTCCAACTCGATCTTACCCCTAAGCCTCGCGATAAATCACTGCGTACCAATCACCCTTGTGCAATATGCGGTATTTACGGCCATTACTCACATCACTTCCCTGATCTCCCGGATTATAGAGCCGCCCTCTACGAAATGAATAACACGAACCTCGAGACATCTCCTCCCACCATTGAAGAGATCCACCCCCCAGAATCTCCACCAACAGGAGAAATCAATACCATTTATATGATCTCTACTACTAGTGATCCCTCCCTCGTCAACCGATTTGATGAGAAAAAGTTTCCACAATGATGAGGAGATTCTCGAGGCTCTCACCACACCTGATTACCCCTGGGATGATATGCACCATCGCTCTTGTTTCCTCCTGGAGGCGTCCTCCTCTGCCACAGCCATCCAATTCTCCGTTGAGTCCAATGATTTCCTCCCAACCAAAGTCGATTGGTTTAAAGAGCCCATTCTCGTTCCCTTTTCCTTCGAGGAAGGTAACATGGCCAACATCTCACCCACGATCCACATCAATATTTCTTCCCCAGCCGATGCTCCCGAACTCATCTTGTTGGGAGCCTCCTGCACTGAGTACAAGATCAGAGAATACAAAAAACTTTTTCAGGAGTTCCACATTGTCTTTGCCTGGTCCTACACTGAAATTCCTGGTCTTGACCCCACTATCATAGAGCAACACATTGACACTTGGCCGAACATGCCCCCCGTTTGCCAAAAACAAAGCCCCATTCACCCATCAAAGCTCCCCACCGTCAAAGCCAAAATTGAAAAACTTTGCACTGCAAGTTTTATTTATCCCATCGCATACACCACTTGGGTTTCTAACCCGTCCTCGTTAACAAAAAGCAAGGCACCATCCGAGTATGTATTGAATTCCACGATTTAAACCAAGCATGTCCCAAAGACAACTTCCCCATGCCATTTATTGACCAACTCATCGATGCATGTGCGGGGCATGAAGTCCTATCCTTCATGGGCGGATTCTCTGAGTATAACCAGATTCAGATCCGCAAGGAAGATCAATACAATACTTCCTTCACCACCCCTTGGGGCACCTTTTCTTATTGTGTCATGCCTTTCAGCCTTAAAAATGCTGGCGCCACCTTCGAGCGGGCCATGACCTACTATTTTCATGACTTGGTTCATATCCTATTAGTCTATCTTGATGATCTCATAGCATGCTCCAAGAAATGATTTGACCACCTTAACGACCTCCGGCAAGTTTTTATGCATTGTCGTAAATATCAGATGCGCTTGAACCCACTCAAGTGTGTCTTTTGCGTTCCTGCAGTATGGTTTTTAGGTTTCATTGTTTCCCACAAAGGAATCGCTATTGACCCCCTAAAATTTCATGCCCTATTAGACCTTCCATCACCATGTACGCTCCGACACCTATAGAGCTTACAGGGGAAATCTAATTTCCTTCGTCGCTTCGTTCTTGACTATGCCACCACCGTTCATGGTTTCTTACTATTGCTTTGTACCCACATACCCTTTGTTTGGGATGACTAGGCACAAGCTGCTTTCGAAGCCCTTAAAAAAGCTCTCACATAGGCCCCATTGATCTACCCTCTGGATTTCTCTAAAGACTTCATCCTTTATGTCTCGGCATCCGATTATGCCATGTTAGGGGTCCTTGTTCAAGAAGACTTTGCTCACCAGGAACATGTCATTTATTAAGTAAGCCAAACCTTGTCTGGACCACCACTACATTACCCGTATGAGGGAAGGATCGCCCTTACCGTCGTCTTTTCCGTACAGAAATTATGACATGAAATTCTCCTAAGCCATACTATAGTTGTCGCCAACTCCAACCCCGTGGTCTACCTCTTGAACCGTCGCCTTCTGCAAGGCCACGTCGCTAAATGGGTAATTATCCTACAAGAGTCCGACCTAACTTTCACAACCCCTAAGAGTACTAAAGCCCTTGCACTTGCCCAGGTCATAACCGACCTACCATACCTTTTTCCATCACCGCCAATCACCACTAAGTTACCTAATGACCATTTGTTTATCATCTCATCAGATGACCCGTGGTACAGTGACATTTTGATATACCTCCGCACGCAGAAGTTTCGACCCGACATCGATCATGATGGACGTCGCTGTATCCGTCACCATGCCTCCTGGTACCTCCTCTTGGGTGATGTCCTCTATCGGCGCAGTGTCGACACTATCCTCCGGTGTTGTCTCACACGAGATGAAGCAGAACAAGTTCTCAACAACTGTCATAATGGTGCCCGCGGTGGAAATTTTTCTGGGATGGCCACAACCCAGAAGGTAATTTGTGCCCAATACTTCTGGCCCACACTATTCACTGACTGCATCGCAACGATCAAGCATTGCCGTAATTTCCAGCTCTTTGCCCCTAAGGCCCGGACACCACCCACCCCACTCGACCTGGTCATCACCGTTGGCCCTTTTTGCAAATGGTTCATCGACTTCATGGAGTGTAATCCCCCATCCTCCAACAGCCATAGGTACATCATTTTCCCCGTCGACTACTTCACCAAATGGGCTGAAGCCATGCCTACCTTTAACTGCAAAGCCGACATGGTTGCCCATTTTTTTTTTAACCATGTCATCACACAATTCGGGGTCCCTAAAAAACTTGTCTCAGATCATGGCTCACATTTTGAAGATGTCATTTGGTGCGAGTTGTCAACTCTCCTTAAATTCAAACATCATTATGCCTCTGCTTATTACCCCCAAGGGAACGACCAAGTTGAGGCCATTAACAAAATTTTGAAAACAATCCTCCAACGAACTGTTGACCGACATAAGTCCAATTGGCATCACATGCTTTTCCTCGCATTATGGGCTTACAGCACATCAACTAAGACCGCCACTGGTTTTACCCCTTTTCAGTTAGTTCATGGTGTCGAATCTGTCCTCCCCATCGAATGTTAGATCCTTGCCCTACACATTGCCATCAAACTTATCCCAGACACCTCACCACTTGAACAACGTCTGTTGTTATTAGAGTAAGCCAACGAGGACCGTCGCGCATCCCTTTAAACCCACTGCTGTACAGTTTTCTTTCTTTTGTTGTTTTCCACTTTTTTATGCAACCTTACATTCATCATTTTCCTGCATGATCACAGATGGACCATTTCCAACCTTATTACAGAGGCTTCGCCGATGGAGCAAGTCGCTGGTCTCCAAACCTGGCCTCCGCAACTTGGGCCTTATATTCCCCTTCACACGAGTTGATTCACCTTGATGGAATGTGCATAGGGGCTGCTACCAATAACCAGGCCGAATACGATGCCGTGACCGGTCTCTTGACTGCTACCCTTCAGATGGGTATACGCCACCTTCGTGTGTTCCTTGACTCCCAGCTTCTTGTCTCCTAGATCAACAACTGCTACCAAGTACGTGATCCTTGCCTCTTTATAAAGTTCCTGCACACAAAAAAACTTAGCCGATAGTTTGAATCCATCACATTCACTCATGTCCCAAGAGCTCAAAACAATGTCGCAGATCAGATGGCTAACAACATCCTAGACTGTCATATCAATCACACCATGTATACCATCCACCATGCATCATCATCACAACATGTAGATATATCAAAAAACATAAAAATCCCAAAAATCCTGCATCTACAATAGGGAATCCATGTGCCTACTACAACACATCATTTACATCCACGTAAAATAATCAACACAAGAAATAAACACGCATCCATGTGCGTACAAAAATAATCACCGCAAAATTCATCCATGTGCATATATATATATATATCATCGTCATACAAATGTCATAAGTGCCCCAACACTCAGCTATACATCAAGGAGCCCCAATAGCATCCTCGTCATAAATACATGCCATATATACAAAAAATACCGAATGCCCATGCGAATCAGGGGCAGTCCCCAGAACCCCCTAATGAGAGTCATATCCCCCATCTGATTCCTCATCACCCCCCGCTGCAGCCACCTCTGCTGCAGGCTCATCCTCTCCTTGCTCCTCCTCTGGATCCTCCTCATCCCCCTGTCGGTCCCGAGCCCTCCTCTCCTCATCCAACACTGCCACCTGCATCGAAATCTCCTGCAAATGCCAACGCAGCTTTGGCTCACTACACTCTCCTGTCAAAGTCAACCGTACAAATTACACATGGCACTTTGGGTTCACTTACTATTTATAGACAGTTGACCATTTCTTGATTCGTCCATTCTGGATCCATACGGAATCCATTTTCCGAACCATTTCTACCACTGGAATTAGGACGACGAGACCCTCATTATGGTCAAGTCAGTTTCTTGGTTTTCTAGGCCCCTTTTTTGGGAATATTTTTTAGGCACCCCTTGTCGCCTCAGTTTACGTGCCACATCGATCATTATCCATTTTTGTCATTCTTTATATCATCGAATTCATTTTTTCGTGCTCATGATGATGCTTGAGATCATTTATTTCACGCCACATTAACCGCCATCATTTTTACAAGCTTATCCATGAGCCCTCTGCTCCATTCATACTACACTTATTTTGTTATTTTGCCACCATTCATCATCCTACAAGGAGGAACCACCAGTGTTCCCCCCCAAACCTCATTCTTGGTGCTCATTGATGTCTTTTGACTGAACACTCCCTCCTTGCTTGGCCATTCCTTTTGTTCAATATAATTTTATCCCTTTTTCGGGCCGGACAAGTCCTTTACAAAAAAGGCACTTAGGGAGTTTCTATTAAGCTCTTTTCTGACTCCTAAAACAATGAAAAGATCATCGAGCAATCTTACTTCCTTTCCTGCTCATTAAAGTACCTGAAAGGGCGTCTATCTGGTATAAGTTTAACCCTTTTCCGGACCTGATAGACTAATTATGAAAAAGGAATACTCTAGTCACATTAGCTACAAGAGTTCTTCATTGCATCCTTTTATGCTTTTTTGGGCATTGGATACTAACACACAAAAAAGAACCCCCCTGGAGTCTTCTTATTGCTTTCAGACTCTCTAAAATTGAAAGCAACCAAGAGCATGCACCGTCTTGGGCTCGTACAAATCCACATGATGGTACCATTCCAATATTTCAGAGTCTTCTTATCGCTTTTAGACTTCTTAAAATTGAAAGCAATCACAAGCATGAACTGTCCTAGGCTCGGCTAAATCCACATGATAGTACCATTTTGAGCACACTTCTATCTCTTCTTCTAGCTCCTTAAACCATGAAGAAGGCCCCACTGTTATCTCTCAGCACTATGATCACTCATCTCGGCAACACCCCCAATAAGGTCTCCTTTGTTTAGAGTATTCTACGATATACCATCCTTAGAGTCTCCTGACATCCTATACCAACTTGAGTATCCCTCATTACAGTCACAGTCCTTGGTCCCTTAAAAGCTATGATCCCCTTTCCCCAGGTCAGTGTCATATGCTTCCCGACCACCCCTGCCATCATACTCTGAAAAAAGGAAGTTTGCGTTCCCCCACCCAACGACCGGTGTTTCCTACCCTCCCAGTATGTCAGTTACACATGTAGTCCTATCACCTCTTGTTTATCCACCTCGTGCTCATATCAAGGAAACATCATTGCCTCGCTAGTTGCAGGTCTCCCTCTGTCGATGCCACCCCAACTATTCTAGAGGATAGACCCAGAGGTCCCTACGCCTTGGACTCATCACCATCTGTGGTGAGTGCCTATGGACCATTTTGAGTGGAGTACTCAGTGCCTCTCCAAATGGTTGTTTCTCACGTGCTCGACTTCAACACCTTGATCACACCATCGAGATTCGTGCAGGGTATACATCCCTTCAGTTATTGGACGAAGACCCTGAACTTCCCCCGGCTCTAGCACATTGGTGAGTCACTTTGGAACACCCAGTTATATGTTCCCGTGGATATCCGGGTTGCGTTGGTGATAGTATTCGGAAGACGTCCACTCGTATGCTTCCTTGAGTACCCAGTTCAACTACAGTCCAGTGTACCATTTAGGTTATGACTCTCCGTCATTGTCTCCACCCTGTTATTCGGTATCTTCAGATCCAACAGCTCATTAGTTCCTCTGGTACCACACTCAGCAACACTATATCGGTTCTTCAGATTCGATATGGTCCGACCAGGAGTATGTCCCAAATTTGTGTCCCCTCTAGACCATTACGATGTACCCAACAGTTTTTCATGTACTGTTCAGATACCCCTTTTTGGGATTCATTGTTATTTATATCTTGATACGAGCATGGATATGCCCACCTCATCCATATATTAATATTATTCCTCATTCATTATTGAGGTCATGTACTTTAAGAGAGAATGAAAAAAGCCGTGATAAGGGAATGCAAAACCTGCGAGGCCGAGATAGTAAAGATCGATGGATGCAATAGGGTGACGTGTACTAGGTGTAGAACAACCATGTGTTACGTTTGCCGACATGCCATCTCCTCCAGCTATGAACATTTTTGTAGTCATCATTATCCGCGAGAAGCAGGGAAACCCTGCCAAATATGCAAGGTCGATAAGTGTAGTTTGTGGGAGACTGAGGTAGAAGATAATGTGGCACTGGATGCAAGGGAAGAAGCATTAAAAGAATTTGGAGACAACGAGCCCAACTTGCTTGATCAGAAAATTGGACCTCCTCTTGTTAAACAGACAGTACAACCGTCCAATCGGCATCTGCCATTACCCCAAGTCGAACTTGTAAATGTTTTTGTGGATGATCACGTTAATGTTAATGTTTATGGCGATGATCAGATTCTTGTTTACAGGGATTTACATGGTAACGCAGGACGCAGAGTTGAATTTGAGGGGAGGCAGTACATCCAGCAACTACTAGCTCCAAACATGGGGATTCCCCTACCAGCGATACATCAGCTAGTTGGCAATCAGATTGCAAACATGGCGATCCCTCTACTAGCTCCAAACATGGCAATCCCTCTACCAGTAGCTCCAAACATGGCGATCCCTCTACATCAGATTGATGGCTATGTTTATGGGGATGATCAGATTCATGTTTACAGGGATTTACAAGGTAACGAGGGACACGGAGTTGAATTTGAGGGGAGGCAGTACATCCAGCAACTACTAGCTCAAAACATAGCGATACCTCTACCAGCAGTACAACAGCTAGTTGGTAATCAGATTGCAAACATGGCGATCCCTCTACCAGTAGCTCCTCCAGAAATCGTGAGAGCTGATGATGAGCTTGCAAATATGCAATTACAAGCTAACGAAGATGATGGAACCCAAGAACATAGCGCTTAAAATACTGACAATTTAGTAGATTGTATATTGAAATACTCACAATTTAGTCACAACAATCTCTTTGCTTTAAATAACAAAAAAAAATGATTATGTATGCTTAGACAACGTGAGCCGAGTACTTTGTTTGGTAAAGAAAAGATGTTATATGAGATAACCTTGAAGGACATGATGCTATTGATAACAAACATAAGATTGTCAAAGACTATGTAAATGATGTGATTGATCAAGTAAAGGTTGAATATCATGATGAATAAAGGCAGGACTACCATTTACAACAAGGTGAAATAGATGCTATGATTGTGCAAATGTATTGTATGGATGGTGAATTATTGGGAAAGAGATTCAAATATGTTAAGTGCACTAAAAATTATAGTAACCTCTTTATAACAAGGAGATTCCCTTTTGAGTTAGAGGTGGATTATTATATTACTAATCTATATTTTATGTTAGGGTATGAAGTTTGAATTAAATATCATAATGACATTCTATAGTTATGTTGCATTGTGCTTAATGATATTTTAGAATGGACATTGAATGTACAATGAATATTAACTTCGGGATGAAGTTTTCTAAAGAAGAGGAGTATGTAATGCCCCATTGTAGCTAGGCTCATGTACATTATTATGATTGAAGCGATTTTCATTTTCAATTCTATGCAAAAAAACTTATATCTCAGTAGTTCATTATCTATCCTAGAACTTAAGGGTGAAGTTTCCTAAAGAGGGCGTGTATGTAGTGCCTCACTTTTACTTTATACCTAGATTAGTATGAGATACTATTATTTGAGGGCATTTGGTTTTGGATGACCCAACTATGTGCGTATTCAGACTTGGATTATTATGCTATGTTATTTTTGAGGGAATTCGGTGATGAATGACCCATCAATGTGTGGAAACTAATACGTTGATTAATAAGTGGGATGCTTTAAAGTTATCTATTATGAAATTGTGAAGTGATGAGTTGATGACAAGTATATGGTTATATTGCCATAGAGTTAAGAAATGATGATTTGATGATGATCAAATGTTTATGATGCCATGATATTATAGAATGATGCTTAAAGGAATACATATATGTTTATGTATAGCATGTAATTTTTACGGGTTGTTGAGTGTGATAGGAAAATATAGGTACATGTGATGCAAGGTGACATCAATACTGCATAGACTTCATATTGAGTACAGGTATCCATGACAAGTGATATTGACCTAATATGAATTGATATATTATGTTTTTATTTAGAAGTATTTGATGCACCTAGTGTTTTACATGTAGGCACTAGATTGCGAATGTCAATCGGTCCACATTAGGTAATGGGGATAAATGGGAAGATGTAACACTAGCGATTACTCCACGTGGAAAGCTGAAAAGTGAGAGAGGCTTTTGCTCGTGAGATGAATTTTTTTGTAAGGGTACGCCTCGGATTTTCTCACTCACAAGGATTAGTCTTGGGGGTGTGCAATAAGGACTTGGAATCATTCCCAAGGAACCATTAATCCCTTAATAGGTATGACTAGACTAAGTTAACGAGGTCTCATTTGTCATACTAGTCCCCACCATAGAAGGGATATTTGGGGGCATGGAAAGAGCATGGAACCCTTCATATTCTCATGACAATGAGAATGCAACAGTAAAAATAAAACACTAAAGGGGGTGAAGAATCCTAAGAGAAATATCTATTTCCTCATCGTATTTACTATGTCACGGGTCCTTTGTTCCTCTATCGCTTCTTAGATTGTAGATTCATCCTTAGTGACAATTTCCAACTTTAGACAATGATTTGAGACAATCCATGTGATGGCATTTCCTCCTCTACTCGACATTTTCTTGAACATATTTGAATTCTTCTAATGGTCCAAAATATCCTGATCACAAACAGATTAGTACCTGGGGTTCTTACATCACTATTAAAAAAAAATTGAACAAAATGAAATGAAACTAACTACAAAAATGTTAAAGACACACTCAAAGAAAACATGAAGAAAAATTGAACATGTACTCAAATGCCCTCATGCTAATAAGATCATGTTGTCACCAAGTTATCTTTTAACATGATTTAGCTTCTTTCTTTCAATGAGTCAAAAATAAAGAAATCATATTGTACCAAAATGATGAGGTCTCATAGATACCGATTAAGGTGGACGCCTCATGCTATTACACCACAATTTTTCTAGTGAGGTCATTTTTACATCTTAACATTTATTCTCTTGCAAATTGTAAATGTTAGCTCAACCAAAATCATATGCAAAAAAATATAAATTTCAAGGAAAAAAATCAAACTACTAAATATCTAATCCCTTAAGCATATCCCTCTCAATGATGCCAAAAATGATGGTTAAATTATATGCAGAATTTTCAAACATTAAATTATCGACTACGATGTTCTTAAAATTTGAGATGCAAGCACAATAGATGCAATATTAAAACCTAATATATCCTATGCTAACAATTACTAGAATTTAAGAATATGGAATTAGTCACTAGGTTGTGGAACAACTAATGGTATAAATGCTCAGTGTCACAATATTTCATGAGTGGATGTTCAAGTAACTATGAATCACAATATTTCATGAGATGGTGTTCAAGTGACTTTGAGGGAGTATACTTTTAATATCTTGAATCTTCAATGATATTCTTGTAGTGGATGTTGAAATAAACACACTTTAAAGATCTCTAAGGACCTCTTATGCTATAGGAAAACAATCAAAACAAAGTAAAGATACAATTTAATGTTAGGATATTCCTATAATCCATCCTAGTCCTAGCAACATTTTCATTATTTGCATTTTCAGTCATGCATGCACTTTTAGGGTTTGCATGCATTATTTAGGGTTTCCATTCATTTGCATGCATCCCAGTCATCAGTCCCAACACCTAGCCATCAGTTAGCTATCTCCCGGAGCTTCTTTCCACTCATTTTTAGCCCTCCTGAGCTTAGTGCACCCTCCTTTCATCTACCAGTTGTGAAAGGTGCCCTTCCTTACCTACCATTTAGTTATCTTCAGTTCTTTCCTTGATTTAAGGCTAGACTGACTCTCAACTGACTGTATCACTCCGATGGACCTTCAGTGAGACTTGACTTCCCATTCTGACTTCAGTTAGCTCCTCATGCGCCCTCCACTGAGCCTCCTTCATTCAGTTAGTTCCAGTTACACTCAGTTACACCTACCACACTCAGTTTGACTCAGTTTGACTGATGGTTGATAGTTACTTGAGCATTGATGACTCCATTGATGATGAGATAGAGTACTAGTTGTGCTCTGATGACACTCCAGTGATCTTTTGATTAATCCACGAAGGCTAATTCGAATTTCCACCTTAGGCATTCGAATCCTCATTCATTGTACTACTTATTTGTCCATATTGTGATTAATTAATTAGTGTGTGTGAAGTATTTTTGCTTCTATCCGAGTTCTACTGTATTATTATTCTACTGCTCATCTTACTACATTGACCACTCTTAATCTTATTCATAAATTATTTCTTGTGAGGTATACATTAGCTTTTAGATATGCTGTGAGGAGTTTCACATGGTATAAGAACATGTTGAGAGTATTGTTTATCTCCATTCCTGAGAGTTTTTTGCAGGTTATTATCAAGATTTCGAGTGCAGCAGTTGCAACAGTTTCTGCATTTTTGCAGCAGTAGTAGTTGTAGATATTTCTATTATTTTTTGCAGGTCTTCTACAACTTCCATGTATTCAGAAGAAATCCCTC
Source organism: Larix kaempferi (assembly GCA_027924585.1). Lineage (NCBI taxonomy): Eukaryota > Viridiplantae > Streptophyta > Pinopsida > Pinales > Pinaceae > Larix > Larix kaempferi. The sequence goes on from BSBM01001063.1 coordinate 267,039, forward strand.
CTCTTCCTCCATTCAACTATGATGAATTGAAACCGAAAATGATAGCATATTTGAAGAAAAATGATCTCTTTGATAATTGTTTTGAAAGAGAGTTCGAATCCTCTGAAGAAGAGATTCACTATTTAAATAAAGGTGACAGATTCTATGGAACAATGATGTTTGCTTTGCCTGAATACATGATATACCAATACCTTGATGATGTTGAAACTCCAAAAGAGCTATGGGCCCACCTGGATGAAAGATTTGACAGACAGGATGAAGGGATTGGTCCAAACCCTTTCAAGAGAAAGCAAAGTGATGCATTCGCTCCCCTTGATGGTCTCTCAGTTCATGAATCAGTATCAAACATATATCATATTGAAGTTGTCTACAAAGAAGAAGAACTTGCAGATTCTACACTCATGCTCCAAATTTCTTCTATTTCGAATTCTGTGCCAGCTCACACTCTAGAAATTTCAGAAGGTCCTAAATACTCTCTTGCACCAGAGTCTATTGGTTTGCATCATGATCTATTGAATGTTTTGGAGGTCAAAACAGTCACTGGAGGTAATGCATTCGCTCTCCTTGATCTATCACCTCTTATTTACTATTACATGATCATTATTCCATGCTTTCGGAAGGTTACTGAAGAATATGGCCATTGCCATTCGCTTGGGATAATTTCTCATGCACATCATGGTTTTGATCTCACTTGTTATGGTTCAAAGGAGATCTCAAGAAACCATTGTGATTCGCTTGGGATAAATTTTCATGCATTTACAGGTTTTGATCTCACCTCTTATGGTTCAAAGGAGATCTCAAGAAACCATGTTTCAAGTCTTGGAGCTGATTTAAAATCCAACCAATCACTACTTGGGATAATTTCTCATGCATATAATGGTTTTGATATCACCCCTGATTGTTCAAAGGAGATATCAAGAAACTATTCTTCAAGTCTTAAATCTGATTTGGATTTCAAGCAATCATATGATGGTTCTTTTTGGCATGATCTCACCCATGATGGTTCGAAGGATAAGACAAAAGCCTATCTGCACATTCATAGATTTGATCCTACCTCAGCTGATTCAAATCACGGGTTCAAGGATCATCCTCATACTTTTGGATTTGTTCTCATCACATTAGATCTAAAGAGAAACTACAAGCACATGCTTTCTGAGCATGATCCACTTCTTACCAAGAAGAAGATACCTCCAGACATATGACCAAGCATCACACCTGCTTGATTTTGGAGCATTTATTTTTGTGTGTGCCTAACAGTGTATTTTGAGGGGGGGTATCTTTCCCATGAGGTTTTCCCCATTTCCTCGGTTTTTTGACTATTATTATTCATTTGTATTGGGTGAGATTTGGTCTTAGTTACTAGGGCCCAGGATTGATTAAGGCGGGGTGTTAGGATATTCCTATACTCCATCATTGTCTTAGCAGCATTTTCATTATTTTCATTTTCAGTCATGCATGCACTTTTAGGGTTTGCATACATTATTTAGGGTTTCCATGCATTTGCATGCATCCCAGTCATTAGTCCCAACACCTAGCCCTTAGTTAGATAGCCCCCAGAGCTTCTTTCCACTCATTCTTAGCCATCCTAGAGCTTAGTGTGCCCTCCTTTCATGTACCAGTTGAGAAAGGTGCCCTTCTTTACCTACTGTTCAGTTATCTTCAGTTCTTTCCTTGATTTAAGGCTAGACCAACTCTCAACTGATTGTATCACTTCGATGGACCTCCAGTGAGACTTGACTGCCCATTATGACTTCATTTAGCTCCTCATGCGCCCTCCACTTAGCCTCCTTCATTCAGTTAGTTCTAGTTACACTAAGTTACACCTACCACACTCAGTGAGACTCAGTTTGATTGACGGTTGACAGTTACTTGAGCATTGATGACTCCACTGATGATGAGATAGACCACTAGTTGTGCTCCGATGACACTCCAGTGATCTTTTGATCACTCCATGAAGGCTAATTTGAATTGCCACCCTAGGCATTCAAATCGTCATGCATTGTACTACTTATTTGTCGATATTGTGATTAATTAATTAGTGTGTGTGAAGTATTTTTGCTTCTATTTGAGTTCTACTATATTATTATTCTATTGCTCATCTTACTGTATTGACCACTCTTAATCTTATTCCTAAATTCTTTCTTGTGAGGTATATATTATCTCTTAGATATGCTATGAGGATATTCACATGGTATAAGAGAATGTTTAGAGTATTGTTTATCTCCACTCGTGAGAGTTTTTTGCAGGTTATTATCAAGATTTCGAGTGCAGCAGTTTCTGCATTTTTGCAGCAGCAGCAGTTGCAGATATTTCTATTATTTTTTGTAGGTCTTCTACAACTTCCATGTATTCAGAAGAAATCCCTCCTCTTCCTCCATTCAACTATGATCTTCTTTCTCCATTCAACTATGATGAATGGAAACCGAAAATGATACCATATTTGAAGAAAAATGATCTCTTTGATCATTGTTTTGAAAGAGAGTTCGAATCCTCTGAAGAAGAGATTCACTGGTTAAATAAAGGTGATTGAGTCTATGGAACAATGATGTTTGCATTGCCTGAATACATGATATCCCAATACCTTGATGATGTTGAAACTCCAAAAGAGCTATGGACCCACCTGGATGAAAGATTTGGCAGACAGGATGAAGGGATTGGTCCAAACCCTTTCAAGAGAAAGCAAAGTGATGCATTCACTCCCCTTGATGGTCTGTCATATCATGAATCAGTATCAAACATATATCATATTGAAGTTGTCTACAAAGAATAAGAACTTGCAGATTCTACACTCATGCTCCAAATTTCATCTACTTCGAATTCTGTGCCAACTCACACTCTAGAAATTGCAAAAGGTCCTAAATACTCTCTTGCACCAGAGTTTGTTGGTTTGCATCATGATCTATTGAATGTTTTGGAGGTTAAAATAGTCACTGGAGGTAATGCATTCGCTCTCCTAGATCTATCACCTCTTATTTACTATTATATGATCATTATTCGATGCTTTCAGAAGGTTATTGAAGAATATGGCCATTGCCATTCACTTGGGATAATTTCTCATGCACATCATGGTTTTGATCTCACCTCTTATGGTTCAAAGGAGATCTCAAGAAACCATTGTGATTCGCTTGGGATAAATTGTCATGCAGTTACTGGTTTTGATCTCACCTCTTATGGTTCAAAGGAGATCTCACGAAACCATGTTTCAAGTCTTGGAGTTGATTTAAAATCCAAGCAATCACTAATTGGGATAATTTCTCATGCATATGATGGTTTTGATATCACCCCTGATGGTTCAAAGGAGATCTCAAGAAACTATTCTTCAATTCTTAGATCTGATTTGGATTTCAAGCAATCATATGATGGTTCTTTTTGGCATGATCTCACACATGATGGTTCGAAGGAGAAGACAAAAGCCTATCTGCACATTCATAGATTTGATCCTACCTCAGCAGATTCAAATCACAGGTTCAAGGATCATCCTCATACTTTTGGATTTTTTCTCATCACATTCGATCTGAAGAGAAATTCCAAGAACATGCTTTCTGAGCATGATCCACTTCTTCCCAAGAAGAAGATATCTCTAGACATATGACCAAGCATCACACCTGCTTGAGTTTGGAGCATTCATTTTTGTGTGTTCCTTACAGTCTATTTTGAGGGGGGGTATTTTTCCAATGACGTTTTCCCCATTTCCTCGGTTTATTGACTGTTATTATTCATTTGTATTGGGTGAGATTTGGTCTTAGTTACCGGGGCCCAGGATGGATTAAGGGGGGGTGTTAGGATATTCCTATACTCCATCATTGTCCTAGCAGCATTTTCATTATTTGCATTTTCAGTCATGCATGCACTTTTAGGGTTTGCATGCATCCCAGTCATCAGTCCCAACACCTATCCCTCAGTTATCTAGCCATCGGAGCTTCTTTCATCTCATTTTTATCTCTCCTAGAGATTAGTGCATCCTCCTTTCATCTACCAGTTGAGAAAGGTTCCCTTCCTTACCTACCATTCAGTTATCTTCAGTTCTTTCCTTGATTTAAGGCTAGACTGACTCTCGACTAACTGTATCACTCCAATGGACCTCCAGTGAGACTTGACTACCCATTCTGACTTTAGTCAGATCCTCATGTGCCCTCCAGTGAGCCTGCTTCATTCAGTTAGTTCTAGTTAAACTTAGTTACACCTACCACACTCAGTTAGACTCAATTTTACTGATGTTTGACAGTTACTTGAGCATTGATGACTCCACTGATGATGAGATAGACGACTAGTTGTGCTCCGATGACACTCCAGTGATCTTCTGATCACTCCATGAAGGCTAATTTGAAATGCCACCTTAGGCATTCGAATCCTCATGCATTGTACTACTTATTTGTCCATATTGTGATTAATTAATTAGTGTGTGTGAAGTATTTTTTCTTCTATTCGAGTTCTACTGTATTATTATTATGTTGCTCATCTTACTGCATTGACCACTCTTAATCTTATTCCTAAATTCTTTCTTGTGAGGTATACATTAGCTCTTAGATCTGCTATGAGGATTTTCACATGGTATAAGAGCATGTTGAGAGTATTGTTTATCTCCATTCCTGAGAGTTTTTTTGCAGGTTATTATCAAGATTTAGAGTGCAGCAGTTGCAGCAGTTTTTGCGTTTTTGCAGCAGTAGCAGTTGCAGATATTTCTATTATTTATTGCAGGTCTTCTACAACTTCCATGTATTAAGAAGAAATCCCTCGTCTTCCTCCATTCAACTATGATCTTCTTTCTCCATTCAACTATGATGAATGGAAACCGAAAATGATAGCATATTTGAAGAAAATTATCTCTTTGATCATTGTTTTGAAAGAGAGTTCGAATCCTCTGAAGAAGAGATTCACTGGTTAAATAAAGGTGACAGAGTCTATGGAACAATGACGTTTGCTTTTCCTGAATACATGATATTCCAATACCTTGATGATGTTGAAACTCCAAAAGAGATATGGGCCCACCTGGATGAAATATTTGGTAGACAGGATGAAGGGATTGGTCCAAACCCTTTCAAGAGAAAGCAAAGTGATGCATTCACTCCCCTTGATGGTCTCTCAGATCATGAATCAGTATCAAACATATCTCATATTGAAGTTGTCTACAAAGAAGAAGAACTTGCAAATTCTACACTCATGCTCCAAATTTCTTCTATTTCGAATTCTGTGCCAGCTCACACTCTAGAAATTGCAGAAGGTCCTAAATGCTCTCTTTCACCAGAGTCTATTGGTTTGCATCATTATCTATTGAATGTTTCGAAGGTCAAAACAGTCATTGGAGCTAATGCATTCGGTCTCCTTGATATATCACCTCTTATTTACTATTATATGATCATTATTCCATGCTTTCAGAAGGTTATTGAAGAATATGGCCATTGCCATTTGCTTGGGATAATTTCTCATGCACATCATGGTTTTGATCTCACCTCTTATGGTTCAAAGGAGATCTCAAGAAACCATGTTTCAAGTCTTGGATCTGATTTAAAATCAAAGCAATCACTACTTGGGATAATTTCTCATGGATATGATGGTTTTGATCTCACCCCTACTGGTTCAAAGGAAATCTCAAGAAACTATTCTTCAAGTGTTAAATCTGATTTGGATTTCAAGCAATCATATGATGGTTCTTTTTGGCATGATCTCACCCATGATGGTTCGAAGGAGAAGACAAAAGACTATCTGCACATTCATAGATTTGATCTTACCTCAGCTAATTCAAATCACAGGTTCAAGGATCATCCTCATACTTTTGGATTTGTTCTCATCACATTCGATGCGAAGAGAAACTACAAGGACATGCTTTCTGAGCATGATCCACTTCTTCCCAAGAGGAAGATACATCCAGACATATGACCAAGAATGACACCTAGTTGAGTTTGGAGCATTTATTTTTGTATGTGCCTTACAGTCTACTTTGAGGGGGGGTATTTTTCCCATGAGGTTTTCCCCATTTCCTCGGTTTATTCACTGTTATTATTCATTTGTATTGAGTGAGATTTGGTCTTAGCTACCAGGGCCAGGATGGATTAAGGGGGGGTGTTAGGATATTCCTATACTCCATCATTGTCCTAGAAGCATTTTCATTATTTTCATTTTCATTCATGCATGCACTTTTAGGGTTTGCATGCATTATTTAGGGTTTGCATGCATCCCAGTCATCAGTCGCAACCCCTAGCCCTCAGTTATCTAGCCCCCAGAGCTTCTTTCTACTCATTTTTATCCCTCCTAGAGATTAGTGTGCCCTCCTTTCATCTACCAGTGGAGAAAGGTGCCCTTCCTTACCTACCATTCAATTATCTTCAGTTCTTTCCTTGATTTAAGGCTAAATGACTCTTGACTGACTGTATCACTCCGATGGACCTTCAGTGAGACTTGAATGCCCATTCTGACTTCAGTTAGCTCCTCATGCGCCTTCCAGTGAGCCTCCTTCATTCAGTTAGTTCCTGTTACACTATGTTACACCTATCACACTTAGTTAGACTTAGTTTGACTGATGGTTGACAGTTACTTGAGAATGATGACTCCACTGATGATGAGATAGACTACTAGTTGTGCTCCGATGACACTCTAGTGATATTCTGATCACTCCATGAAGGCTAATTCGAATTTCCACCTTAGGCATTCGAATCCTTATGCATTGTACTACTTATTTGTCCATATTGTGATTAATTAATTAGTGTGGGTGAAGTATTTTTGCTTCTATTCGAGTTCTACTGTATTATTATTCTATTGCTCATCTTACTGCATTGACCACTCTTAATCTTATTCCTAAATCCTTTCTTGTGAGGTATACATTAGCTCTTAAATATGCTGTGAGGATTTTCACATGGTATAAGAGCATGTTGAGAGTATTGTTTATCTCCATTCCTGAGAGTTTTTTGCAGGTTATTATCAAGATTTCGAGTGCAGTAGTTTCTGCATTTTTGCAGCAGTAGCAGTTACAGATATTTCTATTATTTTTTGTAGGTCTTCTACAGCTTCCATGTATTCAGAAGAAATCCCTCGTCTTCCTCCATTCAACTATGATCTTCTTTCTCCATTCAACTATGTTGAATTGAAACCGAAAATGATAACATATTTGAAGAAAATGATCTCTTTGATTATTGTTTTGAAAGAGAGTTTGAATCCTCTGAAGAAGAGATTCACTGGTTAAATAAAGGTGACAGAGTCTATGGAACAATGATGTTTGCTTTGCCTGAATACATGATATACCAATACCTTCATGATGTTGAAACTCCAAAAGAGCTATGGGCCCACCTGAATGAAAGATTTGGCAGACAGGATGAAGGGATTGGTCCAAACCCTTTCAAGAGAAAGCAAAGTGATGCATTCACTCCCCTTGATGGTCTCTCAGGTCATGAATCAGTATCAAACATATATCATATTGAAGTTGTCTACAAAGAAGAAGAACTTGCAGATTCTACACTCATGCTCCAAATTTCTTCTATTTCGAATTGTGTGCTAGCTCACACTCTAGAAATTGCAAAAGGTCCTAAATGCTATCTTGCACCAGAGTCTGTTGGTTTTCATCATGATCTATTGAATGTTTCGGAGGTCAAAATAGTCACTGGAGGTAATGCATTCACTCTCCTTGATCTATCATCTCTTATTTACTATTATATGATCAACATTCCATGCTTTCAGAAGGTTATTGAAGAATATGGCCATTGCCATTCGCTTGGGATAATTTCTCATGCACATCATAGTTTTGATCTCACCTCTTATGGTTCAAAGGAGATCTCAAGAAACCATTGCGATTCGCTTGGGATAAATTCTCATGGATTTACTGGTTTTGATCTCACCTCTTATGGTTCAAAGGAGATCTCAAGAAACCATGTTTCAAGTCTTGGAGATGATTTAAAATCCAAGCAATCATTAATTGGGATAATTTCTCATGCATATGATGGTTTCGATCTCACCCATGATGGTTGAAAGGAGATCTCAAGAAACTATTCTTCAAGTCTTAAATTTTATTTGGATTTCAAGCAATCATATGATGGTTCTTTTTGGCATGATCTCACCCATGATGGTTTGAAGGAGAAGACAAAAGACTATCTACACATTCATAGATTTGATCCTACCTCAGTTGATTCAAATCACAGGTTCAAGGATCATCCTCATACTTTTGGATTTGTTCTCATCACATTCGATCTAAAGAGCAAATATAAGCACATGCTTTCTGAGCAAGATCCACTTCTTCCCAAGAAGAAGATACCTCTAGACATATGACCAAGCATCACACCTGCTTGAGTTTGGAGCATTTATTTTTGTGTTTGCCTTACAATCTATTTTGAGGGGGGGTATTTTTCCCATGAGGTTTTCTACATTTCCTCGGTTTATTGACTGTTATTATTCATTTGTATTGGGTGAGCTTTGGTCTTAGTTACCAGGGCCCAGAATGGATTAAGGGGGGGTGTTAGGATATTCCTATACTCCATCCTAGTCCTAGCAGCATTTTCATTATTTGCATTTTCAATCATGCATGCACTCTTAGGGTTTGCATGCATTATTTAGGGTTTGCATGCATCCCATTCATCAGTCCCAACACCTAGCCCTCATTTATCTAGCCACCAGAGCTTCTTTCTACTCATTTTTATCCCTCCTAGAGATTAGTGCGCCCTCCTTTCATCTACCAGTAGAGAAAGGTGCACTTCCTTACCTACCATTCAGTTATCTTCAATTGTTTCCTTGATTCAAGGCTAGACTGACTCTCGACTATCTGTATCACTCTGATGGACCTCCAGTGAGACTTGGCTACCCATTCTGACTTCAGTTAGCTCTTCATGCGCCCTCCAGTGAGCCTCCTTCATTCAGTTAGTTCCATTTACACTCAGTTACACCTACCACACTCAGTTAGACTCATTTTTACTGATGGTTGACAGTTACATGAGAATTGATGACTCCACTGATGATGAGATAGACTACTAGTTGTGTTCCAATGAAACTCCAGTGATCTTCGGATCACTCCATGAAGGCTAATTTGGATTGACACATTAGGCATTCAAATCCTCATGCACTGTACTACTTATTTTTCCATATTGTGATTAATTAATTAGTGTGTGTGAAGTATTTTTGCTTCTATTCGAGTTCTACTGTATTATTATTCTGTTGCTCATCTTATTGCATTGGGAACTCTTAATCTTATTTTTAAATTCTTTGTTGTGAGGTATACATTAGCTCTTAGATCTGCTGTGAGGATTTTCACATGGTATAAGAGCATGTTGAGAGTATTGTTTATCTCCATTCCTGAGATTTTTTTGCAGGTTATTATCTAGATTTCGAGTGCAGCAGTTGCAGCAGTTTCTACGTTTTCGCACCAGTAGTAGTTGTAGATATTTCTATTATTTTTTGCAGGTCTTCTACAGCTTCCATGTATTCAGAAGAAATCCCTCCTCTTCCTCCATTCAACTATGATCTTCTTTCCCCATTCAACTATGATGAATGGAAACAAAAAATGATAGCATATTTGAAGACAATGATCTCTTTGATCATTGTTTTGAAAGAGATTTCGAATCCTCTGAAGAAGAGATTCATTGGTTAAATAAAGGTGACAGAGTCTATGGAACAATGATGTTTTCTTTGCCTGAATACATGATATACCAATACCTTTATGATGTTGAAACTCCAAAAGAGATATGGGCCCACCTGGATTAAAGATTTGGCAGACATGATGAAGGGAATTGTCCAAACCCTTTGAAGAGAAAGCAAAGTGATGCATTCACTCCCCTTGACGGTCTCTCAGATCACGAATCAATATCAAACATATCTCATATTGAAGTTGTCTACAAAGAAGAAGAACTTACAGATTCTACACTCATGCTCGAAATTTCTTCTATTTCAAATTCTGTGCTAGCTCACACTCTAGAAATTGCAGAAGGTCCTAAATGCTCTCTTGCACCAGAGTTTGTTGGTTTGCATCATGATCTATTTAATGTTTCGGAGGACAAAATAGTCATTGGAGTTAATTCATTTTCTCTCCTTGATCTATCATCTCTTATTTACTATTATTGTATCATTATTCCATGCTTTCAGAAGGTTATTGAAGAATATGGCCATTGCCATTCGCTTGGGATAATTTCTCATGCACATCATGGTTTTGATATCACCTCTTATGGTTCAAAGGAGATCTCAAGAAACCATTGCCATTTGTTTGGGATAAATTCTCATGCATTTATTGGTTTTTATCTTACCTCTTATGGTTCAAAGAAGATCTCAAGAAACCATGTTTAAGGTCTTGGAGATGATTTAAAATCCAAGCAATCACTACTTGGAATAATTTCTCATGCATATGATGGTTTTGATCTCACCCCTATTTGTTCAAAGGAGATCTCAAGAAACTATTCTTCAATTCTTAAATTTGATTTGGATTTCAAGCAATCATATGGTGGTTCTTTTTGGCATGATCTCACCCATGATGGTTCGAAGGAGAAGACAAAAGACTATCTGCACATTCATAGATTTGATCCTACCTTAGCTGATTCAAATCACAGGTTCAAGGATCATCCTCATACTTTTGGATTTGTTCTCATCACATTCACTGTGAAGAGCAACTACAAGGACATGCTTTTTGAGCATGATCCACTTCTTCCCAAGAAGAAGATACCTCCAGACATATGACCAAGCATCACACCTACTTGAGTTTGGAGCATTTATTTTTGTGTACCTTACAGTCTATTTTGAGGGGGCGTAATTTTCCCATGAGGTTTTCCCCATTTCCTCGGTTTATTGACTGTTATTATTCATTTGTATTGGGTGAGATTTGGTCTTAGTTACCAGGGCCTAGGATGGATTAAGGGGGGGTGTTAGGATATTCCTATACTCCATCATTGTCCTAGAAGCATTTTCATTACTTGTATTTTCAGTCATGCATGCACTTTTAGGGTTTGCATGCATTATTTAGGGTTTGCATGCATCCCAGTCATCAGTCCCAACACCTATCCCTCAGTTATCTAGCCCCTGGAGCTTCTTTCTACTCATTTTTATCCCTCCTAGAGATTAGTGTGCCCTCCTTTCATCTACCAGTTGAGAAAGGCACCCCTCGTTACCTATCATTCAGATATCTTCAGTTCTTTCCTTGATTTAAGGCTAGACTGACTTTCGACTAACTGTATCACTCCGATGGACCTCCAGTGAGTCTTGACTGCCCATTCTGAATTCAGTTTGCTCCTCATGCACCCTCCAGTGAGCCTCCTTCATTTAGTTAGTTCTAGTTACACTCAGTTACAACTACCACACTCAGTTAGACTCAGTTTTACTAATGGTTGACAGTTACTTGAGCATTGATGACTCCACTGATGATGAGATAGACTACTAGTTGTGCTCTGATGACACTCCAGTGATCTTATGATCACTCCATGAAGTCTAATTCGAATTGACAACTTAGCCATTCGAATTCTCATGCATTATACTACTTATTTGTCCATATTGTGATTAATTAATTAGTATGTGTGAAGTATTTTTGCTTCTATTCGAGTTCTACTATATTATTATTCTGTTGCTCATCTTACTGCATTGACCACTCTTAATCTTATTCCTAAATTATTTCTTGTGAGGTATACATTAGCTCTTAGATCTACTGTGTGGATTTTCACATGGTATAAGTTCATGTTGAGAGTATTGTTTATCTCCATTCCTGAGAGTTTTTTGCAGGTTATTATCAAGATTTCGAGTGCAGCAGTTACAGTAGTTTCTGCATTTTTGCAGCAGTAGCAATTGCAGATATTTCTATTATTTTTTTGCAGGTCTTCTACAACTTCCATGTATTTAGAAGAAATCCCTCCTCTTCCTCCATTTAACTATGATCTTCTTTCTCCATTCAACTATGATGAATGGAAATCGAAAATGATAGCATATTTGAAGAAAATGATCTCTTTGATCATTGTTTTGAAAGAGAGTTGGAATCCTCTGAAGAAGAGATTCACTGGTTAAATAAAGGTGACAGAGTCTATTGAACAATGATGTTTTATTTGCCTGAATGCATGATATTCCAATACCTTGATGATGTTGAAACTCCAAAAGAGCTATGAGCCCACCTGGATGAAAGATTTGGCAGACATGATGAAGGGATTGGTCCAAACCCTTTGAAGAGAAAGCAAAGTGATGCATTCACTCCCCTTGATGGTATCTCAGATCATGAGTCAGTATCAAACATATCTCATATTGAAGTTGTCTACAAAGAAGAATAAATTTCAAATTCTACACTCATGCTCCAATTTTCTTCTATTTCGAATTCTTTGCCAGCTCACACTCTAGAAATTGCAGAAGGTCCTAAATGCTCTCTTGCACCAGAGTCCGTTGGTTTGCATCATGATCTATTGAATGTTTTGGAGGAAAAAACAGTCATTGGAGGTAATCCATTTGCTCTCCTTGATCTATCATCTCTTATTTACTATTATTGTATCGTTATTCCATGCTTTCAGAAGGTTATTGAAGAATATGGCCATTGCCATTCACTTGGGATAATTTCTCATGCACATCATGGTTTTGATCTCACCTCTTATGGTTCAAGGGAGATATCAAGAAACCATTGCCATTCATTTGGTATAAATTCTCATGCATTTATTGGTTTTGATCTCACCTCTTATGGCTCAAAGGAGATCTCAAGAAACCATGTTTCAATTCTTGGAGCTGACTTAAAATCCAAGCAATCACTACTTGGGATAATTTCTCATGCATATGATGGTTTTGATCTCATCCCTACTGGTTCAAAGGAGATCTCAAGAAACTATTCTTCAAGTCTTAAATCTGATTTGGATTTCAAGCAATCATATGATGGTTCTTTTTGGCATGATCTCACCCATGATGGTTCGAAGGAGAAGACAAAAGACTATCTACACATTCATAAATTTCATCCTACCTCAACTGATTCAAATCAAAGGTTCAAGGATCATCCTCATACATTTGGATTTGTTCTCATCACATTCGATGTGAAGAGCAACTACAAGGACATGCTTTCTGAGCATCCACCACTTCTTCCCAAGAAGAAGATACCTCCAGACATATGACCAAGCATCACACCTACTTGAGTTTGGAGCATTTATTTTTGTGTGTGCCTTACAATCTATTTTGAGGGGGGTATTTTTCCCAGGAGGTTTTTCCCATTTCCTCGGTTTATTGACTGTTATTATTCATTTGTATTGGGTGAGATTTGGTCTTAGTTACCCAGGCCGAATATGTATTAAGGGGGGGTGTTAGGATATTCCTATACTCCATCCTTGTCCTAGCAGCATTTTAATTATTTGCATTTTCAGTCATGCATGCACTTTTAGGGTTTGCATGCATTATTTAGGGTTTGCATGCATCCCATTCATCAGTCCCAACACCTAGCCCTCAGTTAGCTAGCCCCCGGAGCTTCTTTCCACTCATTGTTAGCCCTCCTTGAGCTTAGTGCATGCTCCTTTCATCTACCAGTTTAGAAAGGGACCCTTCCTTACCTACCATTTAACTATCTTCAGTTATCTTTAGTTCTTTCCTTGATTTAAGGCTAGCCTGACTCTCAACTGACTTTATCACTCTGATGGACCTCCAGTGAGACTTGAATGCCCATTCTAACTTCAGTTAGCTCCTCATGCGCCCTCCACTGAGCCTCCTTCATTCAGTTAGTTCTAGTTACACTCAGTCACACCTACCACACTCATTTAGACTTAGTTTGATTGATGTTTGACAATTACTTGAGCATTGATGAATCCACTAATGATGAGATAGACTACTAGTTGTGCTCCGATGACACTCCAGTCTTCTTTTGATCACTCCATGAAGGCTAATTCGAATTGCCACCTTAGGCATTCGAATCCTCATGCATTGTACTACTTATTTGTCCATATTGTGATTAATTAATTAGTGTGTGTGAAGTATTTTTGCTTCTATTTGAGTTCTACTGTATTATTATTATGTTGCTGATCTTATTGCATTGACCACTCTTAATCTTATTTCTAAATTCTTTCTTGTGAGGTATACATTAGCTCTTAGATCTGCTGTGAGGATTTTCATTTTAAAAGTAAAGCACTCAATTTGTTAAAACACACGAATTAACATAATCACACAAGAAAAAGTTACATAGAGAAGAATTATTTCAAATATACAAAAATCAATTACATGCAAAGGAATTTAATTCGAATATACAAAAATAAGTTCAAATGATCTAAACCTTAGAACTTATACATCTTATATGTTCACTTACGACATTAAAATAAGATCTACATATTACGATTAAGATGTGAATATGTGTATAAGTATCGATTTATTTAATTCTTATTTTTATGAGTGAATTCTTTTTGTCCTGTGCGTATAATCAAATCAGAATGTTCATAAGTAGAAAATAGTTCAAAAAATGTATCAATTATTTGTATGAATCTCATTAATGTAATGTTCCTCAAATCCTGAAAATTTTTATTTTTTTTGTATGGGCCTATTAATTCAATAAGGCTTGGGACTTGATTAGACAATACCTTCAACATTGTATTTAATTACTAGAATTAGTATGGGGTCTGGACACTACCATAATATTCCCGTTTGATCGTATCGTACAATGTTGGCTTAGCATGAGATAGTTTCAATTATACCTCTGTATGCCTTCAATGGTCATTTATAGTATTGTTTACTTCATATCATGCTTATGTTTCTTTTACGATTTTTACTTTATAACTCAGATCTGTAATGCATGTGGTGCAATGTGATAACTTTGAGTAATACTAGGTCTATCTTCCTTGATTGGTAAGAGGGGTTTTAAGGCTCTAGATCTTACTTAGCTCTTATGAGCTAATGCCTTGTGTTACCCTTGTGCACGTGCCTAGAAGAAACCCTTAAAATAACACTTCATAATTTAAAGGAAGGTTGCCTAACAAGAAAGGGGGAATGGGTTTAATCTAAGCCTAAACCCTAAACCCTAAGCAAAAATGTTGAGCCTTTAAAAAGAGGGGTCTACACTATAGAGTGTGGGTAAAGATTTACATGGTAGTGGACGATGGTTGGCACTTTTATTACAGGTCATGTGACAACTATTAATGGAATTCCACACTGGTTGGTAGTGTGACATATCAAACTACCCTACCTTGGCATCCCTTTAGCGTGGTTTTTCATTCTTCTTGCTGTTCTGTGTGTTAGGGTGGAGAGTGAAGAGCTCCTGCAAGCCTTGGCTTTGGTTAAGGTGGAAAGGGGATGCGCTTGAGCAGAGCATGGCTCCTTGGTCAACGCATGGCCTGCATAGAGGCATCATCATGGTCAAGCTAGAACCCCTGGAAAGTATGCTCGGCTTCATTCGTTGTTTTAGATTTATGATTTCCATTTGTTTCGTAGTGGTTTAATCTAAATCCATTTTTTTTTGTTCTGTTGATGCCAAGATTCAACGTATAGCTACTGGGCAACTTAAGCTTGGGCATTGGAACATTGGAGAGGCATAGAATCCAATTTTCAACCAGTCCCGGTAAGACCTGGGCTCCTTGAAATTCCTTAGCCGTAAGCGTGGGATGCTTAAGGTGTATGGGTTTTTCTTTTTGATGCTGGGAACGATGTGTAATGGTTGTGCTCGGGAAATACAAGGGGTTTCAGCCATCCCTATTTATTTGCTTGTTGGGTTGCATTTTCTCGAGCATTGTTCTTATGGTTTTATGACTATCATTTCAGGCCTCAGTGCATAGTGGAAAGATATCTGTGTGAATATGGTTAAGCTCTGTCTGAGACATGTAAATTTGGGAATTTTTGGTTGATAAGCCTCTCCAGGCATTTTCAGACTTTGGTGTAAACCTTTGCATACTTATTTGGCTCTCAGGCCCCATCATTTTTTATAATGGCAATGTAAAGACTTTATGTTCTCAGGGTTTATACTGTGTACTATGGGAAACAATTGTGTTTACTTCAATTTATGGGTTTACTATTGTGTTTACTACGAATCACTCAAGGCATGATTCTATTTCTTTATTATTCAAATTGGTTCTGTGTGTTCAATTTTATTTATGCGAATTAATTTTTAAGTTGTAAAACCTATGCTTGCATTACTTAGAATGGAAAACTTGGTGATTCTTTGGACACGCCTTTGTCTAGTTGTATGTTAAATATTTAAACCCTAAAATTGTTGGCACTCTACAGGATTCCTTAATTGTTGGTGATGGAAGTTTACAGTTTCATTAATTGCATGATGAAGGTGTTTTTAGAAGGGATCTAAGAAGTCGTTCTATTGTTAAATAATGATTTTGGAAAAAGTATAAGCTCTACTATGTTGGATCATTGTGTAGTATAATAATATAGTTTGTGTTCTATAAGAATGTGCCCTACCAAATCTAAATACTAAGTGTGTAAATTACTAATGTTTTGGTTTGCAAGGGATCTAGTTATTAGCGTAGGTGTATTTAGTATTTTAATGTCTGTTTATAATATAGATATTTATAATGAAAGGTATATACGTATATTGATTCTTTTTAATGAGTAACATAGTAGGTTTAGCCCTAAATTGGATCGTTTGGGTTTCATAAGTCGTGGGATCCTATGCATATTCTATTGGCGATAACTCCTAAATTCTATAGTTACTCTTATTTCTTCCATGTGGATGCTGTGAATTCTATTTAATTCTTAGATTTTGGTTATGAATATAAATAAGGTTTTTATGTGTAGTGTTGGTTAATGTATTCATATTATTACTTGACTGTAATTTATGTTCTGTCTTACTCTTAGGCACTAATATAATATGTGTGTTTTATCCTATGAAAAACTTGTGTGGATACTTTGTGCTAGGTCGATTCTTAGGTTATGATGTTATGGTTTAGATTATCTTGACATGGATTTAGGATGAAAGCATAATATAATATCATGCTGAACTAATTTATAAATGAGTTTTGTTTTGGATTTAAATGCATATTTATTTAAACTACGTACATTTAATTAACATTTACTATTTATAAGTAGGTAGATATTACGTAATTTATTATATTATCGAGGCAGAGTTTAGGGCCTTGCCCGAAAATTCTAAGTTTGGGAAATTTCTCTTTCCACATAAGGAAATTATGGGAGGTTTCTCCGTATACATTTTAAACCTGAAAATCATGGCTAAGTAGTTATGCCAATGATTTTATTCCAAGAAAACATACAGTACTATTTTAAATATTCATTCAATTAATAGTCAGATCTATAACAGAATTTTCTATAAGTTTGATAACCTTTCCTACAACATCCATGGATTAATGAAAAAATAATACAGAACTTAGATACAGTTAATATAAACCAAGAATGCTGATCATAACATATATTTCTGAAACTTGATAACTGAAACAACAAATAGATACTTATCAGTATTTTATTGCAGACCAACTGAATTAGGAACTGCCACGTTCCTCCCAACCAAAGACTACAACCCGTTCCTGGATTGTTCCATCAGTCACCCCTGAGCCGAACTAAGCATGACAAGAATCTAGAAGGCCTAGGTTTGGTTTGCTATCTTCTTTACTACAATAGAGTAGTCACTAGGTCCATTTACCAGCCCTTTGTGTGAATCTTTCTGAATAACTTCCCCCTAAATAATATTCAGAGTCCTCTCTCTATGACAATCCTCTTTATAGGACACACCAGATATACAAAATTTGATGTTTGAGTGCTCAGATTCATGACTGAACCCTCCAGTGAACTTGGAAAACACTTTCCCTTGCAAAGTTCCTTTCTCTGTTATTTATAATTTTTATGAGAACAAGGCTGCTAGGAAATTAGGTCTTTTGCTCACTCAGTTATCTAACTGACACACTAGCAATTATGTTTTTATCTTTAGTTAGAAATTAAATTTATTTTAATCCACACAATTTATTTTATTCTTTGTTTAATAAAATTAGACTTTTACTCACCTAACAACTAGTTGGATCTTTAGTTATCATCTATTGACCAGTCTAGACTCTCGCATGCTCAACCCCTCTTTGAGTGGTAGTCCTAGTCAGTTAGAAGGAATAAAATAGTAATAGTTTTGAATATTAAAGTAAATAATCAATGGAGCACTGATGTTCCAAAGCTCCCCACTCAAAATTAGTTAATCAATATGATTTTAATTTCTCCAGAGCATCTCAGCTCAATACTTACTCAACTATTAGTGCTTCCAGAACCCACTTGGCTCAACACTATCCATAGTAATCAGATGTTCCATAGCTCACTTTCTCACATCATTTAATCAATATGAGTTTACGTGCTCCAGAGCATCTCATCTCAACACTTACTCAACTATTAGTGCTTCCAGAGCCCACATGGCTCAACACTATCCACAATAATTCAGATGTTCCAGAGCTCACTTGTTCACATCATTTAATAATTTGGTGTTATTCATAGCTCACTTGCTCAACACTCAAAAATAACCACATGGGTGTTTCCAGAGTTCTTTTTAACTCGACACTTGTCAAATAGTAATTAAGGTTATAACAATAATTAAAAATAAAACAACATAGTATTTTCTTGGGATAGTACATCCCTCCCCTCTTAGAACAACACCATCCCGTTGTTTTAGGGACTTGAACTGAAATCATGAACAAAGAGGGGTATGCCTCTTTCACTGTAGTTTGATTCTCCCATGTTGCCTCTTCAGGACTGGAGTGCTTCCATTGCACTTTCATCTTGATAGTGGTTCGCTTTCGGAGCGACACCTCTTTTCTGTCCAGAATATGAAGGGGTTCCAGTACAAACTCCCCTTCTAGTTCTACTTTTAAAAATGACCAATCGATGACATGATTAGTATCATAAACATATTTCTTAAGTAAGGATGCATTGAAAACATTGTGAAATTTTACATGTGCTAGCAATGCTAGTTCATATGCCACTGGCCCTTTCTTGGCCAATAATTCAAATGGTTCACAAAACCTACGATCTAGTTTCCCACATTTTCCTAAACTTAAGGAACTTCTTTTGGCTTTTACTTTCAAGTAAACATGTTCCCCGACCTGATACCCTTTGTCTTTTCTTTCTCTATCAACATAGATATTATGCCTGTTGTCCCTTTACAACTAGTTGTTCTATATATTTTAAAAGATCTAGCCCTAACATGAGCCAATCCACTGGGCTGTCGCAAGTCACCGGTGTCCTACATTTTCTGCCATAAAGTATTTCAAAAGGGCTCATTTTAGCCAAGGTTTGGTACCCGCTATTGTATGCAAATTCTGCAAGGTGAGAATATTCTTCCCATTGGTTAGGATTATTCATGACATACATCCGGATCATATCTTCTAGTATCTAATTTACCCGTTCAGTCTGCCCATCCGTTTGCAAATGATAAGTGTAAAATTAGTCACAACAGATCTATTGAACAAGTAAATCAATCACAATGATGTAAAAAAAATTGGAGTAAAAAACTGTGCAAGATAGATGCATCAGTGCTCTATAATCCAGAATAGTAGAATTACAATACAATACTGTCACAATGAGTGAGCAATTCGAATTATCCAAGGAGGTCATTTGAAATACTGCATGGTGTAGCTTGGCTCCAACTAGGAGTCCTCGTCATCAATCGGTGGTGGTCATCAATGCACAAGTAACTGTCATCCAGGTGTCAAACTGAGTCTAACTGAGTGTAATGAGTGTAACTAATGGTAATGTCACTAGTGTAGGGAAGGAG
Source organism: Larix kaempferi (assembly GCA_027924585.1). Lineage (NCBI taxonomy): Eukaryota > Viridiplantae > Streptophyta > Pinopsida > Pinales > Pinaceae > Larix > Larix kaempferi. Next base: position 286,633 of record BSBM01001063.1, read on the forward strand.
GATCCGTGGAGGGCGCATGAGGAGTTAACTGCACTCAAAATAGGTAGTCAAGTCTCATTAGAGCTCAATCGGAGCGATAAAAGTAGTTAGGAGTCAGTCTAGCCTCAAATCAAGGAAAGACAACTAGATAACTGAAGTGAACTAGATTGGTAGGTGAGAAAAGGCACCCTTCTCAAGTGGTGGGTGAGAAATGGGAGCCTCCATGACTAGGAGGGCTAAAACTGAATGGAAATAAGCTCTCGGGTGCTGGCAGACTAGGGAATAGGTGCTGGAGGCATCAAACTGGTGACCTGGAAACATGCGGATGCATGCATGCATGCAAAGTGCATGAAAAGTACATACTAAATGATGAGATATCCTAACACCCCCCCTCAAGCTATACTATGATGTTAAAAATAAAATGTAGGGCCCTGGTTACTGAGACCAAAGGTCACCCCAATAAAATAATCCAAAAATGCTGAAAATAAGCTAAGTGAGGAAAGAGGGAAAATCCAGTGGGAAGAAAGCCCCCCGTTAAGCTAGACATAAAAAATGGATCTAATCTATCTCCACCATGATGGAACTCACCCCCAACAGTGAACGGAGGTAAGAGAACTTCTTCTCAGTGAAGCTCTTAGTGAAGATGTTTGCAATTTGCTCATCAGTAGGGCAATATTGCAGAATGATGGTGCGATCATGCACCAACTCTCGGATGTAGTGAATATGAATCTCAATGTGCTTGGTCCTCTGCCGCTAAATTGGATCTGTGGAGATCTTAATAGCACTTCAATTGTCACAAAATATGACAGTTGAAGTAGTGCTACCAAAATCAAACTCGAAAAGAATACCCTACAACCAAATTGCCTGAATGCAGGCATTGACTGCCCCTCGATACTCTGCCTCTGCTGAAGAAAGTGCAATGGCTACCTTCTTTTTTCTTGACCAGCAAATAGGGCCATGGCCAATCATGAAAACATATCCAGAAGTGGAATTCTGATCTATGCTATCACCCGCCCAATCTGAATCAGTAAAACCAATGAAATCTAGCTCAGAATCTGCAGCATAATGTATGCCAAAATGTTTCGTACCTTGCACATACTGCAAGATCCGCTTGGATTCCCACCAATGAAGCTTATGGGGATGCTGCATATACCTTCATACAACACTCATGAAATAAGAAATATCAGGCCTTGAGTGTGTCAAGTATAGTAGTGAACCAATCAATTGTCGATACATAGTGCAATCTGCAAGCGGTGTAGAATTTCCCTCCTCAAGACTGATTCCCAAGAGGAATGGAAATGGAGAAGCCTTACATTCTGCCATATTAAAATTTAATAGCAGGTTTGAAGCATACTTTTTTTGATATAATTTGATCCCATCAAAGTTTTGAGCTATCTCCAAGCCCAAAAATTGCTTAAGCAAGCCCAAATCGCTCATGTCAAAAGCTAGATTTAAAGCGTTTTTTAGCTTGCTGATTGTAAGGAGAGTGCTACCAATAATGAGAAGATCATAAAAATAAAAAACAAAAATCAGTAGATTACCTTTAACTTTCCATAGGTACACATTTGGATCAGATTTGCATCTTTTGAAATTATGAGAAAGAAGGAATGAGTTCATCTTTGCATACCAAGCTCTTGGGGCCTGTTTCAATCCATATAAAGATTTCTTTAATTTGCGAACTAATGATGGATCTGATATGTATCCTTATGGTTGCTTCATATATACTTCTTCATCAAGGTATCCATGTAGAAAAGCACTCTTCACATCCATATGGTGCACTTCCCAGTGCTTAGATGCGGAAATGGCCAAAACTAGGCAGATGGAATCCATCTTTGCAACCGGTGCAAAGGTCTCAGTGTAGTCGACTCCTTGAACTTGGGAGAAACCTTTTTCCACCAGCCTAGCTTTTTATTTTCTGATAGATCCATCAGAAGAAACTCTTGTGCGGTAGACCCATTTACATTGAAATAATTTTCTTCCAGGTGGAAGATAAACTAGCTCCCATGTATCGTTCTTTTGAAGAGAATTGTACTCTTCATCCATGGCGGTTTGCCATCGTGGATCTCGATGGGCATGATAGTATGATTTGGGATCTGAACCAATCATCAAAAAACATTTATCATATAATAATGGATCAGAAAATGAAAGATCCATACCTACTATTTGAAAGTCTGCTCGTGTTCTCCTTGGATCAACAAGATTTCCAATGTTTGGAGCAACAGATTGTAGAGTGTTTTGGGCCCACTTTGGTAACTGAGGAGGATCATTATGGTCAGATTCTGAACTTGATATGCCATGACCATCAAATTCTGATAAAATATCAGAAATATTAGATCCAATGCTTTCTTCATCTTCTCTAGAAACTTCTTCTTGTATAGATTGCAGATCGGTAGTGTTTTCCTCGACTAGTTTCAGATCTGGAAGCGGTTCTTCAAACTTCACACTTCGCTCTATGAATATATTTTTGGATATGATATTCATGATTTTATATGCTTTTGATTATTCTCCATATCCTATTAGGATGCATTCAATAATTTGTGGATCCAAATCTTTTCTCTTATCAGAAGAAATTCTAGCCCATGTAGTGGAGCCAAAAACCGTCAAATTGGACACATCCGGTTTGTGACCAGTGAATGCTTCGAAAGGAGTTTTACCTTTCACGGATGAATGTGGAACTCGGTTTTGCATGTATGCAGCAACATTCATGGCTTCATCCCAAATATTTTCATCCAAACCTTTTGACTCAAGCATATAGGTAGCCATCTCTTTCAGTGACCGATTCTTCCTTTCCGCTACACCGTTTTGCTGGGGTGTGTAGGGAACTGTATGTTGGATCTGAATTCTGATTTTAGAAAAAAGTTGCACAAACTCAGTATTGATATATTCTTCTCCATTATCATATCTAAGATCTTAGATCTTGCTCTCAGTGGCAGTCTCAACAGAAGCCTTAAAATCCTTGAATTTTCCAAGCACTTCTGACTTGTTTTTGAGAAAAAATACCCAAGTAAAGCGAGAGAAGTCATCGATGAATGTCAAAAAATACCTTGAACCATCCATGGAAATATTTGGCAGTGGACCACTTATATCATAATCTATGAGGCCCAAAATTGTAGAAGCTCTACTATCTTTTCCGCGGTCAAACTTGTGCTCGGGGTGCTTCCCAATGATGCAACTTGAGCAAATTCCCTTCGAGGAACGGAGGTGAGGAAGACCATCAACCATGGATTTGTTTTGTAACAGTAGCAAATACTTGTAATTAAGGTGTCCAAACCTTTCATGCCAAATCCTACTAACCTCATTTCCATGAGTGAGATGAGAAATGGGCTTTTCAAGTGGCACAAAGTGTGAAAACTCATAGTATTTTGCAGTATGATTTTCCTTTCCGACTACAATAAGTCTTCCACTTTCAATATCATAAATTTCAACTTTGTTAGGGCTGAATGTAACTTGCTTTGGTGCACTAGTGTGTGTCATTTGATACACAGTAAGTAGATTCAAAGCCAAGGAAGGCACATAGAGAACATTCTGAATACTTCCATGCTCTAACTGGATAGTATCTTTACCCGTTGATGAAATTTTTGAGTCATCTCCCAAATGGATGGGGATGGAGCTGTTTGGATTAAATGAAGAAAATGAGCCAATATTTGCAGCCATATGATTCGAGGCACCGGAATCTATCAGTAGAGTGGTGGGTTTCAAAACAGTTGCCATGAGTGCTTGACCTCTTTCATGATCATCATTTCTATCCTTCTTCCATGCACCGTCGGGAAGAGTTATGTTATTCTTTTCCAAAAGGAGGGCCATTTGATCTATTGTCTTCTTCATGCATGAAATTTCAGGATGAAAGCCATGGTTGCAATAAGTACATTTATATTTTTCTTTACCCTCTTTACCCTTTTGCTTGTTCCTTGAACCGGATGGTGCATCCGATGGTTTGCTTTTCTCTCTTTGCTTGGTAGGTTCGAATTTGGGATTCTCTTTCTTTTGCTTCCATTTTCCATTCGAATTCTTGGATCCTCCAACAAAGAGGGATGAATATTTGGATTTGATGGACCCCATTTGAATTAGCTTATCATGCTCTTTGGTAACGAACTCAATGAAGGCATTCAAGGTAGGCATCTTCCAATTCATGGTAGTTAGCCGATCAGAATTGAAAGTAGAGACAATACTGAGAAATATTTACCAAGTTTTGAAAGAATGGAGAGGATCAATTGCTTATCCTCTTTGAAAACTCCATTGTTATTCAATTGCAAAGACAAATGCTTGAATCTTGTGAAAAAATCATTGATGGTCTCGAAATTCTTAGGATTTAAGGCAATCAATTCATTTTCCAATTGAAAAGACCACATGTCATCTTGCTTTCCAAAAATATTTTCTAGTTGCTCCTATACTTCCTTTGGAGTAGTCAATCCACTGATGTGAAAGTGAAGATCCTTGGAAATATTGAGGCAAAGAAGACCATATGCTTCATCCAATTTGTTGAAGTGTTTGGATTTTTCAATGAGAGTATTAGGCGCAACTTCGAGGTCCATGGTGACTCTGTAGTACCCTTTTGAGAGCAACATAATCTCCATGTCATTCTTCCATTCAAAATAATTGAAGGGACTGAGTAGTTTTGAAGAAGAGGAATCCATCTCAATGATAGCGAATGCACTTGATGGACATGATAAACCTGCAAATCACAATCAAAACAAGAACAGTAAGGTCGAACAATCCACCCTTTTAGAGTTGCATCACACCTGGGATTAGAGATCAAGCAAGCTTCAAGATCCAATGTATCAATTCCAGGAATTCTGTGGAAAACTCAAGCTTCTGAAGTGGATTGGAGAGTATTTTTCAGCCTTGCATGCTCATGAGCGAATGCACATGAGATTTTGCATGCCAAAACTTCAGTAATTTTGAGCAAATTCACTCAATTATTCATGTAGAACACATGTAGAAGAGATATCTTGTCCATGCAATGGCTCTGATGCCATGTAAAATTAGTCACAATAGATCTATTGAACAAGTAAATCAATCACAATGATGTAAAACAAATTGGAGTAAAAAACTGTGCAAGAGAGATGCATCCGTGCTCTATAATCCAGAATAGTAGAATTCTAATACAATACTGTCACAATGAGTGAGCAATTTGAATTAGCCAAGGAGGTCATTCGAATATACTGCATGGTGTAGCTTGGATCCAACTAGGAGTCCTCATCATCACTCGGTGGTGTTCATCAATGCACAAGTAACTGTCAGCCAGATGTCAAACTGAGTGTAATGAGTGTAACTGATGGTAATGCCACTAATGTAGGGAAGGAGGCTCAATGGAGGGTGCATGAAAAGTTAACTACACTCAGAATAGGTAGTCAAGTCTCATCTGAGGTCAATCGAAGTGATAGCAACAGTTAGGATTCAGTCTAGCCTCAAATCAAGGAAAGACAACTAGCTAACTGAAGTGAACTGGACTGGTAGGTGAGAAAAGGAACCCTTATCAAGTGGTGGGAGAGAGGTGGGAGCCTCCTTGACTAGGAGGGATAAAATTGAATGGAAATAAGCTCCCGGGTGTTGTCATACTAGGGACTAGGTGTTGGAGGCATCAAACTGGTGACTGGGAAGCATGCGGATGCATGCAATCCATGCAGATTCATGCATGCATGCAAAGTACATACTGAATGATGAGATATCCTAACAATAAGCGGTGCTGAATTTTAATTGTGTTTCTAAACCAAAGAATAATGACCTCCAAAAATTACTCGTAAACTTAGTATTCCTGTCGGACATAATAGCTTTAGGTATTCCATGTAATCGAAAAAAAATTTCCTTCAAGAAAATGTCAGCAATGTTTACAACTTTATATGTAGATTTCATTGGAATAAAATGTGTAGATTTAGATAGTTTGTCTACTACAACCATGATTGAGTCATTATGTTTCTTGCTTTTTGGTAAGTTGGTGATGAAGTCCATGCTGAACACTTCCCATTTCCATTCTAGAATGGGTAATGGTTGCAGCAGTCCCATTGGGTGCTGATGTTCTGCCTTAACCAATTGGCACTCCTGACATTTGCAAATGAATAATGCCACATCAGCTTTCAGTGTTGGAAAAAAAAATGTCTTTTAATAGCGGATAACATTTTCTGGCATCCCAAATTCCCTGAATAAGGTTTTTGGTGAAAGTCATTTAATATATCAGATTTGATATTTTCACTTTCTAGAACATAAAGTCTAGTTTTGGACCAAAGTAGTCCTGTTTCGTCGATTTTATAATCTTTCTGTTGTATAAACAATCTGTCCTCTTGTATTTTCTGAAGTATTTCAATGTAAAAACGATCATTTTTACTTGCTATCTTGATTTCATCAAGCAGATTAGAACTTGGTTTACTCACTATCACCTCATGAATTAGGTCAATTCTACGACTTAACACATCTGCAATCTTATTTTCCTTTCCCTTGATGTGTTTTAATTCAAATTTGTACTCACTGAGGAAGGCCAACCACCTGGCTTTCTTGACATTTAAATATGGTTGGTCGAATAGGTATTTTAAGCTCATGTTATCAGTTTTGAGGAGGAATTTCTTCCCCATGAGATAGTGCCTCCACATCTTCAATGCGTGGATGATGGCAGCTAGCTCGAGGTCATGAGTCAGATAGTTATTCTTATGCTCTTTTAATTTGCGTGACTCGTAACAAATGGCAAAGTCATTTTGCATAAGGACTCTCCCGAGTCCTTCCTTAATTGCGTCGGTATAAACCACAAAATCTCCATCTGGGTCTGCGATCCTTAGTATGGGGGTAGTTACTAAAAGCTATTTTAGTTTCTGAAAACTCTCCTCGCATTTGGATGTCCATAAAAACTTGCTTTCTTTCTTATGTAATGAGGTCATAGGACATCCAATCCTATAGAAGTTCTCAATGAACTTCCGATAGTACCCTGCTAAACCTAAGAAGGATCTAATGTTAGTGACAGTTGTTGGTGTAGGCCACTCTTCTATAGCTTTGATTTTCTCAGGAGCTACTGTAATTCCTTTCTCATAAATGATATGGCCAAGGAATTGTATCTGAGGTCTATAAAAATAACATTTACTAAACTTGGCATAGATTTGGTTCTCTCGTAGGATTTGTAGTACAATCTTGAGGTGTTCCTTATGTTCTTCCTCGTCTTAGAGTAAATCAGTATGTCATCAATGAATACAAGTACGAATTTGTCTAAGTACTTACTAAAAGTACTGTTCATCATGCACATAAAATTGGCGGGTATATTCGTTAGCCCGAAGGGAATCACCACAAACTCGTAATGTCTGTACCGTGTCCTAAAAGTGGTTTTGCTTATGTATTTGTCCCAGATTCTTACCTAGTGGTATTTGAACCGCAAGTCAATTTTGGAGAATGCTCTTGCTCCTCTGACTTGGTCAAATAGATTATCTATCCTCGGAAGGGGATAACAGTTCGTTATTGTCAGTTTTTTCAGTTGTTGGTAGTCGATGCACAACCGCATCGTTCCATCTTTATTCTTCACGGAGAGTATGGGTGCTCCCCAAGGGGATACACTCAGGCGAATATATCGCTTGTCTATCAATTCTTGTAGTTGAAGTTTCAGCTCAACTAGTTCAGGGGTACTCATGCGGTAATGTTCCTTCGAGACTGGTACCGATCCAAGTACTAGTTCAATGGAGAAATCCAAATCTCTCTTGGGTGGTAACCTAGGTATTTCATCCGAAAACACATCTCGGTATTCTGCTAGGACTAGGAAATCCTCAATCTGTTGTCAAAAAGATGACCTCATTTTGTCCTTCTTTTTATTTATGATCTTTGTCCTATGTTGATTGTTCTCATAGAAGAGACTAGCTTTGTATAAGGCCATTTCTAAGGTCTTGGGCATATCAAATTCAATTCTGTCCCTGTAGTAGGTTGGGAGGCACCCTAAGAACTGCTGTATTTTTACTTTCTCATCTCTTGCGTAAGGTACGTAATGTAGCAGCTCAATAAATATGTTGATTAGTGCATCCATGGTGAGGGATTTTAATTGTAACTCATGGAATTATTTTATCTTCTTACTGAAGAACCTCTCTGACATGTATTTCTCTTGAAATAATTTTTTGAAGGCTCTCGATCCAATTTGATTTATTTTTATTTTGTTGCTCTGTTTTAAATCCTGCCACCATCTGACAACCTTACCATTTAAATTGTATATGGCCAATTGCGCCTTCATATAGCTGGCTTAATTATGTGCTTAGAAATATTTGTTCATTCCCAACATCCATTCTTCGTCTTTCTCTCCTGAATCATGGTCTCCTTCGAAAGTTGGAGCCTTTAATTTTCTTGAACTCTCCTTGTAGGTTGTATCCTCTCTTGCATTTATTTTTGCAAGGAGATTATGCATAAGAATCTGAAGAGTATTCAAATTCAGGTCCACGAGAGTGGGATGAGCTAGAGTGTTCTGGTTGTCTTCCTATGAATTTGATTTCCAGTTAATGTTTGCAGTAGTGCCTCATTTACTTCATGATGTTCTCTTCTCTCGTTCAGGTTATAATATTTGAGACTACGGAAATTCTTCCTAGAGGCTTTGTACTGTTTTCAATAGGTCAGAGGATTTGAATGCTCCGAGACTATCATTCAGTTCTATTACTATTTCCTGTCCCTGGGGTATTGAATTTAGGTTGCCGTGTTGGATGTCATCTCTTTCAACATTCATGTTGTTTGTCTTGTCTTGAAATGTTTTCAATTTGCAAGAAAACAATTTTTATTAGTTTATTAGTTTTGTAGATGTAGTGTAGGTTCATAGGCCTCATGTTTTCGAATCTGGAATCTGATACCACTTGTAATGTTGCTCAAATCCTGAAAATTTTAAAAAAATTGTATGGGCCTATTAATTAAATAAGGCTTGGTTCTTGATTAAACAATACCTTCAACATTGTATTTAATTACTATAATTAGTATGGGATCTGGAAACTACTATAATGTTCCTGATTGATTGTATCGTTCAATTATACCTCTGTATGACTTGAACATTCATTTACATCATTTTTTACTTCATATCATGCTTATGTTTGTTTTACGATCTTTACTTTATAACTCAGATTTGTAATGCGTGTGGTGCAATGTGATGACTTTGAGTAATACTAGGTCTGTCTTCCTTGATTGGTAAGAGGGGTTTTTTGTTAGGATATTTAGACACTTAGGAGTTAGTTAAGATCAACTTGTGTAATATATCCATTAGGGAAAGTGTGTTTCTTTAGTATGTATTTGTAAATACTTAATCCGATGGTCACGATATGTTCCCGAAATAGAGTGATCCGACGGCTCAACTTCTCCTAGATCATACCTAACCTTGATCCGTGGCTTAACACCCGATTGGTCCATGATATCTATTTAAAGAGCATGGAGGGTAATTGTTTAGTTGATCGATTATGAGAAGCTCATTTGTAACTTTCTTTCTTTGCATAATAAATTGTCCCGTAGAAGCTATTTGGCCGAGGTCGTGGAGTTTTTCCCTCACGAGGGTATAAACCACGTCAAAACATCAGTGCATCGATCTGTGATTTGTTTGTGTGAAGTGGCTGCTCTAGGTGTTCGGTCTTTTGGGAGTACCCTGTGTACCCAAATATTTTTAGGCTCCAGTTCTTACTTAGCTCTTATGATCTAATGCCTTATGTTACCCTTGTGTAGGTTCCTAGAAGAAACTGTTAAACTAGCACTTCATAATTTAAAGGAAGGTTGCCTAATAAGAAATGGGGAATGGGTTTAATCTAAGCCTAAACCCTAAACCATAAGTAGAAATGTTGAGCCTTTAAGAAGAGGGGTCTACACTATAGAGTGTGGGTAAAGATTTACATGGTAGTGGATGGTGGTTAGCGCTTTTATTACAAGCCATGTGACAACTCTTAATGGAATTCCATGCTGGTAGTTAGTGTGACATATCAAACTAACCTACCTTGGCAACCCTTTAGCGTGGTTTTTCATTCTTCTTGTTGTTCTGAGTGTTAGGGTGGAGAGCGAAGAGCTCCTGCAAGCCTTGGATTTGGTTAAGGTGGAATGGAAATGTTCCTGACCAGAGCATGGCTCTTTGGTTAGTGCATTCCCTACGTAGAGGCATCATCGTGGTCAAGCTACAACCCCTGGAAGGTAAGCTCTACTTCATTAGTGGTTTTATATTTATGCTTTCCATTTGTTTCGTAGTGGTTTAATATAACTCCTTTTTTTTTTTTTTTTTTTCGTTCTGTTGATGCCAGGATTCAATGTATATCTACTGGGAAAATTAATCTTGGGGACTGAAACATTGGAGAGGTGGAGACTGTTGGTCACTCTATATGCCAATTAATTACAACTAACACACAGGATTCTCAATATGAATTGTCAACCCAAGGAAGTCTTTTATTTCAACATTAATTAGCACAATCTATGCATAAACATTTCAAGCATCTGATTGAATAAATGGAGATAAATTATCCTACCTATCTGCTCAGTAAAACTTATCTCATAGCTAAAACTAATCTAATTCATCCATCTAAGAATTGAAGTACCATTACCTTCCTACAAATATTAATCCAGCAGTTACTGATCTATGAATAAATAAACTAGACTTACTTTTGCAAGAAGTTAAATCCTAAAGATATCAAACTACAATACTCAATCAAAACTGATCTAACTCAAATAAAAACTACTGTAACTCACTCATAACATGTGTAACCTAATGATATCTAAGAAATATAAACAACAACAAAGAACTAGAATTAAACTTGGACCATAATTTGACTAATTTGGAAATCCTAGAAAAGATAAATAACTAAAAGAAATCAGAGTTGAGCTTGAATGTAATAGCTAACTAACACACTTGCATAAATAAACTAACCTACACAGTCGACTATCACACCACGTAGTTACAACTATTCAGAATGAAACCATTAACTAGCAAAGGAGAATGCAATTATCAATGATTACTGTCACAGCTAATCTTTAAAATGTACCTACTGCAAATCCGCATCACACAACAGGAAAAAAACTAATCTATCTACTTAACTCGGCTATCTATATGAGAAGGCGGGCCCTAGCCTTCTAATAGAGATGCTGTGAACTAAAACAAATTAAAACACCAAGATATAAGAAACTCTATTCCTGGTATTAAGAATGATGAATCACAGTTACAGCTCTCTGTTTCAGCTTATACAATTACAAATTCTCCAACCCTAGGCTCAGAATGCCTCTTTACATTCATACCCTGATGAAATGAATTTGTTTCCCCAAATATCAAGCAGCCATGAATATCTACAATTTTCAGGTTTCCAATTTACAATCGAACAATTACAGCCATAAGTGAACTTAAATGAAATCGTTGCATTCAAGCCTGAGCTGTTACATGCTGTTAGCAGACTGGAATAGATTCTAGCTGATTGAACTGGATGATACTTGAATGCTCTGTCGTGGACCAGTCGCAGCTGACCATGTGGAGGAACACTTGAATTGTTGCAGTGATATGTGGAACTGAACTTAGGAGGGAATAGCTGGCTCCACGTATGCCTCTTCTCCAAAGGTTAGCGAGCTGCTACACCTGTGGTCTTCTGAAGGCTTCTAAACCATCTTTGTTAAATCGATCCATATTAGCATAAATTCAAAGATAAATTCCAAAACCATAAACAAATCAGGAATTAATGAAATAAAACAATAATAGATTATACCTATTGCAATCCATGCTCTGCTTGGGAAGATATTTGCTTAGATCAGGGAATAGTGAGGCAAAACAGGGAAAAATGTGTAGATAGGTGTAGGAAAAAAGGGGCTATTTTGGGGCCCAACATCTCCCCCAGCTATCCAATTGCATGTCCTCATGCAAAAACCAACTAATAAGAGTCTGACTCTGGTCCTAGCTCGTGTCGAGAGAAAAAATTGAAGGAAATGTCAGGTTCCTTGCCTGCTTCCAAAAACCCATTGCAAGCAGTCCAATATTCCCAGCATTGCTTTTATTTTACCTTGGTCAGTGTATAATTGTCCCTGTACTGCCCTCCTGGCCACCATATGAGTGGAAATTTGAACTTGAGTCCTAGCCAATGTACCCCACACATTCTCATGCAATTAACATACCCTGCTACCCTGGGAAGAGCCAGTTCAAAATTCTTAAGGCAGTAAGGATCCATTTTCTTCAAAGCTAGAGAAGAAGCCTACCACCTGTGCTTTCTACTCTCTAAGGCAAGATGCTGATGTTTGGAGATCAGGTCAACATAGGTAGATACAGCATTCTCTTGCAACGTTATTCAGATGTTGAGTCTTCAGAGGAGATAGGAGACACCTACCATGATTTACAAGGAGAACCTAGGGAGATTGGCGTTCACTCCTAATCCAAGATTGGAGCTGGCCTCATTCCTAGTGATTGTCTAAAAAGCATCTTCCCACTGCACATGATTATTAACAAAAGAGTAAAAGGCCCTCAACTAAACATTTCCCGTGTAGGGAACAAGATTAGAGCAAGAGTCACCAAAACATACCATATTGTCCAAATATAATTCACACATCAGATTCTGCTCAAGAAAACTGCTTGACAAAAAGGTCTCTATGAACTTAGAAGGGATCAACATTTCATAAGGTCTATCCTCCTGTAAAGATTTCAATTTGAATAGGGTCATTTATTCATACAAAAATACCGGATATGAAGGAGATGGGGCTCTTGAACTTAGTAGCTCCCGAGAGAGGGCATACATTTGGTCTTTTTCTTTTTGCATGGATTTGAATTCCTTCAACTCCTCCAATTCCTTTTGCACCTCTTCCAATTGAGATCTCTGAAGAGTTAATTCATCGGCCCATTTCTCCCTCAATTCTTTGATAGTATTTCTATGTTCAAAGAGAGGGACCATCCATTCTTGACATTGATCAATATCCTTCTTCCATTTAGCTAGCTCCAGTTGTAACAGAGAAATATTTTTCTCCAAACGTTGAATCCTTCTATCCTCCACATCTTTCTCATCATTAGAATCTAAATTAATAATTTCTTGAGAAAATTGCATTCCTACCTTGTCACCAGATGTCCCAACTTCCTCATTTTGAAGTGGCAGTGTAACAGCTTCCTCTTCCATCGGTGTTGCAATGGCCTCTGCTTGTGTTGCAATCTCAACAGTTAATTTTGAGGATGCTGGTTCTTGTGTAACAACATACTCTTCCTGTACTTCAACCTCGATAGCTTCAATTTGTGTTGCTGAATCAACAAATAATTTCGAAAATACTAGTTCTTGTGTAACAACATTCCCTCTTTGAATACCAAACTCAACACCTTCTATCCGAGTTGCAGTCTCAACAAATACCTTCAGGAATGTTGGTTCTTTTGTGGCAGCATCCTTTCTCTTCAATTCAATCTCAGCAACTTCATTCTGAGTTGCAAATGTTTTTAAAGACACTAGTTCTTGTGTAATAGTCTCTTTCTCTTATACCTCGATATTAGCAATTGCTATCTGGGTTGCAACTTCACTAAATATTTTCAAGGATGCTGGTTCTTGTGTAACAACATCTTGATTTTGAATTTCTTCAGATTGATGAGGTTGTTCTTGAATTACCTCGATGTCTTCTGGAATATGAGACTGGTCCTGGAATAGTTCAGTATTTCCTGATGGATGGGATTGCATTTCTTCATCTTCTCCTAGTTCCAGATTAGGGATTATGTCTATTTCTGGCTCATTCTCCTCCATCAGCTCCACTGCAGGTACTTTTTCTCCTTCTTGCTTTTCCTGTATAGGATTTTGTGCTACCAAACCCAGCACTATGACTCTGTGCCCTGTGGATTTAAATATGTATCCACATTCTAGGAATACCATTTCTCCTTGTTCTTCATTTCCCAAAACAGGATATGAATTTTCTAACAGATCTGCAGCCACCACTAATGTATTCAAACTCTTCTCTTCCCATTTTCTACTTGCTTCCTTCCATTTCTCCAATTCATTTTGAAGCACTTGAACTTCCTCTTTTAGCAGCTCATTTTAAAAAAGAATATTTTCAATTTGGGGTTCTTCCGTAGCAGGCTCTTGAGTAAAACCAGGTCATTTGGGGTTTAAAATGGGAATTCCAATACCTGCCCCAATTGCACATGCTTCCTCTGCTATGGGAATTTCAATGTTTGCCCCAATTGCACATGTTGTTTCTGTTGCTGTAACAACTTTGGTTCTTCTTTTCTTCGCTAGGGTAGATGTCTGACCCTTATTCCCTGACCTTTTTCTTCTTTTCTGTGACACAGGGGTTTCTAAATTTTTAGAAAGAGAAATGAATTCCTCTTGTTCAATGATATTTTCCCTTCTTTCAGTGGAGGATTTGACATCCAACACCTTCATGTTTCCTCCTTCTACCACCTCTGCTTCATGTTATTCCCCTTGCATTGCAACTTCCGCAGCTACAGCTTCCACTGTCTCAGCTTCCGCAGCTACAGCTTCCACTGTCTCAACTTCCACAGCTGCTCCAGTTTCAGCTTCCTCTACTGCAGCTGTGAATGATGCCATCCTTACTGCTTCAGCTGCCACCCTAACTGCAATTCTACCGGGTCTGTTTCTTCCTCTATAGGGTTTGCTGCTATTGTAGCTTCAAATACCACTGCCTCATTTTCCACCGGTTCCATCATATCCTCTTCTGCAATAGGGTTCACTGTTGTCACATCTTCCCCCATATTTACCTCTTCCACTTTGTCTTCCAATTCTCCATCCCTTCCCCCAGCTGAATTGGAGAAACGCCGGTTCTCATTTACTATTTCAACACCCCTTATGGCCATGGCAGGTTCTCGAGGTACCCTTGGCCGAGCAACAAATTGTTCCTATGTCAAATTCTGGTGCGCAAGGACCTGTAATATTAATAGTTTAATCAAACCATGGTTTGAGAGGGAATATAAGGGATGTCGAGCATCCTTGACATACCCAACCATATTTTGTAGAGATTGTAAAAGATAAAATGACATATTTAACAATCTGCGGTGGCATAAATGTGAAAGGAGGAAGAATTCATATATGTAAACCACTTTGTACCTACCATCACAGGAAATGTATTTCTTTATGATTGTCACCACCTGGTTCCAAGGATTTGGAAAGGATTCCAATGCTACTCCTCAGCCATGCGGCTGAACAATTTCTCCTACCGCCAAAAAGTATTCAGTTGTGGTTGAATTATGGTGCTTCTGACCAAACCAGTGCATCCCAATTATGGGAAATCCTGTTACTTCCACCATGATTGCTTCTAAAACATCTATCCTTATACCTTGAACTTCTGAATGGGTGTTGGTTATATTTTTAGCGAACTGAAGTGCGGTTTCCACATGAAAACCATTCAAACGCTAGAAATAATCAATCCAACCAGGTTCGTGGAAGATGGTAAAAACTTCTTGGTTTGAATGCAAAGGCTCTATGCTAACAGGCTCATGTCTTACCGGGATTCCCATATTGTGAAGCTTTCTGTAAATTCTGCTACCAGAGGAATGAGTGACAGTATCAGACATCGAGCTACTACATGCAGAATGAGCAATAGATAGCCAAAGTTTGATTTGGGTATTTTAGGAAAGGTGGCACAGTTATTTTGGGGAATTGGCACAATCATTTTTGGCATAAAATCGGTGACATGTTATTGCACGAGGAATGTAGAATGATGTTCATAAACTGAGAACGAATGATGAATCAGACATGTTTTTCGTCTCAGCTGATTGGCTATGGATGACTGACATGGAGTAATGACAAAGTATATTCATTATTACTTACTGCATTAAGTCATGCCTAATTACGTTTATGATTAAGACTCGTACCTTCAAATGTAATGCCAAACTGTCTTTTTGCAAGGTGGCGCCTTCTCACTATCACGTCGCTGATAGGGTCATAAATTTGCACATGCGTCCACGAGCTGGCCGCTGACAACTAGAAAATAAAGTACATCCACGTTGGCATAAATCATAAGAATATGTGGAAAACATGTAGGATTTTTAATATTCTTTGTGGACTATGGAATTTGCTAATACTGGTGAGCAAAGATATAACAAGCTTTCAATAAGGAATTAGCAGGGTCGTAGCTACTAAAAATAGGGGAAATAGACAACTTTAGCGGTGTTGTAGCTATGCAGAATAGGAAGGATAGGAAAATTTCGTGGATTCACAGCTACTAAAAATAGGGAAAATAGACAACTTTAGTGGTGTTGCAGCTGTGGGAAAGAGAAATAAGCCATAGTTAGCGGTGTTGCAGCTGCGCAAAATAGGAAAGATAGGGAAATTTGGCGGAGTTGCAGCTGCGCAAAAAAGAGAATTGTGCAGGATTTAGCAATGTTGCAGCCGTGGGAAAGAAAAAAATCCATATTTAGCAGTGTTGCAACTGCGCAAAATGGGAAGGATAGACAACTTTGGTGGAGTCGCAGCTGCGTGAAAAAGAGACTTGGGTAAGATTTAGTAGTATTGCAGCTGCGGGAAAGAGAAGAAATGAGTATTGCTTTTAGATGAGTAATTATTGCTACAACATTATTTTCTTCCAAGAAGTTATTCACAGAGAAGAGGATTAGCCAGAATCCCACAATCACTTGGCCCGAGTTGCAACTGCTTCCATTCAAGGGATCTTCCCCGCATAAACCTGTTCAGAGTTCTTAGAAAAAAAGAAAAACCCATCAAAGCTAAAAAATAAAATCAGATAAAAGAAAAATTATGATTTATTTATATAGAAAAAATAATGATTTATTTATATAGAAAAAAATTTATACAAAATTGTAGTAGCGTTTTGAGAATTATCAAGGACAGGAAAAAGTCCTTGCTTCTGAATCAGTTGCTAACTTGCATCAGCTGCGACATGTGAAATAAATGCATCCCTTGAAATTTGTTTATGACACAGTCGCAGCCGATGACCATTAGAAAATAATGGTGTTTTTTTTTCATCGATGGTGATTAACCGAACTATTCCATTATCAAACACTCTGTCTATCTGGTAGGGTCCTAGCCATCTTGTGCATAGCTTGCCTTTGAAATCCCTCCTAAACTGTGAATCATACAACCAAGCCCAGTCTCCTTCACAGAAGATTTTCTTCTTTATAAATTTATCGTGTCACTTGGAGTGCTGCTATTGGATCAAGGCTGTATGATGAATTGCAGCTGTGCGCTTCTCATCCAACTCATTTAGCTGATTCAAACGGTTCCTCTGAGCTTTTGTTAAATCAAGGTTTGCTTCTATGGTTGTCTTCAAAGTTATGATTTCAAATTCAATTGGGAAGACAACATTTTTTCCATACACCAATTCATATAGGGAAAAACCAGTAGTGGTTCGCCATGTCGTGCAATAAGCCCATAGTGCCTCTGGGAATCTTTCAGCCCAATCTCTATAGTGGTGCTTCACTGTTTTTGTCAAAATAGCCTCAATTAACTTATTTGTGCTTTGCACTTGGTCATTGGCCTGTGGGTGATATGGTGAGGTTACTTTCTATTGAATATGATACTTCTGTAACAGGACTTCAAATTTATGAGACATGAACTGTGGTCCACCATCTGTAACGATATCCATGGGTACTCCAAACCGAGTAAAAATATCTTCGTATAAGAAATCAAATACAACCTGATCGTTGGCCTTGACCAAGGCTACAACTTCCACCCATTTGGTCATGCAATTTGTGCAAACCAAGATGTAAAATTTCTGCTTCGAGAGAGGGTTTATAGGGCCTACGAAATTGAGAGCCCATCTATCAAAACGTTCAACCACAAGCTGTGGCTGAAGAGGCATTTCATCTAGTCTATTTGGCTGGCCCATTCTTTGGCATCCATCACAATCCTGAACATATTTTTTTCATCCCTGAATAGTGTTGGCCATAAATAACCAATCATTAATGCTTTTTGACCTGTCCTTTTATCAGCAAAATGTCCCCCACAAGGTCCATCAGGGAAAGCCTTCAAGATACTGTAAATTGCATCCTCTCTTACACATCTTCTGATTTCCAAGTTTGGACTTGTGTAGAAGAGCTTCCCATCTATCCAACAGTATCTAGCACTCTGTTGTATGATCTTTCTTTTTTCTCTCTTTGATAGATGTGTTGGAAGCTTGTGTGCAGCCAAATAGTTAGCAACATCTGCATACCATGGGGGATAAGCTGAAACTGCAAACAAATGTTCATCAGAGAAGGATTCTTTGACTGGTAGATTGTCATCATTATTAGTAAGTCGATATAAAAGTCAACAACAACGTTTTCCTTTCCTAGTTTGTCAATAATTGTAATGTCAAATTCTTGTAATAGTAACAACCATCTAGTTACTCTATTATTCGTGATAGGTTTACTCATTAAGTACTTTATGGATGAATGATCAGTGTGCAAAAAAGTGGAATATCTAGTAATGTAGTGTCTAAATTTATTGATGGCATAGATAATGGCAAGGAACTCTTTCTGTGTAACAGTGTAGTTTAGTTTAGCAGGGGCCAGGTTCTTACTAATGTAATAAATTGCATAGGGAACATGACCTTCCTACTGTCCTAATATTGCTCCAATGGTAGTATTTGAAGCATCCGAGGAGATATGAAAAGGAAAATCCCAATTGGGCCCTCATAGGATAGGTGCTGTAGACAGCGTTTTCTTAAGTTCAGTAAATGCTGTTTGGCATGCATCATTCCAATAAAAATTTGCATCCTTCATCAATAGGGTGAATAAAAAAGAAGCTAGTTTGGAAAAAATTTCAACAAATCTTCTATAATAACCGGCATGCCCTAAGAAGCTACGTACATATTTTTTTGTTCCAAGAGTTGGTATATTTTCAATTACCTTAATTTTGGATGGGTGTACCTGGATACCATCAACAGAGATGAAGTGCCCTAGAACTATGCCCTTGCTCATCATCACATGTCACTTTTCAGTGCTTAAAGATAGTTGGATTTGTTCACAACATTCCAAAACCTTTTCTAATTTTTTCAATGCTTCTTCGAAACTACTATCGTACGGAGTGAAGTCATCCATAAAAATTTCCATGCAGTCATTTAACATCTCTGAAAGGATCCCAATCATTGCTCTTTGAAATGTGTCTAGTGCATTGCACAACCCGAAAGGAAGTACCCTGTATGCAAAAGTGCCCTAGGGACAGGTGAAGGTAGTTTTGTCTTGGTCTTCCAGAGCAATCTGGATTTGGTTGTAACCACTAAATCCATCCAGAAAGGAAAAATACTTCTTTCCAGACAAGGTATCAAGGACCTGATCAATAAAAGGTAGGGTAAAGTGGTCTTTCTGCATTGCTTTATTCAATTCTCTGTAATCTATGCAGACCCTCCATTTCCAATTATTTTTTGGTGCAATCACGAGTGGAGAAACCCACTCGCTATCTGAAATTGGGTATATAAATTCTGCTTCCAAAACTTTTTGGATTTCTTCCTTCACTATGTCCCTTAAGTTCGGGCTCATCCTTTGTTGTGGTTGGCACACTGGTTTAGAGGGAATACCCTTCATATCTATGTATTCCCATGCGAAAGCTCCCCTATGTTTCTTCAACACAGTGATCAGGCGTTCCAGCTCATTAGGCACAAGATTTGGATTTATGTTTAATGTTTTTCCAGGCTCAATTTCCACTGGAATGCTTTTCAAATTTTTAAGTACTGGAATTATTTTGGCATCACTGACTAGAGTCTCTTCTATTATATTTTCTTGTTCTTTTTCATCTAGAGTACTGTTCAGAATCTGGTAAACATGTTTATTGACAAACATGGGTTCACTAATGAAACTATTAATAGTGTCATCCTCTGTTTCATATTTAAAGGTTAAGGCTCTCCCTATCGTTAATAATGGCTGAACGCCTTCTTCTTCCTCCAGATCTACCCGAAGTGGAGTTTTAGCTTATAAGCTTGGTTGGGCTGGAGGGTATAAAGTTAGGATTTCAATATCAGTCCCGTTTGAGATAGTCATCGACCCTGACCGATAGTTGATACAGGCATTTGCTGTGGCTAACCATGTTCTTCCCAGGATCAGCGGGTGTCCCCCCAACTGCGACTTCGGTTGTAAAACCAATACATCCAGAGGGTATTCCCACGAATCGACAGAGACAACCAGGTCGTCCAGGATTCCCTCGGGCTTGATTGTTGATCTATCAGCAAGTTCTAAAATGGTATGGATTGGCCGAATATTAGTGAGTCCCAGTTTTTTCATAGTTTCGATGGTCATAACATTGATGGTTGTGCCTAAATCTACCAAGAAATTTGATATCTGAGTGTGTCCTATGTGTACTATAACAGTAGGGTTTCCAGGATCATCATATTTAGCCACAGGAGTCTTACCCATTATGAACTCAAATTTTTTTCTGAATACATGGACAGTGGGAGGATCCCTAGGCTTTCATCCTGTTTTTTTACACATAGGTCTCTAATGGTCTTGGCATAGATGGGCACGTCATGGAGGTCTTGTAACAGTGGAATTTTGGCATAAAAGTTCTTCAATTCTCCTAGGATATTGAATCAAGGTTGTTCCACTATTTTTTGTAGAGCCAATTGTTCAGGGTATGGTGGTTCTCTTATCAGTTGTGTAGGCTGTGATTCATCGTGTGTTTCTCCCTCAACATCAACTAGTGTTTCAACATGAATTTCAACATCCTCAATGATGGGTGTTTTCCCTAAAGTCCGCTACCTAGACTACAGGAGCAGCAGTGTTCAAGCACCTCAAATAAAATTTTGTTTTTATAGGTTTTGTTTGGATAACAATGTAAATCAAATAGTTAAGGATAACATGGAAGAGACACAATGTCTAAAAAATTCAGAAATACAAATGTAAAGGACAAAAATCTTGCAGTAATGAATGACAAAGCAATAAGGTACAGAAGATAAGCTTTCAATACATATATGACTGCAAACAATGAACAAACAGTTCATATTTGTGGCATATATATAAAGGTATAAGTCTTCGAAAAAAAATTTCAAATATAAATAAGCATTTAATATCCACATTCATACATGAGATGAAATATAGAAAACATCTACATAACATCCAATGCATAAAGAGTTCAAACTAAACCAGAGAACATTAAAAACAATAATAGATCAAAGGCCTAGCTCCATATAGTATATTAACTGTCATTCAAAAATGCAAGAGAAGTTCTTACACAAGTAACCATCGATAATCTCCACAGTTTCTCAGCAATTCGACTCCCATGTGTGTCTCCCTTCTCTCTCCTATCCTCGCTACTTTTATAATTACACATTATAAAACTAGAAACAATTTAAGATTCATCTTTCTAGGCTTCAAATCTACTCCAGAATTGATATACAAAAAGGAGTCTTCAAACTATAAATCTTCGTATCTATCATAAGGAATGTGCCAATGAAGTTTGATAGTTGTATGTATATGTGGCAATCATAGTTATTTAGCTGTCTTTGTGTTGCTCATAAAGAAAATAACCATTGTTCTATTTTATCCCAAGCATCTCCATATGCTCAAGTAATATTTTTATTTGTCATGTCTAGCAGCCACTTTGCTTGCTTGATCTACTGCTTCTCCATGATTCTCAAATGAGGCACTCCCATAACAAAATTTGTATTCTTTACATATTATAACACCCAGGAATGGATGTTGTATCACTCTGGATGAGTTGCCTTCTTTTCATTGCATAAATCAACACTCAAATTTGCCAAAACCTGCAAACCATGTGTTCTATAATAGTCTTCTCTATCTTCAGAACTCTTATTTTTATTACTTATATGATAAGTATGACCATATATGACATTGGATGTAGTACTAGAGACGGATTGTTGACCAACACGTCCAGCATGCATACCTTTTGTTCTTACAATCTCTTGAACAATACAATGTAATAAGGTTGCCTTGCCATCTTTCTTATAGCTGATAATGAAATCTGCAATCAAAGAAGGTTCAATAACATTCTTTAGTCTCACATTACTAGCACCACTTAGTCTTTGGATCTTCCTGGCTATCTGCAACATCTGGTGGTTTCCAAGCTTCAAGACAGAAGTCACAACTGCATCTTCAGTATCTGTCAATTCATTATATTTTGTATGGAACTGTTCCATGATATCCATGATTATGTCAATATTTTCCTTTTCAATCAAGAAAATCCAAGAAATTGAGTGTGCAGGGATGAAATTGAGTGTCATCGGCAAAGCACACTCTTCTTCTTCTGTGCTTAAATGATGGGTTTGACAAGGAAATCATATAGTTCCTGGTTTTGCAACAACTTTGACTTTAACCGATGAATCTTTGGGAACCTAGAGCTTTCAGCTCCCATATCTTCACAGTACCATCTTCCAAACCTGAATATATCTACTTTCCATTACACTGGAATCCCACTACTGTAACATTTTTTGTATGGGCATCATAACTAATTACAGGATTTGCCGGTGGACTAAATATTTTTTAAAAAAAGGCGAATTTGGGCGAAATTCTGGGAAAAACGGTCTCGAAGAACTGCTTGTATTTACTAAACTGTGATGGCTGTTGAAAAATGAAAAGAGGTTTTTCTAAATCACCCCGTCTGCAAAAAAATCCATGTTTTGGTTTTTCTATTTTCGTCTCTGTTTGATCATAAACTGCACCAAAAGTCAACTGGTAATCTGCCATGAAATCTGGAAATGCTTGATAAAAAATATGACAGATGCTCAGCCATCTAGAAATATTTGATATTGATTTGATCTCATTTCCAAGAATAAAATCCTTGAGAGATAGACCATTTCAAGCCAAAACCCTGAACAAGAGAAAATCCATTCGAGTGAACTCCATTTGATGGAAACCCAATTAGAACATCACCGACAGAGATTGTCTTCCAATCTGTGACAGCATCCTTTATCCGTGTCTTGCAAATATTTCCCAAGAAGAGCATATCATTGTCCTAGTTAGGTAAGACCATACAAACCTTACCCTTCACCTGTGGGTTGTTTAGTTCTTTGCAAGCTCGCTTAGTTTGATCAACACATGCATAACATACAAAGGAAAATCCCTTATTTTTCTGTGTTGGAGAATTCTCAGCTTATGATCCAGCAGATCAATCATCATATCACCCCGAGCTATTTGCTTTATAATTATGCCTGTACACGTACTTAACTTCGCAAGGTGGCAGCATACCCATTCTTTTGAATAATCATCACATGGTGTTAGTTCATATGAAATGTATGCAAAGCAAAAACATTTTGAATGAAATCGAAAATGTCCTATAGGAGCATAGGCTAAAATCTAAATATTGTAAATACTCAAAATATTTAAAACATGAAATAAAAAAATAAACCAAAAACTTTAGAAAAATGAGATGGAAATAAAAGGCTAAAAAGGCTTTTGAGGTGTAAACTATCCTAATAACTAAGGCAACAGACCTAGGTCAAACATTGGCTCCAACTGGGGATGGCATTTCCCTGTCATTTGCCAAGAACTATAGTTCCAGTGCCTTATTTCTGTCAACTACTACTGATCCATTGGGCTATGGAGTCATTTACCAAGTCTCTATAACTTTTTCAAACTCTGAACACATTCCTATGAAATGTAAAATACTGCTGAAATCCAACATACTAAAAAGAGTCTACATTCTCGTATGGTGAGTTTATTCTCTATCTTACTCCTACTTCTAATTGGGAAAAACAACCCAATCAAGAGTAATCATACTTCCAATTAAGCCATGATAGCATCCAACCGATTGTAACAAGTTCTTTCATGCAAAAACAAATCGAAGAAATTTGTAGTGAGAATTTGATTTGCAACACATACTTACAACTATATTTTTCTTGGATTCTGAATTCTAGAGAAATGAAAATTTCTGAAAACCATGCCTTCATGTAAATGACCACTGGGTCCTCAAAATTGTGCTGCATTTCCAGTTGATACAAAAAGTGACATTGTTCCTCTACTTTATTTATAGAATGATATTTCATTTGTTCTGCTGTAAATATGGAACAAATATTTTCCATGCATTGGAAATCAAAGGCATCAAATTGATCCTGAATTTGTTCACAAATTCCTTCACCATTATCAATAATAATGTCATATTGAGAATTAACAAGATGGCCTTCCTCTTTCATGCTGTCATTAGATAGGTAACTATCATATGTTGGCTCTGTTTGTTCATGGATAATGGACTGAATGTCTTGATGAACCTGCTGATTGAATTTTGCCATATCACACATATCCGGCTCTTGTTTTTCAATATCATAATCATCTTCATAAAAAATGGGAGCAGACTGATAAAATTCTAATGATGATGAAGTTTTCTGAAAATTATCAGCAGCAATCTGATCTTTAAACAAACTTAGAATAGCTTCTATATAATAATCACCATTATAAGAAAAATCTGAATTTATACCAAATGCATCCAAAGTATTATGGTCATCAAATTTAATATCCGACTGCTGAAAAACCTTGTGCTGTAAAACATATTTATCAGAAGACATTGACTCATCCTTTGAAATAGAATCAAGAGCATCTTTAACTCGACTATCATCAACACCATCTTTAAGATTGTTCTGCAAGCTTTCATAAACAATATGATTTTCAATGTTTTCTTCAATAGAGGATTGAGCTTCACAATGAGATACTTCATGAATTTCATTAGTAAGGCTATGTTGATCATTGTTACTAAGAGATTTCTTGATCTTAAATTGCTCACAACAGTCCTCTAAAAGGAGAGCATCAGAATAAATCCTCTTGCAATAAACATAAAGGGCAGCATGGAAATCTTTTATTGATGAAATGCTAGAAATAGGAAGAGATCGATACCAATGTCTGGCATTTCCTTCCAATGAATACATAAACATTTTCAGCAATATATTCTCATGATGAATATTGATATGGTTCATGTATTGATGAAACTCAATCAAGTATTGTGCCAGATGGTCATGACCATCTCCTCTAAATCTTGGAAGGAAATCTCCCCATTCATCCATAGTGGGCACTTTATTTGGAAAATTCAGAATAGCTAAAAAATTAAAAGGTGCAAACCTTGCAGCCACAATGGCTTCCATGGATTTTGACATTTTGAACTCGTGGAGTCACCAACAGATCCTTCCTCTATGAAGTCGTTGGTGAAAAAATTGTAGTCTAAAGCGAGTAACCAGCCCTTGTTCACCATCAAAGACTAGATCTAATTGTTATCAAACCAAGGAATATTTTATGCTTCTTCCCCAATATGGTCACCAAAAGATGTTTTTCCTAAAGTCCGGTACCTAGAATATAGGAGCAGCAGTGTTTAGGCACCTCAAATAAAAATCTGTTTTTATAGGTTTTGTTTGGATAACAATGTAAATAAAATAGTTAAGGATAACATGGCAGAGACACAATGTATGAAAAATTCAGAAATACAAATGTAAAGGACAAAAATCTTGCAGTAATGAATGACAAAGCATTAAGGTACAGGAGATAAGCTTTCAATACATATATGACTGCAAACAATAAACAAACAGTTCATATTTGTGGCATATATATAAAAGGTATGAGTCTTCGAAAACAATTTTCAAATATCAATAAGCATTCAATATCGACATTCATACATGACATGAAATATAGAAACGATATACATAACATCCAATGCATAAAGAGTTCAAACTAAACCAGAGAACATTAAAAACAATAATAGATCAAAGGCCTATCTCCATATAGTATATTAACTGTCATTTAAAAATGCAGGAGAAGTTCTTACACAAGTAACCATCGATAATCTCCACAGTTTCTCAGCAATTCGACTCCCATGTGTGTCTCCCTTCTCTCTTCCTATCCTCGCTACTTTTATAATTACACATTATAAAACTAGAAACAATTTAAGATCCATCTTTCTAGGCTTCAAATCTGCTCCAGAATTTATATACAAAAAGGAGTCTTCAAACTATAAATCTTCGTATCTATCATAAGGAATGTGCCAATGAAGTTTGACAGTTGTATGTATATGTGGCAATCATAATTATTTAGCTGTCTTTTTGTTTATCATAAAGAAAATGACCATTGTTCTGTTTTATCCCAAGCATCTCCATCTACTCAAGTAATATTTTCTTTGTCAAGTCTAGCAGCCACTTCGCTTGCTTGATCTACTGCTTCTCCATGATTCTCAAATGAGGCACTCCCATAAAAAAATTTGTATTCTTTACATATTATAACACCAAGGAATGGATGTTGTAACACTCTAGATGAGTTGCCTTCTTTTCATTGCATAAATCAACACTCAAATTTGCCAGAACCTACAAACCACGTGTTCTATAATAGTCTTCTCTATCTTCAGAACTCTTATTTTTATTACTTATATGATAAGTATGACCATCTATGACATTGGATGTAGTATTAGAGACGGATTGTTGACCAGCACTTGTAGCACGCATACCTTTTGTTCTTACAATCTCTTGAACAATACAATGTAATAAGGTTGCCTTGCCATCTTTCTTATAGTTGATAATGAAACCTGCAATCAAAGAAGGTTCAATAACATTCTTTAGTCTCACATTACTAGCACCACTTAGTATTTGGATCTTGCTGGCTATCTGCGCCATCTGGTGGTTTCCAAGCTTCAAGCCAGAAGTCACAACTGCATCTTGAGTATCTGTCAATTCATTATATTTTGTATGGAATTGTTCCATGATATCCATGATTATGTCAATCCTTTCCTTTTCAATCAAGAAAATCCAAGAAATTGAGTGTGCAAGGATGAAATTGAGTGTCATCGACAAAGCATACTCTTCTTCTTCTGTGCTTAAATGATGGGTTTGACAAGGAAATCATATAGTTCCTGGTTTTGCAACAGCTTTGACTTTAACCGAGGAATCTTTGGGAACTTGGAGCTTTCAGCTCCCATATCTTGACAGTACCATCTTCCGAACTTGAATACATCTACTTTCCATTACACTCAAATCCCACTACTGTAACATTTTTTGTATGGGCATCATAACTAATTATAGGATTTGCCAGTGGAATGAATGATTTTAAAAAAAAAGGTGAATTTGGGAGAAATTCTAGGAAAAATGGTCTCGAAGAAATGCTTGTATTTCCTAAACTGTGATGGCTATTGAAAAATAGAAGGAGTTTTTTCTAAATCACCCCATCTGCAAAAAACCCATGTTTTGGTTTTTCTATTTTCGTCTCTGTTTGATCAGAAACTGCGCCGAAAGTCAACTGCTAATCTACCATGAAATCTAGAAATGCTTGATAAAAAACATGACAGATGCTCAGCCATCTAGAAATATTTGATATTTATTTGATCTCATTTACAAGAACAACATCCTTGAGAGATAGACCATTTCAAGCCAAAACCCCGAACAAGAGAAAATCCATTCGAGTGAACTCCATTTGATGGAAGCCCAATTAGAACATCACCGGTAGAGATTGTCTTCCAATCTGTGACATCATCCTTTATCCATGTCTTGCAAATATTTCCCAAGAAGATAATATCATTGTCCTAGTTAGGTAAGACCATACAAACCATACCCTTCACCCGTGGGTTCTTTAGTTCTTTGCAAGCTCGCTTAGTTTGATCAACACATGCATAGCATACAAAGGAAAATCCCTTATTTTTCTGTGTTGGAGGATTCTCAGCTTATGATCCAGCAGATCAATCATCATATTATCCCGAGTTGTTTGCTTTATAATTATGCTTGTACACATACTTAACTTCGCAAGCTGGCAGCATACCCATTCTTTTGAATAATCATCACATACTGTTAGTTCATATGAAATGTATGCAAAGCAAAAACATTTTGAATGAAATCGAAAATGTCCTATAGGAGCATGGGATAAAATATAAATATTGTAAATACTCAGAATATTTAAAACATGAAATCAAAAAATAAACCAAAAACTTTAGAAAAATGAGATGGAAATAAAAGGCTAAAAAGAGTTTTGAGGTGTAAACTATCCTAAGAACTAAGGAAACAGACCTAGGTCAATCAATGGGGATTACTGAGTTGAATGTACTCTCAAATTGCTGATTCACTCCAGCTTCAGTCACTGAGGATGGAACATCCTCAATGACGATAGGTTCCAATACCCTCCCTGATCGTAAATGTATGCCATTGCAGAGAATTTGGGAAATGGAATAAGCAGGCATGTTGGCATTCTCAAATTGATGAGCCGCTTTATTATTTGGGTTGGGGTTAGGTTGTGCAGGTAGTTTTGGTTGTAGTGGTGCATTCATAGGTGCGACATTGCTTAGGAGTTGTAGCTATGGCTGCTGGTACTGTTGGTGAGGGTACTATTGAGGAGGATAGTATTGGTAAGGAGTATGGTGATGAGGAAAATTGTTTCTTGGGTGGGAATTTCTCCAGTTGGGAGCCCAGGGAGGTTGCTGGTTTGATTGTTGTTCTCATGGCATCCAGGGGTTAGGATTTTGCATTGAATTTGAGATGGACGCCATTGGTTGTTAGAATAATGTGAAGGTAATTGTGTATTCATGTTATTCATATTATTCATACCATTCATATTATTCCAAAATGGTGATGGATCTGAATTCATACCTTGATTTTGAGGCTGCCAAGGATTCTTCTGAGCAATAAAATAAGCTTGTTCCACATCTGAAGTAGATTCCTGCAAGACTTCTTTGAATTTGGGTAATGAAGGACATTCCTTGGTATCATGATCCAATTCACATATCTGACATACCCCTACCTTGTCAAGCAGACATTCTTTCAGTGGGTGCTTCTTTCTGCATTTAGGACAGAATATGCCAAGTGTTAGGTATTCTACTTCTTGCATCTATTTTTCCCTCACGACATCCAGTTCTGAGGAAATGGAGCTCATCATATCTTTTATAAATTTCTCTATAAGGTTTCCTATTTTTGCTTGAGTGACTCCTCCACTAGTTGATTTTTGTGTCCTAGTGAAGAGATCTCGGTCTCGTTCCTTGTCCCGATTGTTGGTTCTAGAGGATCCCCTTGAATACCTTCGACATAATTCAACAATATTCTCCAAGGGTTCTTTTGAGATATCTCCCTTCCCCAACAAATTCAACGTATCAAGGAAATCTTCTATAATTCCCCGTAGTAAGATAATCTTGAGTACATCTTTTCCAATCTTAGTATGACTAGACCTCTATAAATTATACAAAAACTTTCAACAAAATATCCCAAGCTCTCTTCTTCCTTCTGAACCATTTTAAACAAATCCTCCTTCCTATCTCTGGTTCTACAGTATTCTTGATATTTGGAGAGGAAGGTTTGCTTCATCTGGTCCCAAGTAGTAATGGTCTCATGATCCAAACTCATAAACCAACGCAGAGCATTTCCTTTCAAGGTGGTTGGAAATAGTTTCAGATTCTACGCACTGGAAGTGTAATCATAACTGCGACAAAGGATGTCGAACTCAAAAAGGAACTCATATGGATCTTCAGAAGACTTACCATGAAATTTTGTGAGAACTGAGGATGAAATATTCTTCATAGGAGTTTCCCTTAGTGTTTGGAGGATAGGGAAATCAAGTGTGGAAACAGTGTCAGTGTACTTATTATATTCCACCTCCTCCGCATTGTTATTTTGGCACTCATTATTTCCTTCTTGTTCTCCATTTTTCATGTTGCTCCAAAATTTCAATGCTTGCTTCGGTCTTTCTTCCTCTGCCCTTGCCTCTTCTTCTCTCCTCCTTTCTTCTTCTCCCCTTCTTTCTTCTTCTTGTTCTTGGCGATGATCCAACCACTCCTCTTTAGTAACTCTGTGCCCATTAATATAATAGATCTCCTCTATATCCGGTACACCCATAGCACTTCCCTTGTCTTTAGGAGGTTTCTTCTCTGGAACGGGAGTTGAAGGTCCCGTTGTGTTCTCCAATGTTGATTGAGAAGTGTTAAGATTGGTGAGAACGTAATTTACCCTTCCTGGAGATGCTCACGGTAGTCTGGTAGAAGAATTAGATCTAGCAATTATTTCATCAATGTATGTATGTCTTCCTAGACCTTGATTACGACCATGACCTCTTCCACCTGCAATGTTAGTATTTTGAGGGGGTTCATGATTTGTTCTTCTTGTATTCATGCATGCTTCAAATAATCAAAACTAAAATGAAATCAATAAATCAACTACTATCTATGCATATAAATTACCATCCCCGGCAACGACGCCAAAATGTTGGTCACCCTATATGCCAATTAATTACAACTAACACACATGATGCTCAATATCAATTGTCAACCCAAGCAAGTTTTTTATTTCACTAGTAATTAGCACAGCCTATGCATAAATATTTCAAGTAGATGATTGAATAAATGGAGATAAATTATCCTACCTATCTTCTCAGTCAAACTCATCTCATAGCTAAAACTAATCTAATTCATCCATCGAAGAATTCAAGTACCATTACCTTCCTACAAATATCAGTCCAGCAGTTACTGATCTATGAATAAATAAACTAGAATTACTTTTGCAAGAATTTAAATCCTAAAGATATCAAACTACAATAATCAATCAAAACTGATCTAATTCAAATAACAACTATTGTAACTCACTCATAGCATGTCTAACCTAATGATGTCTAAGAAAGATAAACATCAACAAAGAACTGGAATTAAACTTGGACTGTAATTTGACTAAATTGGAAATCCTAGGAAAGATAAATGACTAAAATAAATCAGAGATGAGCTTTAATGTAACAGCTAACTAACACACTTGCATAAAGAAACTAACCTACACAGTCAACTGTCACACAATGCAGTTACAACTATTCAGAATGCAACCATAACTACCAAAGGAGAATGCAATTATCAATGATTACTGTTACAACTAATCTATAAAATGTACCTATTGCAAATCCGCATCACACAACAGGAAATAAACTAATCTATCTACTTAACTCGACAATCTCTGTGAGAAGGCAGGTCCTGGCCTTCTAACAGAGATGACATGAACTAACACAAATTAAAACACCAAGATATAAGAAACTCGACTCCTTGTATTAAGAATGATGAATCACAGTTACAGCTCTTTGTTTCATCTTATACAATTACAAATTATCCAACCCTAGGCTCAGAACGTCTCTTTACATTTATACCCTAATGACATGAATTTGTTTACCCAAATATCGAGCAGCCATGAGGATATATGATCACCACGCTGCCGATTTACCATCGAACAGTTACATCCATAAGTGAACTCAAATGAAATCATTGCATTCAGGCCTGAGCTGTTACATGCTGTTAGCAGACTGGAATAGATTCTAATTGATTGAACTGGATGATACTCAAATGCTTTGTCGTGGCCCAGTCGCAGCTGACCATGTGGAAGAACACTTGCACTATTGCAGCGATATGTGGAACTGAACTCAGGAGGAAACAACTGGTGCCACGTATGACTCTTCTCCAAAGGTTAGCAAGATGCTACACCTGCGGTCTTCTCAAGGCTTCTGAACTATCTTTGTTAAATCGATCCATATTAGCATAACTTAAAATATAAAGTCCAAAACCATAAACAAATCAGGAATTAATGAAATAAAACAATAATAGATTATACCTGTTGCAGTCCATGATCTGCTTGAGAAGATATCTGCTTAGATCAGGGAATAGTGAGGAAAAAAAGGGAAAAAGGTGTAGATAGGTGTAGGAAAAAAGGGGCTATTTTGGGGCCCAACAGAGACTCCAAGTTTTGACCGGTCCTGGTACGAACTAGGCTGCTTGAAATGCCTCAATCGTAAGTGTGTGATGCTTAAGGTTTATGGGTTTCTCTTTTTGATGCTGGGCAGAATTTGCAATGGTTGTGCTTGGGAGGTACAAGGGGTTTCAACCAACCCAGTTTATTTTCTTGTTGGGTTGTGTTTTCTCTAGTGTTGGTCCTATGGTTTTATGACTGTCATTTTGGGCCTCAGGGCATAGTGGAAAGATCTCTGTGTGCATATGGTTAAGCTCTGTCTGAGACATGTAATTTTGGGTGTTTTTGGTTGATAAGCATGTCTAGGCGTTTACAGACTTTTGTGTAAACCTTTGCATACTTATTTGGCTCTCAGGTGCTATCATTTTTTATAGTGGTAATGTAAAGACTTTCTGTTTTGAGGGTTTATATTGTGTTCTATGGGAAAAAATTCATGTTTACTTCAATTTATAGGTTTACTACTGTGTTTACTACAAATCACTCAAGGCATGACTCTGTTTATTTATTCTTCTAATTGGGTCTGTGTGTTCAGTTTTATTTATGTGAATTAATTATTAAGTTGTAAACCCTATGCTTGCATTACTTAGAATGGGAAACTTGGTGATTCTCTGGACATGCCTCTATCTGCTTGTATTTAAATATTTAAACCCTAAAATCATTGGCACTCTACAGGATGCCCTAAGTGTTGGTGATGGAAGTTTATAGTTTCATAAATTGTATGATGAAGGCGTTTTTAGAAGGGATCTAAGAATTCGTTCTGTTGTAAAATAATGATTCCGGAAAAGTATGATCTCTACTCTGTTGGACCATTGTGTAGTATAATAATATAGTTTGTGTTCTATAAGAATGTGACCTACCAAATCTAAGTACTAAGTCTGTAAATTACTATTGTTTTGGTTTGCAAGGGATCTAGTTATTAGCGTAGGTGTATTTACTCTTTTAATGTTTGTTTATAATATAGATATTTGTAGTGAAAGGTATATACGTATATTGAGTATTTTTAATGAGAAACAGAGTAGGTTTAGCCCTAAATTGGATTGTTTGGGTTTCATAAGTCGTGGGATCCTATGCATATTCTATTGGCGATAACTCCTTAATTGTATATTTACTCTGATTTCTTCCATGTGAATGTTGTGGATTATATTTAATTCTTAGAGTCTAGATATGAATATAAATAAGGTTTTTATGTGTAGTTTTGGTTAATGTATTTATACTATTACTTGACTGTAATTTATGTTTTGTCTTACTCTTAGGCACTAATATAATATGTGTGTTTTATCCTATGAAAAACACGTTTTGATACTTTGTGCTAGGTCGATTCTTAGGTTATGATGTTATGGCGTTAGATTATCTTTACATGGATTTAGAATGGACGCATAATATAATATCATGCTGAACTAATATATAAATGAGTTCTGTTTTGGATTTAAAAGAATATTTATTTAAACTACTTACGTTTAATCAATATTTACCATTTATAAGTAAATATTATAAGTAGGCATATATTACGTAATGTATTATGTTATCCAGGGACAGTTTAGCACCTTGCTCGGAAATCCTAAGTTTGGGAAATTTCTCTCTCTGCATAAGGAAATTATGGGATTTTTCTTCCTATACATTTTAAACCTGAAAATCATGGCTAAGCAGTTCTACCAATTATTTTATTCCAAGAAAACATACAGTCCTATTTTAAATATTCATTCAATTAATAGTCAGATCTATAACAGAATATTCTATAAGTTTGATAACCTTTCCTACAACATCCATGAATTAATGAAAACTTAACACATAACTTAGATACAGTTAATATAAACCAAGAATGTTGATCATAACATATATTTTTGAAAGTTTATAACTGAAAAAACAAATAGATACTTATCAGTATTTTATTGCAGACTGACTGAATTAGGAATTGGCACGTTCCTCCCAACCATAGATCGCTCGTTCCTGGATTGTTCCACCAGTCACCCCCAAGACGAACTGAGCATGATTTATAAGTCCATCACTTATAAAGCATATGATACCGTGGCAATTGAATCTTTGACTATGGTGTAGCTACTAGAACTTTGAATAGAAAGAAAACTCAACATTTGCAAAGAAAAAATATAAAGTTTAGAAGACATGTAGCCATCAATGTATAACTTCATTAAGATAATATGACATGGAAAAGAAGTTCTAGATGTTTGACCAGAGAACAATAGATATGGAGAATAACCTCGAGACAACAATAAGACTTTTTCCATTGCTAAATAATCAACATCAAGAATAACGATTTAAACAGATAGTCAGAAGGTGAAGAGGCTTACTTAGATAATGACTCAGTTGCACTAAGGGTTGGTAGAGAAGGAAGAAGCATTTGGAAAGATACAAGTAGTCACGCAAGAGAACAAGTGACTCTGAAGTACATTTGTTAATGTTTGATGACTATAAAGTGTGTATGGGTGGAGCTAAGTGAGGGGAGATAGAAGAAGTGTGATGGAGGATGACTTTAGGATGACTTAGAAGGATTTTAGAGATGTCCTAAGGGGTTTTTGCAGACCTTATAAAACATAAGAAAATGAGGATTTTTCTCCCCAAGAGGGTCGCTCAATAACACATGTATGTATATACGTATCAACAAAAAATGCGTGTACCAACAAAATAACATAAAAATACACATACCTCGATGTAGAACATAAAATTATTTGATGCAATTCTATCTCTTATCTAAAGTTGACTGATCTCATTCAATAAATCCATCTGGATCCTCTTTGTTGCTAATTGTCTCCATCAATCTCTCATTCTATGAATGAGGCAGGAAGTAGCATACCTTGGCTGATCTCTTTCTTGACATTGTCTGTAGATGGATGTTTTTTCCAATGATCAAATTTGTGAAGTGATACACCACTGAACCTGGTCTGTAATCCACGAAAACATACCCACTAGTCTTTCTTGACTTCCTATCTAGTGTAAGATATCCACCCTTAACCAACAACGAGGAAATAATAAATTCATTTCCTTAATCGTCGATTAATGATCTGTTTAGGGTTTTCTTATCTTGGATGCATCATGCCAACCAATAATATGTGCCCCATTCATTGTATTTCGGGGAAACAACTACGAATATGTGTCCTGGTTGTATAAGATATGAGATATGGTCGTAGTTTGTCAAAATCGTTGACTGAACCTCCTCTAACTGGGTTATTTCAACAACTGGACATGGGTCTGCTACATGTGACACATGGTCCCATTCATCAACCCAGTCCATGCATTCACATTCATCCCATTGGCCATTGCTACAAGGGCTCCAAAATCAAGCAAGTTTTCGCGTCCAAATTTCAAATAAGGGGTTGTTTGAGCTTCAAAATGAATGAAATCCACTTGTTCCTTGTACTGTGCCGCAACTATAGGAACGCGATTGATCTATGTCAACCACTTTCCAAAAATGTCTTACCACACGTCCTGTCACTATTGATGTTTGTTGCTCTCTTGCTTGGTTTGACATTGTTGCAGATCACTATTGTGTTGAAATATTGTAACTTCTAAGAATATTCTATTTGGACTTTATCCGAAGATGTTTCATTCCTCCAGTGGGACTTTATTGTATATCCGGAGATGTTTATTCCTCCGTCGAAATGTGATAACTTTGGTTATTAGAATTACCTAGTGGGGTCGGCCCAATTTCAGTTGTAATGGGCTATTTAAGTCCCCTAGTTGGGTCGGCCCAATCAGAATTATGTTGAGTGGTTAAGTTGGGGCCGACCTAGTTAGGGTTAAAAGTCAAGTGAAGTAAAGTATAAATAGAGGAGCTGTGTTCCTCATTTAATACACACACTCACTTGTGAAACTCGCATAGGAGAGGGATAGATATGCAAAGGAGTATCAGGAGCTCATGTTTGGGGATTACATCTTTGTATTTGTTGGTCATCTATATTGAGGAAGCTTTGCTCGATTTTCTACCCCATGAGGGTTTCCCAGGATAAATTGTGCCTCTTGGGTTTGTGTTGTGCTTGTTGTTCTTTCAGTGATTATGTATATGTTATTGTTGTGAAATATAATGGAATACTATTGCTATTTATCTTAGCATATTGAATCTTAACATGGTATCAGAGCTATCCTGAAGGAAGGCATTGTATTGCATTTACGACACTTGTTGCACTTGCGACAAATTGGAAACTAGGGCTTGGTATAGTAAAAACTAGTCATTGTGGAACTTTCGCTATAAATAAGTTTTGGTGAAGGTTCAGGATCTAAAAATTTTACATGCTGAAGAAGAAATGTTCATGTACCTTGTGTCCAAAGATCAGCCTCATCTTCATTGTACTTTGTGAGATATGATTCGTACAAGTTAGGGTTTCTACCTCTTCAAGAATGCAGCCCTAAACAGGTGACCTAGGAACAAAGGTCATATCTAGGGCTAGCAAGCTCCAAATAGAATTCCGTAGAAAGTACTAGTTAGGGAATGGACTTTAGTTTGACAGGTCCACTTTTTAGAGGCTGAAGTTGAAACAGTGACACGTGGCACTCCGTACAAGTTCTCTATGTTGTTTCATCCCATAAACATGTCATGTTGCGACAATTAGCATATCTCTCTCATGGTGAATCCATTGAAGCTAAGATTTGTGGGGTTGAAAATATGACAGGTCAAGATACCACAGGCCGAAGTTTCAGACCGTGTACATCTGAAATTTCAGAGATGCACCAGAAACAATATGGCACACTTGAAATGACGCAAGGAAGGAAATCAAGGAAGAGGAGGAAGAAGCTCTTACTTAGGGTTTTCAGTTTTTAGGTATGGAAGGACCTGATACAATGTTGGAGACACCTGATGCAATATTGGAAACTTTGATAATGGATTTGGAATCCATTCATCATACATATTAATCCTCCATCAAAATGTTGTGGGAGGAAGGAGATTGAATATTAGGGTTTCCAAGTAAGAAGAAACCCTGGCAAAGTTGGGAGACTCATAGGGCAGCAATGAAGAAGGTTTAAATAGCACTGATATTCTATCATCCTAGCACTAGGAACATACCTAAGATGTTTACAAGTGATCTACGTTGGATGGTTAGGGTTTTACCCTTATAGAGAAGGCTACTCTATAGGTATGACTTGAGAAGATACAGGTATGTTTTGAAATTTGTTTGATGATTAAGTTTATAATATGTTTGTATTCATATTATTGAGGTTAGTACAATCATGATTAATTCTAGATTGTATGATCACCTTAGTAAATGTATGAATGCATGTGAATGATAGAAGACATTCATTGATTAGGGTTATGACACTTATGATTGTACTAATGCACTTGTGGTGTTGTATGAGGATGATGTTGTCTGCTAACATGAAAGGTACATCAAGAAAGACAAATCGAGTGCCATGACCATGATGACATGAAGACAAAGACTTGTCCATAGTATTTGATCACATAGAAGCTCTACTTACAAGGTAGGTATGACTTTGTTATACTATGCTTAACTTATGAGATATGTAGGTTCTAGCACAAGGTCTCTAAATCATTGAAGAGAACAAGAAGATATTGTTTGGGTATGATAATCCAGGTATGTTTTCCTATATCAAGTTAGAATCCTACTTTGTGTTAGGATCTTAGGTGAGTATATCTGTGTATGAAATGATCATGACCATACATACTTAAGATTATTTAGAATCATAATGTTTTGATAGTATTGAGATTATACTAATGAATATATGATTATGTATGAGATCATGAGGATGAAACTAGTGCACACTTAAGCATGCAATGTGGTCCAGGATGGATAGAAGTTCAAATACATATAATCATGATGCTATCATAAAGGGAAAATAGAGATCAAGAGGGAGGAAACCACACAAACATAAAAGATAAGTATTTAATTTTTTATTTGAATCTCTGAATAATTAATAATATTGCTCGTAATAGTTGTATGCATATTTGTATTCCTAGAATATATCATGCAAGCATTCATATAGCATTGAATAGTATACTACTAATATGCATATGATGGGTAAGTTGGACAAACATTCCATTGTTGCTTGTCTAGAATGAAACCTCTTTGCTTAAATGCTGAGAGATTTGCACACTCTTGATAGTATGTTCTGGTAGAGATGGAAGGCATCTAGATAGCCACTGTATTCATACAAGATATGGAAAAGTGTTGTTCCAAAGTATTGGTCAAGAGAGTGGCATAACTATGTGAATCATATTAGTATGCATAATAGGTTATCATGTCAATATAATTTGATGATTATGAAGTATTACTAATCATGTAATTAACTTTGATTTGTAGGAAAGATCATGTGCTATGATCTACAAAAGAAGGATGATGAACACCTATTCCAAAGAACAAGTGATGGATGTTCAACAAGAAGACTTACAAATCAAACATACTATAGAAGGCTCATGGCTACAAGATACTCTTAGAAAGAGGAAGAGGATCATGACGAGATGTTTACTCCAAGTGGCTAGATAAGACCATTCTCTTAATGGTGAAATTGAAGAAGTGCGAATCGAGAAAACTCCCAGGATTGAATTGAAGAAAGCTCTGTACGGGTACCCAGGATTGATAGTCATTTGATGAGCTTAATGATCACCATGGGTGATGTGGATTTAAACCTTTGCTACATGGTTGAAGATGGTTTCTATATACAAATGACATTATTCTTTTAGATGGATGCAAGAAGGAACTTGCCATAGAGTTCGAATGATCTTGAGGCTCATATCAGTAGACCCATCTGACAAGAGATGGCACAGATAGATATGCAGAAGATCACTCAATGCAGAGTGTGAATGATATTTAGTCATAGAGGGAGAATTGATAGCTTCTTGACAATCTTGGGCTTTACCAAAAGTAAAGCTGATCCTAACCTTTACCTTAACATTATGGATGATGAACTTGTCATAATATTACTGTATGAGGATGATCTCTTTTTGACAGAAAATGAGAAACAGATCATGGAAA
This sequence comes from Larix kaempferi, assembly GCA_027924585.1. Taxonomy (NCBI): domain Eukaryota; kingdom Viridiplantae; phylum Streptophyta; class Pinopsida; order Pinales; family Pinaceae; genus Larix; species Larix kaempferi. The sequence goes on from BSBM01001063.1 coordinate 325,005, forward strand.
GCAAGAAGAAGCTAGCTACAGAACTTGAGATGAATGATATCAGATTGATGCATTACTTCCTATGTCTGGAAGTATAGCAAGGACCAAAAGGAATCTTTCTCAACCAGGGAAAGTGTTTGAAATGTTGGAATACAAATCCATGGCCACTCCCATGGATTCCAACTTTAAGCTGTTAGTCGATGACTCATCAGAGTTAGTGGATGTGACTCTGTACAAACATATTATTGGATCATTGATGTATTTGATGAATACCAGGCCAGATATATGCTTTGCTGTGAACACCTTGAGTCAATATCTAGTGGAACCTAGTCGTGTTCACTTGATAGCTGCAAAGCTCTGACGTACCTAAAGGGTACGATAGACTTTGGTCTATGTTACGTTGGAGATCATGACTTTAGATTGTGTGGCTACATAGACGTTAATTGGGCAGGAAGTGTATCAGACAGGAAGAGCACATCGGGTGGATGTTATTGTCTGGGATCTGCCATGATCTCGTGGTTTAGTAGGAAGCAATATAGTGTGGCTCTCAGCACAGCTGAAGTGGAATATATAGCTACTTGCTCTGCTATTTGTGAAGCAATATGGATCCAGAAATTGTTATCAGGATTGTTTGAATTGGAAATGGACCCCACTGTGATCTTGTGTGATAAACAGAGTTGTATCAAGATGATTGAGAATCCAGTGTTCCATGATAAGTCAAAGCACATAGAGATCCGATATTTTTATATACAGGATATGGTGCAGAAAGGAGCTATAAAGCTCGATTATGTGAGCACTAATGAACAAGTCGCTGATGTATTGACCAAACCTCTGTCTCTAGTAAAGTTTGAGTATTTATGAGACAATCTTGGTGTAGCTTAGAAGGACCCTCCTCGAAAGGGGGAGTGATATGGTCGATGATGATATTTGGATACTGGTATCAATGTGGATACTTGTATCGATGATGAGATTGCCTATATCGATGGTAAGGTCGATGATAAGGATACCTGTATTGATATGGATCCGATGATGTGGATACTTGTATCGATGATGTGTATACCTGTATCGATGATGAGGATACTGTATCGATGATGAGGATACTTGTAGCCATGATGAGGATACTTGTATTGAAGATGTGGATACTTTTATCGATTATGAGGATAGTTGTATCCATGATGTGGATACTTTTATCGATGATGAGGATACTGTATCGATGATGCGGATACTTGTATCGATGATGAGGATACTTGTATCTATGATGAGGTTACTTGTTCCGATGATGAGGTCGATGATGAAGATACCTGTACAGACGATGAGGTCGATGAAGTGGTACTTAGAATTTGTCTAAGAGGACTAGAGGGATTGTATCATCCCTAGAATTCGGTCCCTGAATTGATCCGTAGATAGATGTCTTTGAGAAGTGGTCCCTATTGGATGAGAGGGATTGTATCATCCCTAGACTTTGGTCCCTGAATTGATCCATAGACATATGTCTTCGAGAAGTGGTCCCTAGTGCACCAGAGGGATTGTATCATCCCTGGACTTCAGTCCCTAAATTGATCCGTAGACAGATGTCTTCAAGAAGTGATCCCTAGTGGACGAGAGGGATTGTGTCATCCCTGGACTTCTGTCCCTGAATTGATCCGTAGATAGATGTCTTAGAGAAGTGGTCCCTAGTTGACGTGAGGGATTGTATCATCCCTGGACTTCAATCCCTGAATTGATCCGTAGACAGATGTCTTTGAGAAGTGGTCCCTAGTGAACGAGAGGGATTGTATCATCACTGAACTTCGGTCACTGAATTGATCCGTAGACAGATGTCTTCGAGAATTGGTCCCTAGTGGACGATAGGGATTGTATAATCCCTGGACTTTGGTCCCTGAATTGATCCATAGACATATGTATTTGAGAAAGTGGTCCTTAGACTTTGTCTAAGTTGACAAATGGACTACACCATCCATAGACATGATATGGTGTCTTAAATGAATAAGGATTGATCATTCCATAAATATATCACGTATGTTAAAGGGTATGCTGCTATGAGGTTGTTGATTGAGAGATCTAGATGATGCTTTTGATCTAGAGATCTAGACGATGAGGCTGTTGATTGAGAGATCCAAATGATGTTTTTGATCGGGAGATATAGACGATGAGGCCGTTGATCGAGAGATCCAGATGATGTTGTTGATCAGGAGATCCAAACGATGAGGCTATTGATCGAGAGATTCAGATTATGATGTTGATCTGAAGATCCGGATGATGATGTTGTTGTAGCTGATCAAGTGTTGCAGAAGATGAAGATTCAGTATTGAAGATGTTGATGTTCTAGTATTGAAGATCTTGAAGATGTTCCAGTAGCTATTTGAGTTACTGACGATGATTGAATAAAGCTTCCAATGATTTATAGATATATCATGTATCATGTAGTTGATGACTCCTTGCTCCTGCAGATGTTGTTAGAATATCCTTCTCGTTAAGGGGGAGTGTTGAAATATTGTAACTTCTAAGAATATTCTATTTGTACTTTATCCGAAGATGTTTCATTCCTCTGGCAGGACTTTATTGTATATCTGGAGATGGCTATTCCTCCGTTGAAAGGTGATAACTTGGGTTATTAGACCTCCCTAGTGGGGTCGGCCCATATTAAGTTGTAATGGGGTGCTTAATTCCCCTAGTGGGGTCGGCCCAGTCAGCATTATGTTTTGTGGTTAAGTTGGGGCCGACCTAGTTAGGGTTAAAAGTCAAGTGAAGTAAAGTATAAATAGAGGAGGTGTGTTCCTCATTTAACACACACACTCACTTGTGAAAATCGCATAAAAGAGGGATAGATCTGCAAAGGAGGAGAAGGAGCTCATGTTTGGGGATTACATCTTTGTATTTGTTGGTCATCTATATTGAGGAAGCTTTGCTGAGTTTTCTAGCCCACGAGGGTTTCCTAGGATAAATTGTGTCTCTTGTGTTTATGTTGTGCTTGTTGTTCTTTCAGTGATCTTGTATATGCTGTTGTTGTGAAATATAATGGAATATTGATGTTATCTATCTTAGCATATTGAATCTTAACATATTGAACTATGGATTCTGCATCTCGAATATGATGGTCTGTGGTAAACCTCATCTCTTCCCTTCGTAGTGCGATCTTGATGCATGCACCATCCCCATCATGCTCTCCTTTACCATGCCCGGTCTCAAAGTAGTTCTAGATATGCAGAACATTGTAAGCCTTATTCAAAATAATCATCCATTGGAATACTTGGGCATTTTTGAACTGGCCCGCACAACCATCTGACCATATCCAATGTTGATCCATCTGTATATCTCTATCTTTAAACTAATCATAGAAAATTCGAAAACAATGTTGCACATAATGCATATCATGGGTTCTGTCATCATGTATGTAAAATTTTTTCTCCTTTTGTATTATACTCAGGTCATTGCTGCTCTCTGGCCCATGCTTATTTGTAATATGTACCATGATGTTGACTTGGTTTAAATGGTAGTATTGACTCTGAATTTCATTTTGTGGCTGAAGGGTGTAGCTTTTTACAAAATCCACAATTGACACTATGGATCCAACAGGAAATGTGTCCCTACATTTTTTGTACTTCTCATCTTGCCATCGCGCTACATGCACATGTTGAACATATTGCTCAGTTTTCTTGTAGAATTCCATCAAGAAATCACATACATGTTCTTGTTGCCATGAAAACAAGGGCAATATTACAATGTGGCATTTTGAAAAATGTATATGTCATAAATTGAACGTGTAATATGAAAAATATGAAATATTCATTTGTACCAGACTTCACCAATGCAATCTTGTTACATTCCTTGGCACTATCTAATTGATAGCTTACGTACTTGAAGCTCTGCATCTCCACGACCATCCTACCAAATTAGTGCTCCTCGCTTTCATGAATGCAATGGTTCAAAAGAGAAAACCCACAGCACCTATTACATGTCCCATGTAGCCACGATTTTTCATAATATTTTTGTCTTTTAGGCCTTGGACACATGATGATGTGAATAAACTCTCTCAATGCATTCGTTGGTAGTATGGATTCATTGCAGCCCTGCACAATGTTAGTATGCAAACCAAAAATATATGTTTATATGTGTCATAAAAATATTCATATTCTACATGGTATCTACAACAACATGTGTTATGATCATTGCATATACGAATGTACCATGGTTTGTATTTCTCAAAGGACCTTTGGCCTAGGTTCAATTGTGTGTGCTCATTGTTGAATCTTGTATAGAGTTCATTCTCTATGGTGCCAGGGAAGTGTTTAACGTGGGTTTCACATTCAGTGGAACCTTTTCTCAGCTTTAGCACGTGTCTTTGGTTTGATGAAGGTCTAGTATGATCATGCCAAAAATTTTGTACTAAGTCCTTAATAACATCAATTATCTTCCTATCTCCACGAGGCAACCTACCGACAAAATACCAACAATATTTTCCACCCAAAGTGTGAATATTTTCTCTTATAACAGAGTACCTTTTACTAGTTTTTATATTTAATTTAAGTATGTGAGAAGTGTGTGATAGTAGGCAACGTTTCCTTGTGGACTTGCTTACAACTGATTCCTCCAACACACGACAAGCCGCACAAATATATTTTGTACGAGACGTCTTCTCAATTGCATTAAATGCAGATTGGATATTTCTAACAATATGATTGCTAGCCTTTGAACTTTGAACTATATTTATGCACAAAATTCTCCTAACAACAACTAAAAAATGTGACTTTAACAAACATAGAAATAATTGACATTTACCTGCATCACCTTTGGATTCAAAATATCCCTTGACAATTTTGTTGCATTTCCATTCGAGAGTGCATTTTGGAGACTTAACTTCAAGCCCCGATAGAGAAATTTCATCCACATGAATACGTCTAGGATTTCTTATTCTTGCACTGGACAGCCGAGGTAGGGAAGGTGGACTTGAGACACAAATACCAGAGCTTGTTTTTTGTGGTGCTTTGTTCACACATTGGGCCATATTAGGAATGTGCTCGACATGACTGTGGTCTTCTTGGGGATATTAAAAAATAATCACTGCTAGTACATCCATCTCTACACATGCAACATCTCCTAATATACCTGTGCCTTAAGGAACTTTAGCATGACTTGTTGATGGATTGTTGGTTGGAGACTGTCTTGATGTTGGAATTTGAGTTGGGTCTGTTGGATGCAACTGCTTTACCCGTGGTTCTGAAATAAAGGTTTTCATGTAAACAACTGTGTTAGGACCAGTGGCATGATCAGTGGCAATGACTGGACAATGTCCCACTCTTTCCATTTCCAAGATAGCCTTTTCTCTTATGTCATTGACCTTTTCAATGGGAAGATTCCTTCTAGATTTTTTTTCTATGTTACGTGAGTTTCCCATCTCCAAAAGTCTATTTAACAAAACTATGAGGTCTACCGCTGCAAAATAAACACAAAATAAGGTATTAGTTCCATTATATAGTAAACTTGACACATTCCAACATAACTTACCACTTTAAAAATTAACACATACAACTATGAACTGTGTTGGTTTATTTGTGTTAGACCACGTATCTAAGGTAAGGGTTAGGGTGTAGTATGCTAAGGATAGGTAAATTAGCCTAGGATAGGGTTCAAATGGAAAGAATATGGTATCTTAGGGTTTTCATAATTATCAAAGAAACAAACTATCAAAGAGACATAAATAAAAACTACCTTCCTTATCATGTATATCAAATTATGTATATTGAAATGATATAGTGACTTATGTCAGCCATGCAAAGTTAAAGTCACGTGAAGTTTGAGTTATCAAGTTATCTAAATCGATTCTCCCATGCAAAATCAAATCAAACTATTTTCCGAGTTGAGAACTCAAGCACGTCAAATCCAAGTCATGAACTCAAGTGTTTAGACTGAGCTGAGAACTCAAGTGTACAATAGAGTATTCATGTGTTTGCAGGTATTATAGTTATAGGACTAGCACTATCTCCCAGGCTATATGACTAAGACTATTGCAACAATCATTTAAGAACATAATTGAGGCTCAATAATAAATTGACTTCCTTTTTGTTCAAAAAGTATTGGAAGTCACAAGAAGAGGACTGAAATATTCTTCCTTTCCAACACCCTAGGATGGGATGACATTACACGTAATGAGGTGCATTACCTATGAGGTCAGACACAACATGGTGCTTGGTTATCACTCTAAATTTAATTCCCATCTAAGTCATCAGATAAACATAATTATCCCTTCCAATTCCAATCAATATAGATGATGGTTGGTGAAGTGTAGAATGGAGAAACTAGTGTCTTGCCTAGCCATGAATTCATTAAAAAATTGCTAATAACACCCTACAACAAAGATGCCTAGGAATGTATTGGGAATAGTTTGATAGTTTTTAAAATCAAATAAGATAAAGAGAATAATTTTACTAATTACACAACGAGGAAGTTGCAAATTTCCCAAAGGAAGGAGAATTCAATGAGGTATACGCAAGTAGTCAAGATCAAAGGAACGATATTAAAGAAACATTATGATAAATGTAGAATGAAGAGGAGAGCATTGACAAAATGTCATGAACTATTCAATATGACCCTCTCACATGATTTCTTCTTAGGATTTTATTCAAATTGAAGAGTCTCAAGAGAGAACCTCATCCATGCCATCCTTGTGCGAAATCAAAATATATTCATGGAAATAATTATTGGTTGACATTGCATACTTCATCTTATCTAGTGAATATGATTTTTTTTTAGATGTGAACTTGGGAATTCTTCTTGTCAAATTCATTGTTGTCTATGCATGGGTATTGCTGTAGCATATGATAAAACACAAAGGCATGGGAGAATCTCAAATCTTGTGAATGAAAATAATTATTTACAATTCAGCATACCTACTGAAATGATCTCTACTTGCAATGGAAACTGGTAGCTTGAATGTATCCACTAGATTCCAAGACCACTGAAGATGTTTGTTAGATTCCAAGAGTGATTTTGTGTCCAATAGATCAATTAGTGTCCAAAATATCAATGAATGTGAGCCAATTTGAAACCTGCAAGAGCTTAAACCCGCAAACTGAGTGAAAATCCTGTTTTTTTTGGTAGCATTCCCGAGAACATAACACTCTGTTTTTTTTAACTAGTTGTAGGAGCATGCACAAGTGTTTAAAAGCACACACACGTGTTTGTAGCGCATACATGTCATTAGCGCGTACGTGCTAAAACACATGCACGTGCCCCTACATAATGTTTACACCATTAATTCACCAACCTTTACCCCATTTAATGCCAAATGTTCAATACTTCATGAATATTTGCATATATTGGACCATACTTCAAAAGTGGATAAATGAATGGATAAAGAGAGGGGATTTAAAAGTTTAGGAGTTAAGGATTAAGGTCTTAGGTATTTGGAATTTAAGGATTATGGGTTAGTTTTTTTAGGATTTAGGGTTGTGGGATTATAGTTTGAATGGTTCATCGGTTTAGGGGTTAAGGGATGTAGTGCTTTAGGGAGAGTGAGAGGTAGCAAGAGATAGAGGGAGAGGATGGTGAGAGAGAGAGAGATAGATAAAGAGATGGGATATGGGAGAGACAGAGAGAAAGAGATCATGGGGTTAAGGGGGGAGAAGTAACATCCCACATCATACCTTCATGGGTCGCGCTCGGTGCAATGCCACACAGGATTTAAAATGTAAACATGCTTAGAGGGTGAAACAAGAGGATTGAGACCTAAATGAATGTTTCATAGCTCGTGAACTACAATATGGGGATGAAATGATTTTGGCCCTAGGGCCTAAATCATTTGGATATGGGTGGTTTTTACACCAAAGATAGCCCATGGGGCCTCAAACATGGCTGAATAAGGAAATAATACAAAAAAACCCTCTCATAAATCCAACTTCAAAAAAATTTGTAAGGGGCCTCTGGATACGGGTATTAAACAAGAGCCTTTATCAATAATAATTTCTTCTTAGGCATATGGACACCATTAGTTTTCAAATATAGATTGTCATTAACATGCTTTATGCATTGTGGATGGTTCTGGGGCCCTTAACCCTAGTATTGGTAGAAAAATAATAGCCTCAGGCCCTTGGACATGGTTTATGGAGGGAAATAACAATCTTAGACCCTAAACATATTTTATCAAGTTCAAATGCAATGAACGCATCCTCATAATACCATGCAAGACCATGGATATGTTGCAAATCCTTGAACATCATCAAAGAATGAAAAAAGGTTCCTTGAGATCTTATTGAAGCATATTGAGCTCAATTGAATTCCACTTGAGCCTTAATTGAAACTTATTGACCTCAAGTGTCATCAATAACACATAGAATCCATGACACTAGCCCTCTACAAGGAGTCTTTTGATTATGAATTGAATATTGCTTCCATTATGATGTCTTGGGCATCAAGGATTTATCTTGGCTCCTTAACCATGTCTGGTGGAGGGAAACAAGAGCCTCCAACACTAACTCTTGCTTCTTAGGAACAAACACCATGAATGAGTCCCTAAACCACCACATATGAAATCTATAGGGTAATAGTCAACTTCAAGTGTGTTATGTGTGCCAGACTAGGTTAGTTGTGAACCAAAAATGGCTATTAAGGTTTGACCAAGGTATAAGGATAACAAGAAGCTCCTCATGCCTTAAATGAAGCTTCGTAGGCTCAAGCACCATGAACAACACCTAAAACTCAAGAATATTCTTAGGATATGATGTTGAATGCATCTTCAAACCACCACACATAACCCTTGTGGTGTATCTCTAGCAAGTGTAGAGGGATACATTTATCATGATTAGGCTACATCACATTCCTTAAACAAGATTATGATTTCGACCCACGCCGTGAATGTTTGTCGAGGCCATGGATAATGTTGCTTAGTATGTGAGTGGGATACATTCAACATCAGTAGGTTTCGTGAATTGGGAATGGGTCTATAGGCCTAAACATTTGTAGGGGGAACAAAGGGCTTCAACCATAAATTAACCTTTTCAAGCTCAAGTGCCATGGTTTGGGGAGGAGAACACTTTATCCTCGGGGCTTAAACATAGTCTCTTAGGTTCAATATCCATCAACAACATGTGAAAATAATTGCATGTACCCTCTCTAAGGGGTATTTACAATCAAAGTTTGATATGGATGCCATTAGAAGGTTTTTCTAAAAAAAGGATGGGTCATGGGCCCTTGACCATGGTCACGGAAGAAAACTTTAAGGGCCTCAAGATATTGTTGAAACTTCTTGGACTTAGTTTCTTTAAGTCCATGGACGAACACAAGAGTCTTTTGTAAGTGTTCTTTGTAGGAATCCAAGTGGGATATAAGGGCCATGCATAAGTATTGTGCACTAGAAATGGGTGTTGACACCTAAACATGGTGAAGGGTGAAACATGGGGTTTAACACTTAATTGAATCTTTTTGAGTTTGTGAAGCATAAAACCACCTAGAAACCACATTAGCCCTCATTATGGAGTATTTGCCTTGTCATTTAAGTATGGGCTCCATTAAGATGGTTTGTGCACTGTGGATGGGTCTTCATGCATTGACCATGGTTGTGGTAATGAAACAAGACCCTCTATCCCTTTAGCATGGTTGGGGGAGGCAAACAATAACCTTGGGCCCTAAGCATAGATTCTCAAGTTTAAGCACCATGAGCACATCCTTAGAACACCACATGGGACCATGGATAGATCAAATGGTATGCCCCCTGTACTTGTTTTTATAGGACTTTAAATAGGATATGGGTGTCATGAGTGTGGATCTGTGCACTACAGATAAAGGAGGTTTACCAAATAATGATATATTGAGATGGGTGAAGAGGGTTAGAGAGAGAGGGGGAGGAATTTTAAGGGGAGAGAGAGAGAGAGAGAGAGAGAGAGAGAGAGAGAGAGAGAGAGAGAGAAAGAGAGAGAGAGAGACTTTGTGTGTGTCAGAGAGAGAGAGAGACTGACCAAAATTTCTATACTTACTTAAAGGCATACAATGGATTCCATCACCCTCTTTATAGTTGATTAAGGTACAATTTGCTTGATCGTTAGGGGCGAGGTATGGTTAGGTGTTATGTGTGTGTGTGTGTGTGTGTGTGAGAGAGAGAGAGAGAGAGAGAGAGAGAGAGAGAGAGATGGAGAGAGAGAGAGACGAGGGTTAAGGAGAGAGATAGATGGGGGGGGACAGAGTGAGATAATTTGGTCCTTAGGCCATAAACACCACTTCTCAAGGTCAATCACCATGAAAAATTCATGTAAACCACAACACCAAGACTCTCTAAGAATTCTTTAACATCAAATTTGGATATAGGTGTTTTTCACAACAGAGATGGGCCATAGGTTCTCAAACATGGCCGAGTAACGAAATACATCATGATATTGTTTAATGTTCTAATGTGTAAGAGCCTTCAACAAGTCCTCAAACCAACACATGATCCCCTTGTATGATTCCTTTGCAGGTTTTTGTGCAGTACAAAGAGAGAAGGTTTACCAAATAATGATAAAGAGTGAGATGGGAGATGAGGGTTGGAGAGAGAGGCGGGGGGATGTTAGAGAGAGAGAGAGAGAGAGAGAGAGAGAGAGAGAGAGATTTTGAAAATTTATATCCTTACTGAAAGGCATACAATGGATTCACTCACCCTCTCTATGGTCAGTTGGGTACAAGTTGCTTGAATGTTATCGGAGAGGTAGGGTGACATGTTCTTTGTGTGTGTGTGTGTGTGTGTGTGTGAGAGAGAGAGAGAGAGAGAGAGAGATAGAGAGAGAGAGAGAGAGAGAGAGAGAGAGAGAGAGAGAGAGAGAGAGGATAAGGAGAGAGAGAGGGGGGTAACGTAGAAAATAAGATGCTACAGAGATGGACAAAAAAACTACCATTTAACCAACAACCAATTCAATCTATACAAGAATAGAGACACATAATAAATACAAACATTGTGCAACTAACGAGAATACGGATATGTATGAAATTTTTTATTCATTACTCATGCCTCTCCAAATTACATCAATAGGGCCATGCACTACTACTTCAATCCCAACCTATACATTGGCATAATCGAGAACCAAACATCACTGATATGGCTCTACTTCTCATCTTTTCGATGCTGCTCCTTTACTCCCTTCTATGGTTGCTTCCTCCTATCCCTCCTCACATACAACATTTACATATTTCACATATTTCAGCTTCCAACGTTTTAGGTTTACATTCTTACCAAGGAACTGTTTCATCTTCTATTTGAGCATTTAATCACTTGGTAGATACTTAGGAGTTGTATCAGTGTTAAGCCTTCCTGGGGTAGGTGTAGCATCTCACCTGCTAATATGTTATGTGAATCAATGCCCAAAGTCACATCACTGTTCATCCTTCATATAGTAGGTGTACCGTCCCACCTACTAATCCAATGAGTGGCATCGGGGGAATCCTAGTCCAACAAAACCTATCTCTTCTTCGTAGCATTGTCCTAATCCTGAGCTTGGTCCCACTAATTCCTTCGCTTCCAAGAAAGATGCGGCACTGGGGTCTGAGTTACCCCATCTTTATCCTTCACCTTATGTTCATATTCTTCTTGGTGCTTCTTCACAACTAGCCTTAGGGTTTATTCCTTTTCCCTCTTGAGGGCCTTTGCTACATGATATCAACATAAAAGTCCAGATAGTGACATTGGGGGTGTTGTCACCCATGGAGAAGGCGTCATTTATGTCAGTGAAATTAGCTCTATTAATCCTCGTTTTCATGTATTTTTCTTCTCTATCGATAATCCCCTAAGGTTTCTCGAGGGCCAAGTCATCCTCCTCCTACCTACGCTTCTTAGTAAATCCTTGAGCATTGGTTTAGGGGAAGTATAAAAGGCCAATTTACGGGAAACCTACGCTATAAGGTCTTTCCCTTGTAGTGAAAGAGAGAGGAATATTATCGATAGAGAGATATCAATAGAGACATATGGGCGAGAAAAATGGGAGGAGGTTTAAGTAGAGGGAGAGAGAGATAATTGTTATAGAGAGAGAGAGTGAAAATATGAGGGTTAGGGGGAGAGGGGAGCATGGTTAAGGAGATAGTGAGAGAGGGGGAAGGGTAAGGAGGGATATTAGGAAGAGATGGGATGAGTGAGAGAGAGAGGATGATGGTTATGGTTAGGGAGATGGAGATAGGAGGGAGAACGCGAAGGAGATGAAGTTTAGTTAGAGAGGAGGGACAGGGAAAAGAAGAGGAAGTTTAGGTAGAGATGGATATAGAGGAGGATTAAAGTGGGAGAGAGTGAGAGTGAGAGAAAGAGAGAGAGGGAAGGGTTGAAATGGGGTGGAGGGGAGGAGGGTTAGGGAGGGACAAGGAGGCACATGAACATACAAAGGAGAGGAGGAGGATTAGAGTTAGGGAGAGGGGTAGCAAGGGGGGTTTGAGATAGATGAAGATGAAATTAAAACTGCATTTCATATTTGTAAACAAATGCACTCACGCATTATTAGCATGTAAGCACTAAATAGTGCTTACATTCTATTTAGTGCGTACGCTCTTTTAGTGTGTATGCGTGTATTTAAAATAACACGTACGCCCTGTTTAAATTTCCAAATTTTGGCTGGCAATTCCTTTTCCACCAATGTGGTGGATGACTTGGCCGCTTTGGTTTTAGGTTTGGGTTGACAAACAAAGTGTCTTGGACTATGTTATAGCAAAATACATCTTATTCTATAACTTCTTCTATTTCGAGCATGATTCTTTGTATTCTACACTTATCTACTGCTAATGAGATTGCACACACTTGTAGAACTCTGTGTGCAGATTCCAAATATGTAATTTTTTATTAAATCTATTTTTTATTTAATTTTAATTGGACTAACGTCAATCTTAAACAAAAATTAGGTTATTTCTTTTGGCTATAACTTTTTATTGGCTCACCTATTTTGAAAACAGAAAAGAACCTGCACAAGTACACACAAAGAACTACATCCTAAAAAAAAGTGTTCATTGATTATGTTAAGACCATGATGTCATGGCCCAACACTTGACCTAGTCATTTTAGGGCCTGGATGATTTCCTTTATTCAAAAAAAAATTTTAAATAAATAAATATGGAAAAATAGCATTGCGCTATAATGACATGTTATCTATGACTCTATATAATTTATTTCACAAAATTACACCATTTGCATACCAAACCCGGGGCTCAACCCAAACATATTCATCATGTTTTCTTAAAAAAAAACATACCAACCTTAGGAGAACCCCATTTTCGGGGATTTATATGTAATTTCCATAAATAATAGTTATATATTCCGGAAGGTAATCCTATTTTCTACGTTTCATATTTTGACGCCATATTCCAAAAAGTTGTGTAGGTAGCTATAATATAATATTGGTTTTTGATGTTCAGATTTATATTCTTCCAGAAGTCCCTTGGAACTAACGCGTCATGAGTGGCCAGCATTATCTTGCACCATCGACCCTTATAGATTATCTAAACATTAGAGCAGAGAAGCAATTGGTTGATATCAGGATTGCTAATTTAACACAGATCATAAATACATCCAGAAATATGATTATGATACAAACCTACCCGTTGAGGATGAAGGACAATATCAAACGGCTAAAAAACAAAATTGGTGCATTCAAAGGGCTCTTCCAATTAGAGGAAATTTGGGTAAAAAATGGGCCTCCTATGGAAAATAATAAGAAAATAATAAAATAATAGTAGAGAGAGAGTAAAAAACTACTTTTTTGGATCGTATTTTCAAGTTATCCCCTTGTAGGTTTACTCAAATTTCAAGCGAGAGGACTCGTTGGATGCATAATTAAACTATGCATCCAACGAGTACCCGTGTTGCGTACTTTTAACAACATCCACACCATGAAAAATTGAAAATACATTAAAAAATGTGTTTCCAGCAACATAAAACATGTTTTTCAATGTATTTTCGATTTTTCATGGTGTGGATGTTGTTAAAAGTATGCAACATGGGTACTCGTTGGATGCATAATTTAATTATGCATCCAACGAGTCCTCCCGCTTGAAATTTGAGTAAACCTACAAGGAGATAAGTTGAAAATATGATAAAAAAAAAGTAGTTTTTATTTTTTCCCTCCAATTTTTTTAGGTGCTCCCTTTTTGAATTTTAAAGGATTTTGATTGGCTAATACATGATGTCATGGAATTTGAATTATTTTTGAAAGGCCCATTTTAAATTGAAATTTCCTCTAATTGAAAGAAGTAATGAAGACGGGTTTACCTTCCCCCCTTGGGATGGAAATGGATATGTTTATTCCAAATAAGATTATCAAGGCCAACTCTCTAGCAAGAAAGATGAGTTCCCTCATGAAGCCATAGATTGGGAAATTAGTGGAGAACAAGCTGTGGGAAGGCTAAAATATGATTTTCAAATTTTATTGTTATTAAAAGGTGTTGCCACAAATCTAGCACCCATTTCATATGAAAAGAATACAAATGTTGAAATATCTCTTGAAGGACTAAAGGCACATAGGATCCCTATGGGAAAACAATGGCAATTAGTAGTGCAATATCATAAATTAATTCTTTCACGTAGAATGTAAGAAAGACATACATTAGGGAAGTCTTTAGGACAAGCATCCAGATATCGTTCCATTCAGGGAAGCCATTTGCACAAATTCCAATGCAATTTGCTAACCAACCATTTACACTTACTTTTATTCAACATACATGACTAGATAATATATAAATTATGCGTCAAAATGAGTCAAGTAGGTGTGCCACATGTGATTCAAGTAGGAGGGAAGCCACATGTACAGCCCAATGTGTGTCAAACTTCAACAACAAGAGGAAAAAAGAAAAAAACAAACAAGAAGGGTTAAGATGACCAGGATCAATGAAAGAGGAAAGTAAAAGAATGTCCAAAGTATGTAAAAGTGAAATGTAACTAGTGATAAACTAAATTTTGTTACAAATTAGTTAGAAACAAACTGAATCTTGTTACTCAAAGGGTCTATATATTATAAATTGAATTCACTTGTAAAGGGATGGAAAATTGTAGAACACTTATATCCTTTTATTGAGTTGGATGAACTATTTTTGTGGTGTGATTCCCTTGTTGGAGATTAAGCTTATAGAGTGTTACAGAGAGTTTTTCTCCTGTACGTTTTCTCCATATTATGTATAAATCATATTATTTATTATTTTAACATTAAAGTAGAATGGGCGATTTTTTTTTATAGAAGTAGTATAAATATATGACGATGGTATTAGAGAACATAATTTTGGTCCTCCTCTTGACTAAGACCTTTTCTAGGCTCTTTTCGCTTAGTGTTATTTGTATTGAAAATTGTTTTGGATGCATGGTATATGTGTTGATGAATGATTACATGGTATAAAATATGTTTGAAAGAATAAAAGGTATGAAATACTAATTCACCCATCTCCTCTTTGTATTCTTAATAATTGTTGTCAGAGCAGGTTCCTTTAGATACAATCTAACCACTAGAAGAAAGATCGTTGTGCAATCTGTATTATTCCACATATGGGGATAGACAGGAATGTCTCTCAACAAACTGAGCACCACGTTTTGATGGGTCTAATTATGCCTTCTGGAGTGTTAGAATGGAAGTATTCATACAGTCACTTAGAACTGATATTTAGCCAGTAGTTGTAAATTGTTATAAATATCCATATACCCATCCAATTGATGTTGCTGATAAAAAGTTGTATGAATGCAATATAAAAGAAAAAATGCAATAGTAAGTGGCTTAACAGACTCATAATTTACAAATGTCATTTAATGTAGCTCAACAAAAGCAATATAGGACAAACCTCAGAGCATTTATAAAGGAGATGACATAGTGAAAAAGGAAAATATACACACTTATAGAGGTCAGTTATAGAGCCTAAAAATGAATGAAGATGAGAATATGGCATCCTACTTTATTTGTGTAGATGAAATAGTCAATAATCTGAATGATAGGTCTTGGGAAAAAAGTTCTTGAAGAAGCAATTGCACATAAGGTACTGAGATCTCTACCTATGAGTTTTGATTCTAAAGTACGAGTCCTTGAAGATATAAATGATATTGTCCAGGTAACAATGGATGGAATGCATTAAATTCTAACTACATATGAAATGAGAATTGAGAAAGAAAATCCTTTGATAAGGGAACCATCCTTCAAGTAATCCAAGAAGATAAAAGGAAGAAATTAAGATTCCAGTAAGAGTTCTTCAAACAAATATGATCTTGAAGAACCAAAATTTGTGAATAAACTTTATAAAGGTCATGCAAAGTTCAAAGGTAAGCTTCCTTTCAAATGATTTGAATGTGGTAAAATAGGTCATTTTTCTTCTAAATTTCCTTATAAAAAGAATAGATATATTGATGAGGAGGAGGATCATGATCATGAAGAAAAGAAAAAGGTATACAAAGGAAGTAGACCTGAAAATAATAAAAGTTTTGGAAAACAAAAGAAAATTCTATATTCCAAAGAGGACAACAGCTCTGGAGATGAAGATGACAACTATGATGACGAAAGAGAAGTGTTCTTTATGGAAATAGAAGAAGAATGTGAAAATGATAACTGTTAAGATGAAGTAAGTGATGAGGTAGAGTTTGAAGGAGAACTTATGAGTGCTTTAGATTATTTGAAGAACTTAAGAAAGAAAAATAAGTATTTAAAGTACCAACTATAGAAGTATGAAGAATAGGTAGAAAATGTCAAAATGAATAGAATAATATATAGCAGGAAAGTTGAAAGTGAAAGAAATAACGTGTGAAGAATTGGAGAAGGAAAATATCTCCTTAAAAAGAAAACTGTAAAAGGTAAGCATTCACTTAGGCTATCAACAAAATTTTGGAAAAATCTCTAAAATATCGGATGAAATCATCAACAATCAAAGATCAATTTCAGACAAGTCTGGGTTGGGATATGAACAAGATGACTGTGATAAGGATTCAAGTTCAATTACAACTAGATATGAAGCATGTACAAAGAGATTGGCAGATGTACCTAAGAGACTTATCAAAGAGAAAGATAAAAAAAGAATGACCAACAATATTCCTATGTCAACAAAGGAGTTGTAATTTCTAAAATACCTCTCAATACTAGGTATCAAACTATCATTTTGGGGCATTCTTATTTCTACAATAATTTTCGTGATAAGGTTGCAAATTGCAAAGCACTTGCAAAAAATAATTTTGAGAGAAATACAAGTCTTCTCAAGAACTTTAGAGATGAAAATATGAACAAAGAAACCATAAATTATAATGAAGTCATCAATCCCTTTAGTCTTTTGGAAATGGAAACCGAATGCTAACAATATCACAACTATGGTAACAAAGCTCAAGACTGCAAAGACCAGTCAGGAATTGTGCACCAAGATGAAACCAAAAGTCCCTTCTACAAGAAAGACTAGAAAAATATTTGGTAGAAAAGGACCAAAGAACAATTCCAAGGAGAGTGATAATTCACACAGCAAAAGGAAGAAGAGGATTAAATAAAGTTGAAGGTACAGGGTCAAGATGGAAGAAGTCACATAAGAATTTGTGCATAAAAATATTGCAAGAAAGAACATAAGTAACGAATGATGAACCCAAAACCTACACAAATTTCAACTAAATATCAGCATCAATGTAGACAATGGACATTCTAGTCATTGATTTGAAAGCAAAGAACTAATTCGGACTATAAGGTTGCATCATCTTTCAAAATAAAAATTCAGTGGAGCAATAAATTATAAACCACCTTTAGAACACTAATTGTGAATATAGGGAAGTCTAATAATGTACACTGCATCATTTAGAATTCATAGATTACAAAGTCACAACATGTCCAAACAAGAGGGAAAGCGGTATTATTGTAGGACATATGCTTACAAAAGGATTTTATACGTGTTGCAACCTTGAAAATTTTGACAATATGGATAACCAACAATAAAAGTTTCAAAATTTTTGAAGACAATGATAGGATCAAAATTGAGGAACAAAATCATGTGTTCATAACCACAACTTAGTATCTGTAGTATTCTGAGCCTTGTTCAATTCGTATTGAATCTGATTCAACAGACTCAATATTTTCTATTGTTAATGTTCTATCTCATCCATGTACTCCTTGAGAATTTAAAGATTGTTAGCCTGATTTTGATTAACTGTTGTTTGGGAATACAACTCTTTCAAATCGTTTTCCTCAATATTTGATATTTGGGCCTCCATCTTTTGTTGTAGTTTGGTAAAGTCACTACGTTGTGTTTGAATTGTTTTATGGAGGAACTAAAGTCTCGTCATTGTAGAATCAATAAGAAAAACTAATAGTTGAGTTCTACTAGGTTTAAGAGGGACAAATAAGCTCATAACAATAATCAAGATCAGAATATTTACCATTGCATGTGTCCGCGACAACTGAAATGATGTGAAGAGATGACATTTATTTGGACATAAATGAAATGATAAACTTTATTTCATGCCAATAAATTTTTCTAGGATAGAGCTTTCATGCTTGTGCCATGCCAATATCTATGTTCGACATCCAAGAGATTATTTAATTAATAATGATGTGAAGCCACACTTGGTTTCAACAATCACCTAATCATATGTAATCTCGATGTACATGTGCATTAAAATATGGAATAATAGATAGCATTACAAGATGAAGCTATGAAAGTAGTTTCAAATAATGTGCACAGAATAAAAGGGATGTAGTAAGAGCTACCGAGAAATGCACACTTGAAGCTAAATCTCAATAAACATGTAGAAGAAACAATTTTAATTAAAGAAGCATAAATGATGCAAAAGGTTACAAGTGTACAAAGAACCCTGAAGAAGTTAGTAGCAATGATGAAACTAGAAGAGCAAGGAGAAAAATAGAAGAGGATGTGTAAAAAGGGCCACGCAAAGAAAAAGTAACCAACACAGAGGAGTGATAGAAAATAGGAACATAAGCATAAATCCAAGAGGAGAACTTGAAACTGCAAAGGGGGAAGATAAACTGTGCAGGAGATCGAATATTTCCTTGCCATATATTGATGTCAAAGGGGGAGAAAGTAGCAAGTAAATCTAAAACAATATTGTTTAACATAAGACTTCAATGGAGAGCTAGTAATCAGATGGAGATCAACTTTACTTGGTGTTGACATCAATGCCAAAGGGGGAGTTTATTGAGCTTAGTATTGACATTGTTGTTAAAGAGATTGTTGACCTTGGTAATGGCATTGAAGCCTTAAATCCAGTTTGAAGAGCTATATAGAAAATATGTGCGCAAGTATCAACAAACCCCACCAAACTTGTGCGAGAAGTCTACGAAAATTCTCACTCAATTTATATACATAGGTCCTAACACAATTATGTTGTGCAGTACACCACACAATATTTTTCTTGCTAATGAAGCCAAAATATCAATGTCCACAAACTACAATCCGACAAAGGAAGAAGAAATGATGCCCGTTCAAGACAAATGTGCGGGTAAATTTATTTGTAAAGAAAGGTAGAAGGGATAACATAGAAAATCCTTTACTTATGGATAAATCAATTGAAGAAAGAAAATAATGTATGGTATAACTAAGCAGAAGATTGAACTGTTTTGATAAGGTTGGGTGCAACAAAAATATGTAGTATTCAAAATTTACAAGCTTTGGGGAACATATGAAATGATAAGGGGAATCAATGATTGAATGAATTGAGCATTAGCGGAGTTTTGGGATCTAAAATGGACCTCGTAAGGGAAATAATAAAATAAGAGTTCTGAATTTTGGAGGGAAAAATACAAAACACTTTTTCTTATTGTATATTTGACATATAGTGTGACCAGTTTACAAACATTTCATGTTTGTGCACTCATTGGATGCAGAATTTAATTTCATGTCCAACGCATACCCACATGGCATACTTTTAAGGCATTAAGGACATGAAAAATGAAAAATTCAATCAAAAAATGTATTTTAATACATAAAATATGTTTTTTTATTGGATTTTCCATTTTTCGTGATGTGAGCTCCTCAAAAGTATGCAGTTTGAGTACGCCTTGGATGTGGATTTGAATTATGCATCAAATGAGTGCTCAAATATTAAATTTGGGTAAATTGAAAAGGATATATGTCGAAAATACAATGAGTAAAAACATTTTTTTCTTTTTCCCTCTAATGTTTTTACAAATTTTACCCCCATGGTTGACATCATCATCTTGAATCCTGTTGGTTCTAATAAAAAGAATTTTGATGGTATATTTTTTGTTTTGAGGCCCATTTTTTACCTCAAAATTCCCGTGATGGGGAGTGTGTGATATTATAGGACAAGATAAATACAAGGAGTTGTTGTGCAGAAATATACGAAGCATTTGTGAAGAGCACAAGGAGAAATTATACAATGAGCATTTGAACATAAGGATACAAGGAATGGTCACGTAGAAAGAGGTGGAAGTGTGAAATATAGTATGCTCAACAGTTTGCACAAAACATAGGAAACATACGAGAATGTGTATCTAGTGGATTGTTATCTAGGAATACAATAACAAATCTATATTTGGGTGGTAGGGAAGGGAAAGGATAGACTATTGGTTTCTTCCACAAGTTGGTGCCTTATAGCTTAGGTTTTTTCCTCACCGCACAAGTTGGCGCTTACCGGCTATGAGTTGGTGCTCATAAGAGGATAGGTGTCCTCTTGGGTTGGTTCGTGTAGAAAAATAATTTGGTGCTTGCTTCTTGTGTGATTGGCGTCAACAAAATCCATGAGTTGGTGCTCACACTTTATTGCAGATTCGTGTCACCTAGCATTATGTGTAATAAAATATTGTTTATATATAATATTTCTCTACATATTCTTGGTTCACATTGTGATGAATGATTACATGGTATAACAAATGTTTGAAAGAATGAAAGGTATGGAATACTGACTCAACCCCCACTTTCAATATTTTCAACACAAGTGAGTGATATGATCTGTACTGAGGTAGTTAAGTTAGAAAAGGAGGACAAAAGGATGAGGATAGATCTGGAGAAGATTGAACAACCATGGAAAGTTAAAAAATTGACTACTAGGGAGAAATAGGTGACCATCAATCAACTAGAAGAAAAAATAGTGAAATTGTCATCTAATCGCTCTAATGGGATTCCAGTCAAGTTACTAATTGAGACAAAATATAATGAAATGCCACCTTGAAGAAGAAACTAAAAATGTCCACTACAAAACCAATCCAATAAGAAGAATTAAATTGGGTTCAAGCAAAAAATGAGAAAATATATGCCTATGTGATAGAATACTAGAAGCTTGCAGAAGAGAGGAGAGCTAGGATTGATGAACTTTATTGGAAAATAAACACCATGAAGTTACAAAAAACTAAGCTATTAGGTGAGAGGACTCCTGAAGCAGAAGCTACTATACTTTTAGCAGAAAACTTGCCAAGGGAAGAAGCAATAGTACTAGAGATAGAGATTGAGCAGCCAACTGCTGCTGTTGAGACAATAAATATAGATGCAATGGAGAAGATCAAGTATCCTAGCGACCAATCTCACAACCAATATTGGGGGAAAATGACAAAGATAAAAGGAACCAAGAATTGGAAGAAGAGCCAGATTAAAAAGATAGAAGAATCATGGAATTAGAAGGCCAAACAAGTAAAAAAGAAGATGACATGGTTGAAATAGATAATGAAATCAAACAACTAAAAATACAAGTGACAAAGTTGCAACTCGACATCTAAGGTGAATAACTTTTACAAAGGACAATATAGACATTATGGGATAAAATCAGCAGTTTGTTTATAAATAAACACAATTACTTTGAATTAATCAAAACTGAGTTGGATATGGCAACATATTCCAAAGAAGAATCAAAAGCTATAGAGAAACAATTGGGAAAGATGGTTAAACAAGCAATTCAAGTTATATATTATCTAAACATCAGAGCAAAGAATCAATTGGTTGATATCAGGATTAACAATAGAACACAAATCATAAAACATGTATGATTATGAAACAAACCTACCTGTTGAGGATGAAGCACAATATCAAATGGATAACTGAAGAAATTGGAGCATTCAAAGGGATCTTTAAAGAAGTAATTAAGCTTGGTTTACCTTCCCCTTGTGATGGAAATAGAGATGTTTATTCCAAAGAAGATTATCAAGGCCAGTGGTCCAACATGATGAAAAATGAGTTCCCTCATGAAGCCATAGATGGGGAAATTAATGGAGAACAAGCTCTCAGAAGGATAAAATGTAATTTTGAAATATTATTGTTTTTAAAAGGCGTTTCCACAAAGCTAGCACTCCTTTCATATGAAAATAATAGAAATTTTGAAATATCTCTTGAAGCACTAAAGGAACACATGATCCCTATGGGAAACCAATGGCAGTTAGTAGTGCAATATCATAAATTAATTCATCGAGCTAGAATTCCAGTAAGACAGACATCGCATAAGTCTTTAGGACAAGCAACCAGAAATTGTTCCATTCAGGGAAGCCATTTAACTAATATAGAAACTATGCATCAAAATGAGTCAAGTAGGTGTGCCACGGTTGAGTCAAGTAGGAGGAAAGCCACCTCTCTAGCCTAATTTGCACATGAGGGGTCAAACTTCAACAACAAGAGGAAACAAGAAAAAACGAATAAAAAAGGGTTAAGATGACTACTCTCAATGAAAGAGAAAAGTAAAAGAAGGTCCAAAGTTTGTAAAAGTGAAATGTAAAAGTGACAAACTAAAGTTTGTTACAAATTAGTTCAAAACAAACTGAATCTACTTACTCAAAGGGTCTATATATTGTAAATCGAATTCACTTATAAAGGGATGAAAAAATTGTTGAAGGCTTCTGTCCTTTTATTGAGTCAGATGAACTATTTTTTTGATGTGATTCCCTTGTTGGAGATTAATCTTATAGAGTGTTAGAGAGAGTTTTCTTCCTCTGTGTTTTCTCCATATTCTATATAAATCATATTATTTATTATTTTAACATTAAAGTAGAATGAGTGATATTTTTTTTTATAGAAGTAGTATAAATATTTGAGGATGATATTAGAGAATATAATTTTGGTCCTCCTCTTGACTAAGACCTTTTCTAGGATCATTTTTTCGATCACTTTTCCCCAAAATGATTAAAAATTTAGATGAATTGTAGATATTAGTTGTTAGCATGGCATGATCTTGATGCAATAGTTGTATTTGTGGACATTGAGTCCATTTATGCATGCAAAAATGTAATTTGAACTTTGAGAAATTGCAATTTGACCAAAAACTACCCAAAAACATTAATAACTGATATTCAAACTACAATAGGTTCAAAATTCATTCAATATAATAATTACTTATCCTATTCTCTAATATTTAGTTTGCATGGATATCCCATTTCTCTTGACAATTGTGGTATATGGAAGCTTGCCAAGGTTCGGTGGAATCGGCTACCTTGCTCGAGCTTACAACACAAAATGCATAGTTTTTGGCACCTCTACTTGTGGAAACCGCTTTCAATAATCATATGCACCTTGCATCCACTACCGTGCATTTGCACAAATTCTATTTCCACCTTTCAAAAGTCAAATCTTTTTGTCTAGTTCGAATTGGAGTTCACATGAGGAATTTATGCCTCTTGCAAGTTAACCTATCCACTTAACCACCATGGTACCAAGTGGATCCCACGCCATCTTGCATTACCCACACAAGTGCAATCTCTCATGTGTGGACTTTCAATAACATTCTAGAGTGTCAAAAACCTAACACTAACCCTAAAACCTTAACACGGGCCCTAAAACTAAAACTAGGTGACTATATGTCTGTGTTAAATACCAGGTCATTAGGAGGATAAAGGGTTCCATTCTCATGATGTTATTGTATTGTTCCAATCTAAGCAATAATAAGGGTGTGGATATTAAAGCATAATAGTGGAAGTAAGATATCTTGTAGTAGTCATGCACCTCAGAGTGTAAGAGGTAACTCCATGGTGAGTACCATTTTTGTTGTATTTTCGTTCCATATTGGAGAAGAAAAGAGAAAGGCATATAAGTCCTCACTTTTGGTTGGGTTTTTCACCATAATGGGTTTTCCGATGGTATATCTCATGTTATTTATGTGGATGTTTTATACTCTAATTATTTTCCTTTTGATTTAATTTAATTTATCATTTGTGAAATTTAGTTAACACAATTGATTAAATTATGTTATTGTTGTTTGTTGTTGTTGTTAAATTAAATAAAAATATTACAAATGAAAATGAAAATAAAAATGAAATAATAACCCATACAACTTTGTAAACATAAACATATATATGGATTCAACAAAATGTTATTACTTTTGAACTTATGTATTTCTCTTTAATTTTAATAAGATATCATTTTTTGAAATTAATAATAATATAAAACAAGTAGTTTCCATGATAATTATGCTTATGTTTTGTTTACTTAATTTATTTTTTTAATAAAATACAATTTTACTATTGCCAAACAATTTAATCTAATGGCCAATACCTAAAAACATTATGATATTCAAGATGAAGTTATGGAATGTTATATGATATAGCTATTTCAATATTAAACACAAATTAATTGTTTATGTACATTATCCATATTTAACAAAGAACACATTACATAAAATTATATTTATTATATTTTATTTGACAAACTCGATAAATATAAAAAAATAAATTAAAAATTATATTTGATTTCCATCCATTTAAAATTGAAAAGGAAGTAGCATAAATCAATTTAATGTAAACACCACATGTCTAATATAGTGATAAAGCATAATTTTCAAACCAAGGTTATCATTTAAGTATCTATGCATTATCCATATCCAATATAAAACAGATTATATAGATAAAACATATTATATAGATAAAACATATTATATAGAGGTATATTTACTTTATTTTTACATTTAAAGTTTGTTAATTTGATCATCTCAATCATACACCATCATATAGTTAACCAAGCCAAACCAAATTAATTATTATAAGAAAGTATTAAATAAGTGATTATGTGTTTAGAGTGTGCAACACATTACAGAAAATTATATTTACTTTATTCCCACATTCAAAGTCTGTTAATGATAATCATCCTCTCATTTTAACAAGGCTGTATGGCAGTGATACCTGCCGTGGTTGGATTTGGTAGCGATTTGGAAGTTGTGAATGTTGGCGATTTGGATGTTGCGAATGTTGGTGATTTGGATGTTGCGAACGTTAGCGATTTTGATGTTGCGGATGGTTTGTATTCCTTCTACATTGCTTTTTGTACCATGAAAACATTGGCTTCTATTTAGTTTGACTTTCTTCTATGTTATTTATTTGCTCTTAGCCTTTAGATATTAAACTCGGATTTGCAATGTTGGGGGATATTTCACTGTTAGTTGATTAACAGTTTAAAGACTATTTATATACCTTGAGACAGAAAATAAAGCAGCACCCCATAGCAAGTTAAAGAAATTGTCTTTTGATTAGGGGCCTTCTCTTTGTTTAAGATCCCGCAACTCTGTAAGAGCCTGTTGTTCAATTTACGGTAGCCAAAATGTCAAGGGCTGGTCTACTAAACGAGGAGGGTTGGTTGAAACCCAAGATTGGGATTGATGGCGAGATGGTAGGTGGGATGCCACTAGATAGATAGAAAAAGTTGTGTTCCCTCACCCAACAAATGTTGCAATTGCCAAACCTGATGAAGGTATTAAAGTATGCGGAAGATAGTGGTTTTTCGAAGGCTCATGGGGTTTGAGGCTAGTACAATAGATATGAATGGATTTCATGTATGTTACAAAACATTGTTTGTACAATTATATAAAATATGACAGAACCCTTGATTGAACTTGCCATCTGTATTTACAAGTGGTGAAGGCTCATTTCAATGTTTTGGTTCTTGCAAATTGGTCATGCAAAGCAGGAGAAAGTAAAGCTCAGAGTTGAACCGACCATATAAAATTCCTTCTAGGACTTAATACATACGTTTAGAGTCAGACTTCACCCTTACTTCGATGTAACATGCCATATCGGAACTTATCCCTCCCTCAAGTAAGGCCCAAAGAATGCCTCCCAACTAGTGTGCTAGTCCAAGTCTAGGTTGATATCCATGAAATGGTGTTGATTATGACCCCTAAAGTCTCCAAAGGCTGGGTGCTACATCCAAACCATGAGAAAAACTATGTGCTAGAGCCAAAACTACTATTTGATACCATTTGCCAATGCCCAAGCAGACCTAGATGTGTAGAAGGTGAAGAGTCTCTTCATAACATATAGCTAACATATCCCTTCCCTATCAATGGACATAGCAGTTGTTAACAACACGTAGAAGTAATTCCAGGTTCAAACCATTCACACATCCATACATTCACTGCACGTACTTGGGCCCATTCCTTCACTGCAAAAAGTAACTTTATTCTGTGGTTTGGAGGTCTCCCTCTTGGGTCTGTTATTAAAAGTTCGTTTCAATTCAAATTCCAGTCTCACCACTAGCAAATTAAATAATAAGGAAGTAGTTAAAAGTAAAACCTTGGACAAAGGTATAAAAGGCGGACTTTCAGGGGTAGGAATTGCGTAATATCTATCTTGTAGGCCTGTCAAAAGTTAAATTGCGTAAATAAAAAAATAAAGGTGTATATGATACAAATGAAACTTAGCTAAAAAAAAACCACCGCCACCACCCAATGCAGGAAGTCACCACCGACACGTTTAAGCATGCATGCACCCTGGGATTATGTGCTGCAAATAAATCAACATGTACTCTATTGTGTTCAAAAAATGGACAATATGCCAATAAAACATGCTTAGTAGCAGCTGAGGAAGGGAATGAAGCCACAGAGCTGAGAACGAAAAATGCCCATCTAGAAGCTTGTCCATGAGCAGTAAGAACCTAGACAATCCAGATAATATTCAGCACGCAAAGGAACAACTCGATGGGAGTCTGGGAAAATGAACACCGGGTTGCATTCATGCTGTTGATGAGGGCCAAGTAGAAGATTGAGGACTTGCTTGTGCATTAGACTTGTTAGTTTTAAATCCTGCATGCCCAATACAATTGAGTCAAGATCAATAATAGAATAGATAGAGGTCAAAACAGTGCTTGCTATGAGCTATCTTCTGTGAATTCATGGTATTATTTGTGTGCTTGGCTTTAAATATGTTCATATCGAGTGACAGAACAGTAAATTGTTGAAAGTATCAATTAACTGAGAGGGGGGGGGTGAATCAGTTAATTAATAAGCTTAAACAATTTTCAAAAATCTTTTCCTTAATATCGTATAGCAGTCAGGGTGTTGTCAGAACCATTACATTCATTCCTTTAACAACAAAAATTTCATTGCAGTAGATTTAATATATAGGCATAGTATAATCATTCAATCACACAAATATACACATAGACACAGATTTTTCATGAGGAAACCCACAAAGGGAAAAATCCTCTTCTTCTTAGGATGCCAGGAAAGCTTCAACTTCTGTACATCATTTTTATCTTTGAGCTTCTACTCAAATGAGGCAACAACCTTTGAATTACAAGCACCCACTTATAAAAGAGCACCAACTCTTCTTCTTCAACACCCACTGAAATTTGAGGACAACAATCCTCCCTAGCACCTCCCTTCCACCCTAGCAAGAATTTTTTCAGTCGATTATGTCACACTAGTTCAGATAAATCAATACATACTCTTTTCATTTTTTTGTTCTGTGCTGCTACAGCTTGGGTGTCTGGGCATTCTATTTTTCATTAAATCAAGCCACACATTTTTCTTCTGAATTGTTAAGAATTTTCCAGTCAATTATATCACACTAATTCAAATATATTAGTACATACCCTTTTCATTTTTGTTCTGTGCTGCTACAGCTTGAGTTTCTCGGCATTTTGTTCTTCATTAAATCGAGCCATACATTTCTGTTCTGAAATGTTTTCTTCGAATCACAACTTCATCAACAACCACTCCTCTTCATCCTCTCAAATCTCACCTTAATTTTTTTCTCATCAATTGTTTTATATAGATGCTGAATTTATATGCCTCGGTCTCTTTAACTTCCAGATATACCAATTCTAAAACTGAAACTGTCTCTTTAACTTCGAGAATTTACACGCTGTAACTAACATTTTAACTGTCTCTTTGAATTCCAGAGTTTACACGCTGTAACTGACTAACTAAAAAAATAAATGTTTGTGAGTCGCAGCTTGTTTGAGTCATGGTTGTTTGTGTCATAGCTGTTTCAACCAATTGCTAATTTGTAAAACCGGCCGCAACAGTAAATCTGAGAATTACATGTTCAGAGAACCACTTGTATAGCTCAAACCGTAGCTTTGTTTGGCGATTTCCTTACGAGTAAGGTAAATGAGGCCGTTGTGCACAAAAAACATGTCCCAGATTTTTGAGATTCATCTCCAGCTTCCCACAAATCGAGATGTGAATCACTGTGTTCTTATCTCAGTCACAGCCATCTAAGTCTCAGCCGTCTGAGTCACAGTCGTATGAGTCGCAGCTTGTCTGAGTCACAATTGTCTGAGTTATAGCTTGTCTGAGTAGTAGCTGTCTGAGTTGTAGCTGTCTGAGTCACAACTTGTCTAACAACATTATTTTCTTGTATTTAAAAACTCAGTTGTTGCTTTGCAACCATCAATGAAAACTGAATCAAAGTTCCAACAATCTCCCCCTTTGGCATTGATGGAAACCTAAAATTTATGATGTTGCAAGTGTAATCACTAACTCCTTATTATCTGCAACTACCTGAACTTCTCCCCCTTTGACATCAATGTCAAATAAATCATGACAATACATCTCCCCCTATCAATATTAACTCAGAAATCAACAAATAAAACATTGTGGAAACATCTCAGAATTACATCAGATATGCAATAAGCACAAACTCCCCCTGCCAAAGTGAACAAGTTAGTTGGAACAAGATATGACACCCAATTTCTGGCGTAGATATTCAAACTGGATTTTGGATAAGGGTTTAGTAAATATATCAGCAATCTGTTCTTTAGAAGGAATGAAATGTAATTGGACAACTTTGTTTGTAACTTGCTCCCTTAAAAAATGATACTTGATTGGAATGTGTTTGGTCTTGGAATGAAGAATAGGGTTCTTTGACACACTAATGGCACTTGTGTTATCACAGTGAATAGGAATAGGTTCAGAATATTTCACCTCCAAATCAGCAAGAGTTTGTATCATCCATAATACTTGTGTACAGCATGTTGCAGCAGCTATGTATTCAGCCTTAGTAATAGATAGAGAGATAGAACCTTGCTTTTTACTCATCCATGCTACTTATGAATCACCTAAGAAGAATGCACTTCCACTAGTGCTCTTTCTTTCATCCAAACAGTTTTCCCAGTTAGCATCTGAATATGCAATCAACTGAAAGTTTTGATTCCTAGGATACCAGATACCATAAGTCATTGTGCCTTTCAAGTATTTGAAAACTCTCTTCATAGCTACCAAGTGACTTTGTTTGGGAGCGGACTGAAATCTTCCTACCATTCCAACATCATGCATAATATCAGGACGAGTTGCAGTAATGTACAGAAGAATTCCTATCATTGACCTATATGTTCTTTGATCAACATTTGGTGAAATATCATCTTTTCTAAGCTTGCAGCCAACAATCATAGGGGTACTAACAAGTGAAGAACATCTCTTATAGATATTTCTTTTAAGAGATAAATAGTCCTTGATAACTCTGAGTAATTTGAAGACCAAGAAAGTATGACAGTTCTCCAATCATGGACATTTCAAACTCAGATTGCATAGCATTAGAAAACCATTGAACATAAGAAGCATTAGTACATCCAAAAATGATATCGTCAACATAAACCAAAACAACTAATAAGTCATCACCTTCTGTTTTGATATACATATTACTATCAACATTGCCTTTCTTGAATCCTTTCTCTTGTAAATATTTATCTAATCTATAGTACCAGGCTCTTGGCGCTTGTTTCAATCCATATAGAGCTTTCTTCAATTTGCAGACATGATCAAGATTGTTTGTTAGAGAGAATCCTTCAGGTTGTTCCATATAAACTTCTTCTTCTAAATCTCCATTGAGAAATGCTGACTTGACATCCATCTGATAAATTTTGAACTTGTTGTGACAGGCATAAGAAAGAAATATTTTGATAGCTTCCATTCTTGCAACAGGTGCAAAGGTTTCATCAAAATCGTGTCCTTCAACTTGAGCATATCCTTTACAGACCAATCTAGCTTTATTCCTGACAATTTGTCCTTGGTCATTCATTTTATTCTTCAACACCGATTTGGACCCAATCACATTCTTGTCTGTTGGCCTAGGAACAAGTTCCCAAGTATTATTCTTTTCAATCTGATCAAGCTCTTCATTCATAGCTTTTATCCAATCTTCATCTTCACTGGCTTCATTAAAATTCTTGGGTTCTATGACAGATAAAAAAGCAATGTGAGACTGTTCTGAAGTCTTAAGTAACTTACTTCTTGTCTGAACACCTTCATTCTTGTTGCCAATAATTTGACTTTCAGTATGATTCTTTTGAATAATTCTTGAAGAAGGATTTACTGGTTGTTGCTGTGTACCTGTACTTTCATTTTTTGACTCAGAGTCTTCCTTTTCTAATTCTTGGACCTGTTCTTCTTTGTCTTCAGCTGCATCTTCTGTATCAACATTGTTTATCTGAATATCTTTTACAGGAATACCTTCATCAATCTTAATGTCAATGATGTCAACCATTTTACATGACCTCTTATTGTAACATCTGTATCCTTTACTATTTGTATCATACCCCAGAAGGATACCTTCATCATCCCTCTCATCATATTTTCCAAGATGTTCATCATTGTTTTTGATATAACATTTACTTCCAAAAACTCTAAAATGGTTGATTGAAGCAGGTATTTCAAACCACTATTCATAAGGAGTTTTATCACTGTTTGGCCTTAAGTGAGCTTTATTAAGAACATGAACAATTGTGTGAATTGCTTCTACCCAGAATGTCTGAGAAATATTTCTTTCATTCATCATTGACCTTGCCATCTGCTAAGCTGATCTATTCTATCTCTCAACTACTCCATTTTGCTGTGGAGTGCCTGAAATTGTATATTCTCTTTTGATTCCTTGTTCATCACAGAATTCTTTGAATTCCCTTGAACAAAACGCTCCTCCTCTATCAGAGCTTACTGCTTTTAATCTTTTTCCTGTTTGATTCTCAGTCAAAGATTTAAATACTTTGAATTTTTCAAATGCTTCATATTTTTCTTTCAAGAAAGCAACCCATGTTAGTCTAGAGTAATCATCAATAACCAGCATAAAATAGTTTTCTTTACCTATTCCTTCCTTTCTTGATGGTCCACATAAATCCATATGTACTAATTGAAGAGGTTTATCTGTTGATGTGAAGCTCTTAGATTTAAACTGAGTTCGAGTCAATTTTCCCATTTGACAAGGTTTACATACAACTTCATATGGTTTTGAAATCTTAGGAAAATCTTTTACAACTTCATTGTTCCTAAGTTTGATTAAATGATCAAAACTCAAATGTCCAAGCCTTCTATTCCATAACCAACTCTCATCATACTTGCTTAGATGACACTCTTCCTTATCGTCTTTCAAAACATAGACATTATTTTATGTTCTTATACCTTTGGCAACCAATTGTCCTGAAGATACAGATTTTATTTTGCATTCTTTAGAATTGAATACAACTTCACATCCTCTATCACATACCTGACTGACACTAAGAATATTACGCTTAAATCCATCCATAAATAATACATCTTCAGCTTTTCCTTTACTAGTTAGATGTACCAATCCTTTTCCTTTGATTTTCCCTAGAGTATCATTTCCAAAAGTTACATCTCTTGATTTGTGTTCACTCAGAGATAGAAATTTACCTTTATCTCCAGTCATGTGCTTGGAATAACCACTGTCAATATACCAGGGGTCCTTTTGTCTTTGAGCAGAAAGCACTAATCCACACTAGTTGTTTTCTTTCTTTTTCCATACTTTAGCAACAGAAAAATCTATTCTTGAATCTGATTCATAATTCTTTAAATGACAATCTATGGCCTTATGTCCAAAATTATGACAATTATAACATTCTGGTTGATTGTACAAAGACTCAAAAAAATTTATATTTCTAGGATAATCTCTTCTTCTTGCTTGAAAAGGTGTAGTATGATACTCTTGTTTTCTCATTGTCTGTTTCTCTTTATGTTGCAGCACTTGATTACTATTAAACATTCTTCGTTGTATGTTTCTAAAGTGAAAAACACAATTTGCAGCTTTATGACCAAAATCAGAACAACAATAACAGTATCCATTGAAAAAATTTTGATACTTGAATCTTGACTGTCTTCTTGGAATAGATTGCCATGTCATCTTGTTCTTTAATTATTTTTCATGTCTTCTTGACTGCAGACTAGTAGCTATATCATCTTTTCCACTCATTAGATTAACTTTCCTTTTGTCTTTATTATCTTCAGTTTTGATGAAACTTGCTGACTTTGTATATTCTAACTGATTGTTGTTCTGAAAGTTAATTACCTTAGTTGTTTCTTTGTTTTTTGACAAACTGCTACTCCCTTTTTCATAACCTAAAGCAATCTTGATCAAAGGAGATCTTTGTTTGTTCAAAATGTTATTTAGTTCTTCTGCTGCTTTAATACTTGGCAAGTTTTGATGATAGAGAGATTGAAATTTTTCCAATTCTTTTCTGAATTTTACAACTTCTTCCTCTAATGCTTCACATATCATATTTTTCTGTTATAATTGTTCTTTTAGAACATCATTTATTTTCTTTGTTTCTTCTAGTTCTATCTTTAACAAGCTACAGTCTATACTCGGATCTTTAGCATTCTTTTCATACTGCACTAACAACTGTTTTTGTTTCCTCTTCTTTAATCTGAGTCTGTCAATTTCTTCCAAAGCACTAATCAACTCACCTTCCATATCAACAACAACATCTTCATCATTCATATCACTTCCATCATCTTCAAGATCTTCTATGGCCATAAGCACAAAATCATTCATTTTATCTTCACAAGATGACTCACTGTCTGAAACTTCTGAGAGGTCAACATCATTTGCACATAAACTTTTCTTTTTGTAGTTATTATTTTTATTGTATCTTTTAAATGTATGTTTCTCTTCATCAATAGAATTCTGACCTTTTTCTTTATAAGGACATTTAGATGCAAAGTGCCCTACCTTACCACAATTGAAACATTTAAAAGGTGACTTCCCTTTATATTTTCCTGATCCAATTTTCAGTCTTCTTACAAATTTTGCCTCAATCTCTTCCATTTCAGATTCTATCAGTTTGTCTGCTTTAAAAGATGCTTCTCTAACGGTAGCTTTATTTTTACTGATTCTGATTTCATAGGAAGTTAAAGTTCCTAGAAGTTGATCAATAGATAAAGTTTTTAGATCACTCATTTCTTCTATTGTAGAGACTTTTGGATTGACTTATCAGGTAGAGATCTCAAAATATTTTTAACTAGAGGAGCTTCTTCAATCTTCTCACCAAGACCCTTCATGGCATTCACAAGCTTTTCAACTCTCAAAAAATATTTACTAACAAAATCATCCTCATTCATCTTTAGCTGTTCAAATTTCAGTTTGTAAGTTTGAAGTTTGACATCTTTTACTTTTTCATTTCCTTCATAGCTATTAATGAGTTTATCCCACATTTCTTTGGCAGATTCAAGATGCATTACCTTTACAAATTCATATTTAGAAAGACCACTCAGAATGGCATTCATTCCCTTCGCATTAAAACTAAATTCTAGCTTATCATCTTTGGAAGCTAGAACAATAGGTTTTGTATATCCAGTTTCTACCACTTCCCAAACATCAACACCTAAAGATATTAGGTATGTTCTCATTCTAACTTTCCAAAAGGCAAAATTTGTTCCATCAAATACAGGAGCTTTATTGGCTAAACCATCATGACTTGCCATGTTTAAGCTTATCAGATCTTCCTTAGACTAAAGGGTCTAGCTCTGATACCAATTGTTTAAAGTATCAATTAACTGAGAGGGGGGGGGGTGAATCAGTCAATTAATAAGCTTAAACAATTTTTAAAAATCTTTTCCTTGATATCGTATAGCATTCAGGGTGTTGTCAGAACCTTTACATTCATTCTTTTAACAACAGAAAGTTCATTGCAGTAGATTTAATATATAGGCACAGTATAATCATTCAATCACACAAATATACACATAGACACAATTTTTTCATGAGGAAACCCATAAAGGGAAAAAAACTCCTCTTCTTAGGATGTCAGGAAAGCTTCAACTTCTGTACATCATTTTTATCTTTGAGCTTCTACTCAAATGAGGCTACAACCTTCGAATTACAAGCATCCACTTGTAAAAGAGCACCAACTCTTCTTCTTCAGCACCCACTGAAATATGAGGACAACAATCCTCCCTAGCACCTTCCTTCCACCCTAGCAAGAATGTTTTCAGTCGATTATGTCACACTGGTTCAGATAAATCAATACATACTCTTTTCATTTTTTTGTTCTATGCTGCTACAGCTTGCGTTTTTGGGCATTCTATTTTTCATTAAATCGAGCCACACATATTTCTTTTGAATTGTTAAGAATTTTCCAGTCAATTATATCAGACTGATTCAAATATATCAGTACATACCCTTTTCATTTTTGTTCTGTGCTGCTACAACTTGAGTTTCTGGGCATTTTGTTCTTCATTAAATCGAGCCATACATTTCTGTTCTGAAATGTTTTCTTCGAATCACAGCTTCATTAGCAACCACTCCTCTTCATCCTCTCAAATCTCACCTTAATTTTGTTCTCATCAATTATTTTTTATAGATGCTAAAGTTATATGCCTTGGTCTCTTTAACTTCCAGATATACCTATTCTAAAATTGAAACTGTCTCTTTAACTTCCAGAATTTACACCCTGTAATTGACATTTTAACTGTCTCTTTGAATTCCAGAGTTTACATGCTGTAACTAACTAATTAAAAAAATAAATGTTTGTGAGTCGCAACTTGTTTGAGTCACGGTTGTTTGAGTCCCAACTGTTTCAACCAATTGCTAATTTGTAAAACCGGTCGCAATAGTAAATATGAGAATTACATGTTCAGAGAACCACTTGTATAGCTCAAACTGTAGCTTTGTTTGGCGATTTCCTTGCGAGTCAGGTAAACGAGGCCGTTGCGCACAAAACCCATGTCCCAGATTTTCAAGGTTCGTCTCCAGATGCCTGCAAATTGAGACGCGAATCACTGTGTTCTTATTTGAGTCACAGTCATTTGAGTCTCAGCCGTCTGAGTCACGACCGTCTGAGTCACAGCTTGTCTGAGTCACAGCTTTCTGAGTTATAGCTTGTCTGAGTCGCAACTGTCTGAGTTGCAGCTGTCTGAGTCACAGCTTGTCTAACAACATTCTTTTCTTGTATTTAAAAACTCAGTCGCTGCTTTCCAACTGTCAATGACAACTGAATCAAATTGCCAACATAAACTTGGTATTTATTCATCTTATTTTGCTATTTTTTAATCTCTGAATTTAGTTTCACAGGAATACTTTAGTATTATGCTTCTTAGCTACCGAGATGTTCAAATTGAGTGAAAAATTGTTGCAGTCATCTAATTATCATAATGATTTAAGGTAAAACAAAGAAATCTCGAAACCTGAATATTATTTTAAGGTAAAACTAAGAAATCTTGAAACCTGAAATGTTTATATTCAGGCTCTAGTAAAAATACTTGCTTTGTTAACCCACTATCAATAGCTCTCCCACCACCGACTCAACTTAGATCTCTACCACCTGCATTGGGTTATCTTGCAAGGTATAGTTGTTTCATTGATCGTGTCGATGGACCACCCGATGGATAATGGATTAAAAATTTGTATTTTTTCTAGCTGGAGTAACGCCGAATATAGTCCCAAAGCCACACCAAATTCCATGTAACCATTTAATACAGGTTCAAGGAATGAGTTAGCTGTGCAGGTAAAAAGAGAAGTTTCCATACAAGTTTCAAGCTCTATTTTTTAGGTAATATACGATAACATATTCTTTAATTATGCATGTTAGAGCAGTAATCCATACTTAGTACCATAGTCCATAACCATAGTCAAATTTTATTGCTCATGTGTTTTATTACATCATAGTTTGGACTAGGTGACTTTAATTGGTCAAATACCCACATTTGAGAGTGTTCACACCCACTTCCAAGCAAACCAGTTCACCCAAAATCCTGTTTTGTCCACAAGTGCACCCTCATTAAATGCTGGAGCGCTCTCTCTCCTTGAATTGGGGAATTACTGTTGACTTGGAGTGCTAGGGTGGATTTTGCCCAATTTTGGCTAGATTTGGAGCATTTATTGCTTCCTTGGACTTCCCACTCACCTCTATTTGCTCACCCACGCTTGCCTTGGCCTCATTTATAACCCAGCATGCTTCATCCACCTTCACACTAGAATTTGTGACTGTTTGGGATGATTAGGACTAAGTTGGACCCACCTAGGGGGGATTGAGGCCAATTTGGAAATTTTGACTTGTACACTCATCTTGAGCTATCTAATGCTATCAAATTTCTCATGGATGTAATAATAACCTGTTCTTAACATTTTTACATGTTAGGTAGTCTGATAATGAAGAGTTTGAGTTCACATTGTGTGTAAAATTGTCTCCTTTTTTCAAGATTTTTCACTGGTTTTGCAAATAATTTGATTTTGTGAGGTTCTCCATAGCTCCTAGATCTTACCGTGGATCAAAATACTCACATGGTATCAGAGCCATTGTGGAGTTAGTGAGTTGCAGATCAATATTGAGCATTGAACTGCATTCTAGAGAGAATTTCCAAATAAAAATTGAGTGTTTTTTGCAGGTGTTTCAGTAGTTTTCTCACCATTCACGCAGCAGTAATGGAAGCAAACCAAATACTGCTCACACCCTTCAATTTATTCGATTGGAAGGATGAAATGGTCATCAAACTGAGATCTAAGGGTCTCTATAAAGTAACCATGGGCACAGAAGTGGAGACAAACTCTGCTGTGGAGAAAGCAAAGTACTATAATCGACTTGATGAAGCTTATGGATTGCTATGCCTAAGCATTTCGAGGGAGCTCTTGTTTCATACAGACAGTTTGACAACCCCAAATGAAGTATGCGTGAAGCTAGAATCACTCTTTGGGAAAACTAATGAACTGAGAGGCTACCAGCTTGAAAACGAGCTCATTAGCTTCAGCCTAGCGCATTTTGAAACCATCCAGGAGTTCTTCACTAAGTTCAAGTCACTAGTGCTTCAACTGCACTAATGTGGAATTGCTAAGAAGGAAGAACAACTGATTATGTCCATCCTTTCGAAGCTAGGTCCAGAGTTTTCTGTATTTGTTAGCACATTTCACTCAGCCAAGATGACCCTTCGATATTGGCAAATGCCATCACTAGCAACCTTCATGGAGTGTCTCACTCAGGAGCAAGACAAACTAGTTCAGATAGGCACCATAAATTTGAAGGACCAAGCACTGGCAGTGGATGTTTCAAATGCCAACAAAGGCAAGCAGAAAGCAAAGAATTCAAAGCAGCCAGAGAAGAGGAAGTTTGACAGGACCAAGTCTGTAGATGGAGGTTCGAATCCTTCAAAGGAGAAGGACAAGAAGGGAAAGGAAAAGACCAAATGAACCTATTGTCATAAGGGATGGCATCTAGAGAGCTCATGTATGAAGAAAACCATTGACTCAATGGCGCAGCTTCTGGAGAAGAACAACATCCTAGTCCCTGAGGGCGCAAGGAAGAAAGAGAGCACCTCAAATCCTGACAATAAGGAGAAGTGTCATGCTTTGCTAGCAGGTATTTCAAATACCTCATCCTTTATCATTGATTTAGGAGCTTCCAGACATATGGTTTCATCTAGATAGCTCTTCTCTTCTATGCATTCAAATGGTGGCCCACAAGTTCGAATGGGAGATTATTCAGAAATCCAGACCAAGGGGATTGGTAGGACTGGCATGGAGCATGGCTATTTCAGTGATGTTCTCTATGTACCTTCATTGGCTGCACATTTGCTATCAGTTTATCAAATGACCCATATAGGAGAAGCCAAGAGAGTAACATTTACTCCAGATTTGGTAGAAATCTCATAAATTTCTTCAAATCAAGTTGTGGCAGTGGGGTTTGCTGATCATGAAGAGATAATGTACAAATTCTCCAATTTCATTCCAAATTCTAGTGACCATGCTCTTGTCTCTCATGCCAACGCGACCTCCAAGCTGTGGCATGAAATGTTTGGCCACATGAACTACAAATATCTCCAGACATTGCACAAGGATGAGATGGTGGAAGGGCTTCCAGAAATCAAATCTTCAAATGGTGCATGCATAAGTTGTGTAGTTGGAAAGCATCCAGAGTGCATCCATGAGAAGGGAATGGCAAGGAGAGCCATTCAACCACTTGGATTGGTACATTCATACCTCATTGGTCCTCTTCCCACTCCATCATATGGTGGATCAAGGTATTAATCACATTCATAGATGACTACTCTCGATTCTGTTGGGTATACTTCCTTAAATTGAAATCAGAAGTGTTTGAGAAATTGAAGATTTGGAAGGCCTTAGTGGAGAATCGTAGTGGTCATAAGATAAAAATCCTTATGACTGATAATGGAAAGGAGTATGTGAATAATAACATTCAGCATCTTTGTGAGGAATGTGGCATCCAAATGCAACATTGAATCCCCTACACACCTCAGCAAAATGGTGTGGGAAAGAGGAAAAATAGATCTCTCAAAGAGATGGCCACTTGCATGATTGAAGATAGGGATCTAAGCCCTAAGATATGGGCTGAAGCCATCAATTGTGCTGCTCATATTCAGAACAGAGCCTTTCACAAATCAGTCAAAGGTAAAACCTCTATGAGGCATGGTTTGGCCAAAAACCAAATGTGTCAAATTTCAGAATTTTTGGATCTAGAGCATGGGCTCGAATTCCATCAAAAAAGAGGAAGGATTTGGAGCCACAAAGAAAAGAATGTATCATGGTCGGATATGGTGAAGACACAAAGTGTTACAAGCTCTTTGACACATCCACACTCAAAACTTTCATTCAGAGAAGTGTGCAATTCAAAGAAGAACCAATTCTTGATTTTGAGCTTGCACCGGGGGAATGCTCTTCTCCTCCACACCTTAATGAAATAAGTGATGATTCAAGTTCTAATTTTTCTGATATTTCTGAAGATGACATGGCAGAAGATTACATTGCTGTACATGAGTCACCATCAAGGCCCAAGTGGGCTGAAAAAATCATACAAGCTGCAGGTGAATTGGTAGGCAATCCCCAAGAGCCTAGGAAGACTAGATCTCAAACAATCAATGCTTCCTTTGCAAATGAAAGTGAACTTGCTGATCACTATTATATGTTGATTGGATTTGATCCAACATCATATCAAGAAGCTCATAATTATCCAAGGTGGAGAACAACAATGCAAGAATAATTCCAATCTCTCCAAGAGAACAAAACATGGGATTTGGTGCCTCTTCCTCCCAAGAGGAAACTTGTGCAATGTAAGTGGATTTTTTGAACCAAACCTGTTGCTGATGGTTCTGATCTGGAGTATAAGGCTAGTTTAGTGGCTAAGGGCTACTCACAAATCCATGGTGTGGATTATACAGAGACCTTTGCACTGGTTACGAAGATGGACTCAATTAGACTAGCTCTAGCCATGGCAGCTAGTAAGGGTTGGCAAGTTCACCACATGGATGTTAAAAATGCATTCTTACATGGTGAGCTACAGGAAGATATCTATATGCAGCAACCTAAAGGTTTCCAAGAGGATCACACACTTGTTTGCAGGTTGAAGAAGTCACTCTATGGACTCAAGAAAGCCCCCAGGGCTTGGTATGCCAAATTGGATGCTTTTTTGGTCTCAATTGGTTTCTCTCGTTGCAAGTCTGATCCAAATGTTTATTTGCAGCAATGTGATGATAATTTGCAGGTCATTGTACTGTATGTTGATGATCTTTTAATTAGAGGGATCTGCAACAAAAAAATTGGCTCAATCAAAGCTTCTTTGCACAGTGAATTTTCCATGAGCGACCTAGGATTGCTAAGGCAATTTTTGGGTTTGGAAATTGAGCAATCTGAGAAAGGTATATTGTTGAGTCAATCTAAGTATGCTTCAGACCTGTTATTGAAGTTTAAAATGTCTGAATGTAAGGCAGCCAAGTGTCCATTCCTTTTAGGCATAAAACTAGGTGAATTTGAAGACTCTCCATTGGTGGATTGCACACTCTACAGGTAGCTAGTTGAAAGTTTGATGTACCTTACACATACAAGACCTGATTTGTATTATGCTGTAAGTGTTGTAGCAATATATATGCAGCAGCCACATGAGATCCATTGGAAGGAAGCCAAGAGGATCCTTCAATATGTCCAAGGAACAAAGAGCTTTGGGGTACACTATGCAGCTGGTTCTTCACTACAACTACCTGAATTTTCTGATTCCAATTGGGCTGGAGATCCCATTGATATAAAGTCCACTTCAGGTTTTGTTTTCATGTTTTCTGAAGGTCCCATTTGCTGGTCAAGTAAGAAACAACACACTATTTCACTTTCATCGGCAGAGGCCGAGTACAGGGAAGCAGTGAACGTAGCCACACAGTGTGTTTGGTTGCAAGGCATTCTTCGGGAGTTTGGTGTTGCTATTGATTCTCCAACCAACATTAGGGTAGATAATCAAAGTGCCATCAAGATATCTACTGATCCAGTACAGAGGAAAAAAACAAAGCACATTGAAATCCATATGCACTACATTCGGGGCTTGGTGCATCATAGAGTGATTTCCTTGCAGTATTGCCCATCCACCGAGCAAACTATTGATATTTTCACCAAGTGTTTTACTGAGAAGACCTTCACTCACTTGAGAGCTTTGCTTAGAGTGAGTGATGGATGGTGATTGCTGCAATTTTATTGCAGGTTCAGCCCCATTTCCATTTTAGAGGTAATTTTTTATCCCATGTGGTTTTAATTCTTGTCCTCGATTTATATGGACAAATAAAATTTATGTTTGTAATGAGGTGACTTGAGCCTTTATTTCCAAGGCCTCCCACTTTATTTTCATGAGTTGTACTAAGTTCTGGTTAAGGGGGGGTGTTAGAACAGTAATCCATACTTAGTACCATAGTCCATAACCATAGTCAAATTTTATTGCTCATGTGCTTTATTACACCATAGTTTGGACTAGGTGACTTTAGTTGGTCAAATGCCCACATTTGAGAGTGTTCACACCCACTTCCAAGCAAACGCGTTCACCCAAACCCCTGTTTTTTCCACAAGTGTGCCCTCATTAAATGCTGGAGCGCTCTCTCTCCTTGAATTGGGGAATTACTGTTGACTCGGAGCGTTAGGGTGGATTTTGCCCAATTTTGGTTAGATTTGGAGCATTTATTGCTTCCTTGGATCTCCCACTCACCTCTATTTGCTCACCCACGCTTGAATTGGCCTCATTTATGACCCAGCATGCTTCAGCCACCTTCACACTAGAATTCATGACTGTTTGGGATGATTAGGACTGATTTGGACCCACCTAGGGGGGATTGAGGCCAATTTGGCAATTTTGACTTGTACACTCATCTTGAGCTATCTAATGCTCTCAAATTTCTCATGGATGTAATAATAACCTGTTCTTAACATTTTCACATGTTAGGCCGTCTGATAATGAAGAGTTTGAGTTCACATTGTGTGTAAAATTATCTCCTTTTTTCAAGCTTTTTCACTGGTTTTGTAAATAATTCAATTTTGTGAGGTTCTCCATAACTCCTAGATCTTACTGTGGATCAAAATACTCACAATGAATCTATTATCAATATTTGAAACAATCAAAGTGAGTATAATATAGAGCTGTTATATTGAGTAAATCACAATAATTATACCAGGTGCTGATGATATATCCCAATAATAATATGTCTATGGGTAGCAGTAGTAAGGAGCCCCTATAAATTTGTATTTATTCGTATGAAAGAACCATATTGTTTAAGTGAGGCATTGTTTGTGTAAGACCTACCCAACGCCCATCAAAATCTTTCCCAATACATTTTTGAAACCTAATAATATTAATTTTTGTTGTTTTATTAGTTTTGCGTAAAGTTGACAGGATTCAAACCTATGCCTTCTGTAAACACAGACGCGCTAACCAAGTTGCATAATGCCTTGTATCAGGGAAATAAAAATTTAGCTTTTATTATATGATGCATTATTCACATCTGGATACTATCCATTGATGCACCCACTGGCCCTATCATCTAAGCCATAACTCCCATATCCAGTGTCAAATCCATATGTTGATTCAGTTGATGTAGCTGCAGAGAGTGCCTTTGTTATAGAGTGCTTGAAATATACAGTTTATATTTTTCATTTACGAATCTGAGATATGTAAGG
Organism: Larix kaempferi; assembly: GCA_027924585.1. Classification (NCBI taxonomy): domain Eukaryota; kingdom Viridiplantae; phylum Streptophyta; class Pinopsida; order Pinales; family Pinaceae; genus Larix; species Larix kaempferi. The sequence goes on from BSBM01001063.1 coordinate 367,235, forward strand.
GAATGAATCTGGATACTTATGGTTATTGTAAACAAAGAATGCTAAAATTCTTACCTTGTTATGTAGAGCAAGAAATTCCTTGACCCTCTGAACAAGAAGAAGAAGGTACGCCTGATGCTGGTTTTCTATGTATGACTTGCCGGTGGATTTGGTACAAAATATGCTTCCATCTCTTCCAATGCGCCCTCTATAGGCGGAGTATCTATCTGTTTATCTGCTGGTGCTTCAGTCAACAGAATAGATTGTTGCCTGTCTAGTTGGTGTTGCTTCTGCCTTGGTAGGCTTCAAAACGGGAAGAAGAATAAGAAAATGATATTGGTAGGCTTCAGTCCGGATCCATCTGAATTGAGGCATGAAGGAATGAATATGGTGAATATACGGTCACAAAGGGAGTGCATTGGAAGCAGTGGAGTGGAAGGAGGTGCATTGGCTGTGCATTGGATGCAGTGGAGTGGAAGGCGGTGCATTGAAGGCACCTAACACAAACATTACATTTAATTAAATGTTAATTCAATGCCATATCAAGAAACAAAGCATTTAGTCGTCACCCCAGAAATAACACCCTCAATCAAATAGCCAATTTCATGCCAGAGAAATGAGATAAAACAATTGCAAAAATTAAAAAAATTGACTCTTTAATGTAAAACTTAGGGAAAATTGAACTAAATTTGTAGTCAACCCACCAACTAATAGTGGTTGACCGCAAATAGATCACAATATATACACTGCCGCAGCGGCAGTATAATAAGTGATTATGTTTGGAATATCAAACACATTACATCGAATTATATTATAGTTACTTTATCCATACGTTCAAAATTTGTTAATGGTAATTAACCTATCATTTTAATAATGGGATGGAAAAAAATTTATAATTTTAAACTGAATTTTTATTTTAATATATGTAAATTAATTTTTATTTTAAAAAATATATAAATATTTAACAAAAACTAATAATTATAAAAATATTAGTTTAGCTAAATAAGTAAACTATACTAAAATATATTACTATAATCTAAAATTCTTTCATTTTTTCAAAAAAAAAAAAAACATACTTTATCAAGTTAGGAATTTTTTCAATGACAGTTGATAAATGTAACGTCCCCTTCCATGGACCCAATTCGAGGAAGGGAACATGATACCAAATTCTAGGGCTTTTCCATAAACTCAACCCATTCATTAGATTCATACAAATAAAAATCAAAGCTGTGCAGATGCAAATCAAGCATAATATGCACAGCAAAATAAAACAACATCCACACACATTTCATATTCATCTAGCATATCAAAATAATCATCAAATTAAACATTGCATAAGTAAATTAACATAAATAATATACTCATCTTCATTGTGCAATTGTCCCAAGCAACTAGCTATGTTGCTACAACGTTCCACCCAACCGTAGGTCTCTTCCTAGCCTGTATTATTTTAGCACTCAGAGACCACCCCCAACATGGGCATGATTCTACAAAGAAAAGGGGACATTCAAGCTCATACACAACCAAATAATCATTTCATCTAAGCCAAGCCAGTCCATAGCTGGGTTTATCAGGTTAAATCTGAACCCTCTTTAGTTCTCGATGCTTGCACTCAAGCTTAAGCCAAGCCAATGGATACCCATAACCCATACATACACTTCTTACACACAGCAAAACTCCATCATTGGGCATGGATAAACATTTTAACAATGGGATTTACAAACAAGATGGCCATGGGATTTCCCCAAATCGTTTCTAGCCAAAAACAGATTGTGAGATGGGGAAAAACATTCACAGGGAGAAAAATGATTCCTTCCCCAACTATCTAAGCATTCAACAGTCAAAGCAGACTCTATGGAACCCCAATTCATTTCCCCTTCTTCCCCACTGGTATACAACAGAAAAATGCCCTTCTCCCAGGCGAGAATGAAAGAAAAACACATAAAAACCATGGAGGAAAATGCCAAGGAAGCTCCAAACTCGTGAGAGAGAAACACTAGTTGATGGGTAATGGCTTAGGGATCAATTCATGGCTCTTTTCTTGCCCAAGAAGTCAAACACGATTTTCCATGAAGGGTGGCTTGCCCACACCCGAATTTGGATAGCCATACCTCTCCATTCCCCAAGGCATTAACTAGTTCACCCAAATCTTGGGAGAAATGAATGATTGGGTACAAAAGTCAACATGGGTAGTTAAGGGTTTTATGGGTTCTCTCATTGACACTTGCCTTGACTTAATTGGCTCTAAGGGTTTGAATATTTCCCTCCCAATTCCTTGTAAAATCATGCCCCCATCTCTTGTTACATTGCATAGCTAGTTTTGGGTATTTGATTAAAATGCATATTTACATGATATTTGCAATTTTGATGTGCTTGGCTAGCACGTAAACCATATGCATCACTAAATCGATGGCGGGGCCTTGGCCTTGAGCTCCTCACCATGATTTTATAATACTATTACATCATTTACATTTTAATGCCATAGGGTCAAAATGGGGACATTACATTCCCCTCATCTCTTGGAATGACACCGTCTTCGGTGTTCCAACACTTAGGAGTGAATACCCAGTTCACACATGTCCAAAATTCACAAAATATGCCAGGTTTGTCCTGCATTTCATTTGCTTACTTTGAACTTTCAGGATCAAGTCCTTTGGCTTCCACAAACTGCTCATGTTGGCTTGATCTTCCATCTTTCTTATTGTCCTTAGAACAATTTGAGGAATATTTTCATCCAAATGAAACAGCTTTTGGTTTGCTTCCATGGCCAATGTGCACAACTGGCTCTCACTTTGCTCACTAGCAACACTTGGCTAGTAACAGCTGCAACCAATGGCTTTCAATTTCTTACCTGTGAGATTCATCATGGCAATTCCTGTTACGACAAGCATAACACAATATTAAAATTAGTCAATTATCTTCCCAATTGACATGGAAAGTCCATTCTTCACTCATGAGACTTCCACACTTTTCATGTTTTCCCAATGTACACATGAACTCATTCATGTTCATCCTTTCATAGGAAATTAACTATTTTAGCATTCACAATTTATTTCAACCAATAAACACAATCAAATTCCAGTCACAAGATGCATTCAACAATCCCCTGTTTCTAAAATCCATCAATCAAAAAGGAAAGACAAGAGTAAGAGTTCCCCCCTCTTAGTCTTGTTCCAATCCGGAGCCACACCATCACTTATGGTTCTATGCTCCTTAGCCTCTTTCACTTCAATGTGAATGCTTGAATTGCCCTTTCGGCTATGACACTTAGTGTCTAAGGTTTGTCTAAGGATTTTCAACTAGGGACCCTTTCCCCATTGTTTCCTACAGAACCTTTGGCTATTAGGACCCACACATGTCCACTAGCACCATCTTTCATTACTTCTCATACTGAGCTCTTTAGGACGTCCACATGCATTCCTATGATGCCTTCATAGTCCTTGCTTCTAGCAATACCTACACTCAAACATGGAATCAATTCACATGTTTAGTTTATTTTCATAGGGTTTATCTCCAAACAAGAGTTTAAGAAATCATAACCAAACCATATACACGTGCATTTTCATATTAAATAAGTAAGAAGCTGCAACATAACCAAATACTTATCTATATTGCATGTCTTCACTTTATTCCACGGGCTCCTTCTTTGCTTTACAAGCCTCGGGTTTCCTGTGGATACAATAATGAATGTTGGGTCAGTGCATAGGCTACTCCACAACCATTCAAATAGGCAGTGTCAGGCCAGTAAGCCGACTGGGTTTATCAATTATTTCAGGAATATTTTGCTAGCACACATGCTTCTCTACAACATCAAGTAGTTAATGCTCAACCAGTTACTCTCTGGGTTTACCAAGAATTTATAGCTCCAACCAGTTACTCTTTGGATTTACAAAAACTTTATAGTGCACAACCAGTTACTCTCTGGTTTTACCAAGAATTTTATAGTGCACAACCAGTTACTCTCCGGTTTTACCAAACATTTATAGTTCGTTCAGGGTCCTTGCTTCCTGCAATGACAAGGGTTTCCAACCAAGAAACAACAGTGTATTAGCGTGGTTGTCATTAGACTTGTCCATGAAATTTTTCATTATTTGAAAATGAATGAAAATCAAATACTTATCTGTATTGTGCATTTTGTCGCTACTCCACAGGTTTCCTTCTCGGATTTACAAGCCTTGGAACACCTGTGGGGTGGATGCTTGGTCAGCACACATGTTGCTTCACAATATCATCCGAATAGGAAATGCCAAGTCAGTACACCGAATGGGTTTATCAGGTATAAAAAAAACAGTATGCTAAGCTAGTACGCCGACTAGGTTTATCAAACATTTCAAAATTCAGTATGCTAAGCCAGTATGTCGACTGGGTTTATCAAGCATTTCAAAATTTAGTATGCTAAACCAGTATGCCGACTGGGTTTATCAAGCATACAATGACCATTTCCAAGCCAGTTCTCCGACTAAGTTTGCTAGGAAATAACACCCTTCAAAAATACCTCCACAACATGCAATTAACCAATGCCAAGCCAGTACACCGACTGGGTTTATCAGGCATCAACATGCCAAGCCAGTATGCCAACTAGTTTTATCAGGCATTCAATTTAACAACATGCCAAGCCATTACACCGACTGGGTTTATCAGGCATTCAATTTAACAACATTCCAAGCCAGTACGCCGACTGGGTTTATCAGGCATATGTGTAAGCTAACAACACAAGAAGGGTAAGCAAGCTCATCAATATTTTCATCCCAAAATTTCAACCACGTTCACTATCAAGTATTGAAACATTAGGAATACGTCCACTCCTTTAGGGTGTAGTCAATATTGAAAACCCTAACATAACCCAACACTCAAAAGGTATGCATCCCTTTCCGATGTGAGCCATATAGGACTTAGTCACACTCAAGCAGTATGGAATAATAATGAAATAATAAAACATGCTCTGCATATTAAATCTAATAACCAAACAGGTATATTCTTAGTTAGGGTTACAGAGTACTCATCTTTTTTACAGATGTATCTTTTCTTCATTTGCAAAGAATGGGGGCTCCCTTATCTGAGTCAACAGTCCTTCGGTTTTCCACCCCAATATTTTTATGTTCCATAACCCACACATGACTTATTGGCATAATTTTAGTGTATCACTCACATGATTTACCAACATGCAATTCAGCTGAGACATTGTCAAAATTTACAATGGCGTTTCACCCGAAACCCATTTCCAAAGCATGGGATCCTTCCCATGGATTTTGGCATCCGCAGGCCATCACACATGGTCTTCCTGCAATGTGTCTTCCTGGCATACTTATCAAATAGCCAAACAGTCAGCAACATTTTGACAATCAAATTCAAATCTGATTAACGTAATCAACCAATGGCATTAATAATTAAATTCAACATGAATTTACAATTCTATCTCCTACATAAATTTATTTGTTTAACCATGAGGCCATACTCATATGGTTTGGCTCTTGTAAGTGGTATCACTCTGTCCATTATGGTTTTTCACTTTATACCATACATGAACATCCACCTACGACATGTCCTTTTTCTCATAACCTTTGGCTTCTGCACATGGTAGATCCCGGTCTTTACTATGGACTTATCCTCATTGCTATATGCAAGACTTTTCTACCTGAAATATGAAACTTCAGTCAGCCAAACACGTTGTGAGTATCTATACATATAATTTTTTCATTACTACAACAGTCACTGAAGTGATCTCAGAGTTATAACAATCAATAATTCAAACACCTTCAGCTGTTAACATTTGAAATGCAATGATATATATATATATATATATATGCATCATTATCATAATAAAATTGCAAGACAGAGTCACATTATCCCCGCAATTTAAATAAAAAGTCCAATATTCATTACTTCACAGCCATATTCTTTTTATGCAACTCTGTCCTTCCAACAGAGTACTTTGGTAGTCCATCAACATGTCTACCTTCTTTATGCAATCTTTCTCTTGCATTCATATCAACTCATGAAATGGTCTCGGGATTAGCAATAGTTCACCATTTCATCTATTATCTAACTGCATTGAAATATATATATATATATATATATATATCACAACCATGCATTCACACAATGCATCACAACCTGTGCACCCATACATATGCATGCACATCTACAATGTCTACACAAAATTTTCAAGTGCATTCACCCAATGCATATCCACAAGATTTACACATTCTTTCAAGGCATATCCAATCAATGTCATTGATTCGTGCATACTATACTATCATGTCACACATTCCAAATACATTATGGCCTAACTAGGGATATCTTATATAGCATGCACTACCACAACAGGACCCTAAGTCATCACTTGATTTGGTTGTTAAACTCACAACCAACATACACAATTGGCATGATATAATTTCATATGAGTGCATTGAGGTTTCTAAGAAACTATAGGGTGTAGGGCTCCTTTCCTTCACTTACCCACACCTCACCAACTCGGTAATATGACATTCTCATTCAAGCATTCAGTACCACATGCCAACCAAATCAACATAGTTTAAACATAGTTGAAGGGATCTTACCAAATCCTCTTTCAACATTCATGCAATTAAGCACAAATAACCATTACCTGCATGGATGTCATTAACATCGCTTGATGTCACCTAACTAGTTGGCCTCTTACCAAGGTTTCACAGTCCTTTTTCCAACCTCGTTCTCACAGATTTGTCGCACCATCCTTTCTTCATAAGGTTGTTGGTCATATGCAACAATCATCATCCACATCCTTATCCATGCTTCGGTTGTCTTTGGTCCTACAACCAATGCGAACACCACTAATTATTAGCAACCACAATAATTATCTTAAGTGGCTCATTGCATATGTAAAACCTCACTATTTTACCAATATGCAATATCATATATATATACACAAAGATTCTCACATGCACTGTGAAATGTCTACTAGTATTCCAACTAGTGCATATTTACTTCATCCATCTAATCTCTTGCATTTTCAATCATGTTTCTATGGTCTGATTCCCACAACCATTATCAACAACATTAATTGTCATCAACCATAGGAAATACCATTAATGGGCCATTGCATGTGTAACTTCACTACCTTTAACCATATGCAACATCATGCTAATGCATAAGCAATTCACAAGCTCTATGCATTGATTCTTTAATCATGCCTACTAATTCATAGGCATTTAATCTGCTACTCTCTTGCATTTCCAACATCCCTATGCCATAATTTTTAGTATATGAAACTCAGGAAATATAACTATAATAGCAAGAGAGGAGTTAAGGATTTTTCCCTTTCCAATTCCCCATCATGACATGGAGTTCCTCCTTCACATCATAGCTGATCATTTTCTTGGCTTCCCTACCAAGAACACAAGGATTCATTAGCTATGATCTTCTCGCGAATTATCAATTCAATATATACAGACATGTATAACATTCATTCTTGCTATTTTCCAAACATGCAATTCTTATGCTATAAACAAAAATAGTTTAAGGTGAGGAATTTACCTCTTATCAATGTTGCCTTACTTTTCCCATTGCTCTTCCGCAATGCATATTACAGCCAATTACTCTTAATAAGGTTTCTACAAACCTTCCATGCAATTCCTACCTCTCATTCCAAGCATAGAGAATGCATTTCACACTTTTAACGACTGTCTCCGGGGGATGACGAGGGTCAAGGGGGCTTGCCCTTGTTTTTTTTTGTTGTAATTCATTAAATTTTGCGCAATTTTGCACATAAGTTCAAGGTCATTTTTCAATTTTTGGTGCCTGAAATTCACCCTAGAAAAACTGTTGAAATTCACTATTTCGTTAGACTTATGGCTTTTGCTCCGACTTGTTGTGGAGCAACTCGTCGACTTATGTCGGTCGGCGAACTCAGAGTTTCTAGCTGATCCGTTGCGGATCAACTCACCGAATTACATCGGTCAGTGAACTCAGAGTTTCCTGTCGATCCGTTGCGGAGCAACTGGATGACTTATGCCGGTCAGACAACCCATCTTTTTCCTCCGATCGGCAAACTCGACTTTCTTCGCCGATCGTTTCGGCGCAACTCACGATTTTCCTCTGATTCGTTCTGGTGCAAAACTCCCAACTTTTCACCGATCATCGATCTGTTCCAACGCAAAACTCACAATTCAACGCTGACTCATTTCAGTGCATTTTCTTCTTTTATGCGAATCTGTTTCGGCCCAAAACTCATAACTTTCCGTTGATCTGTTTTGGCGACTTTTTTCTTTTTCGCCAAAATTTTCCTTCATTTTCGGCAAACTTATTGACTTTTTGGTGACTGTTTCGGCACAACTCGCAAATTTGAGCTGACCGTTTCGGCGGAACTCGAAATTTTGCGCTGACACAGACTTAGGAGAAAAACTCAAAAATAGTTAGAAATTTTTTCAAATTTTCAATCTTTTTTGAAATTTTCTTAATGATCAGGGTTGAGCAGGAGAAATACTTACCTCTGCAAGTTGTTCAAGTTGGCCCATGTAGGCCCAATGTTGCAACCATCGCTATGATACCATTCTGTAACGTCCCCTCCCGTGGACCCAATTCGAGGAAGGGAACATGATACCAAATTCTGGGACTTTTGCATAAACTCAACCCATTCATTAGATTCATACAAATAAAAATCAAAGGTGTGAAGATGCAAATCAGGCATAATATGCACAACGAAATAAAACAACATCCACACACATTTCATACTCATCCAACATATCAAAATAATCATCAAATTAAACATTGCAGTAGTAAATTCACATAAATAATATACTCATCTTCATTGTGCAATTGTCCCAAGCAACTAGCTATGTTGCTGCAATGTTCCGCCCAACTGTAGGTCTCTGCCCATCCTGTATTATTTCAGCACTCAGAGACCACCCTTGATTTGGGCATGATTTCTACAAGGAAAAGGAAACATTCAAGCTCATACACAGCCAAATAATCATTTCATCTAAGCCAAGCCAGTCCACAACTGGGTTTATCAGGCCAAATTCGAAACCTCTTCAGTTATGGATACTTGCAATCAAGCTCAAGTGAAGACAATGGATACCCATAACCCATACATACACTTCTTACACACAACAAAACTCCATCATTGGGAATGGATACACATTTTAACAATGGGATTTACAAACAAGATGGACATGGATTTTCCCCAAATCGTTTCCAACCAAAAACAAATTGTGGGATGGGGAAAAACTTTCAGAGGGAGAAAAACGATTCATTCCCCAACTATCTAAGCATTCAACAGCCAAAGTGGACTCTATGGAACCCCAATTTGTTTCCCATTCTTCCCCACTGGTATACAACACAAAAACGCCCTTCTCTCAGTTGAGAATGAAGGGAAACACAGAAAAACCATGGAGGAAAATGCCCAAGAATCTCCAAACTCGTGAGAGAGAAAAAATGGTTGATGGGTAATGTCTCGGGGAGCAATTCATGGCTCTTTTCTTTCCCAAGAATCCAAATACGATTTTCCATGAAGGGTGGTTTTCCCATACCCGAATTTGGACAGCCATACCTCTCCATTCCCCAAGGCATTAACTACTTCACCCAACTCTGGGGAGAAATCAATGATTGGGTACAAAAGTCAACATGGGTAGTTGAGGGTTTTATGGGTTCTCTCATTGACACTTGGCTTGACTTGATTGGCTCCAAGGGTTTGAATATTTCGCTCCCAATTCCTTGTAAAATCATGCCCCCATCTCTTGTTGCATTGCATAGCTAGTTGTGGGTAATTTTTTTAAATCCATATTTACATGATATTTGCAATTCCAATGTGCCTGGCTAGCACATAAACCATATGCATCACTAAATCAATGGCGGGGCCTTGGCCTTGAGCTCCTCACCATGATTTTATAATAATATTACATCATTTACATTTTAATTCCATAGGATCAAAATGGGGACATTACAATAATAGAAAATAAAAACAGTTATGAATAACCAAGAACACAAGAGCTATAAAATGTCAATGTCCCTACGAAGGGAGCATAGCCAAAAATCCTTGAGATCCGAAGATAAAATCAGACAAAAAGTTTAGATCTACAAATATTCAATTCTTTTTGTTAAAGTGAGAATTGCATGTGAACAAATATTAAAATTTGCTAGAGGAGAGACTAACTTTGACATAGATATGGACAGATGGTGTCAAATGTTTGCATACATTTGATGAATACAAGAGAAGCAAATATTGCAAAAATATGTTTAAGCTGGCAATAAATTAAAAATATCCAGCATTTTCTTGAAATATAATTCCAATTTTCTAACATAAATAACCAAGAGAAACTTACAATAGAAAGTCTTTATAAACAAGGCATGTTTCATGGGTTGTTTCATAGAGCAATCTAGTATTTGGCTAGCATCAATAGTTTAAACACATGCATACATGTCAGCAAATAGAAAGAAAGCAATTAAAAATTGTTGAGTTCATAATTTTCTATTAGACAAGTAGACATTTTTTGAACTATTTTCTAGGATCATCTTAAGAAATGAATTTCCAAATCTTGGAAGTAAACATATAGGAACCATAACCCACCACATTTTACTTATTTTCAAATATTAAAATTTCATAACATAGTGGCAAGTGTCTATAGAAGATGAAGGCTATTCTATCTATAGCCATTTGTAAATAAGTGTTTTTTGTTTCTAGTACCCATTGAAAATCTTTCTTGTTTTTTCCTTCATTCTTAAAAAATTGGTACAAAATTAGGCATGAATACAATTTTCCCAATACATGTTTGCATGCCAAAAGCAGTTTATGTAGATGCGACAACATCTTTTTCATGTTTCTAAGCAACACAAGATTTGGCTTGGTGTCAACAGGCTTTTGAAACTTGGAACCATGTTGTTTCTTGAACTACTTGACATAGGTTGCTTTGGGGAATCAATGCTAACCTGCAATGTGGCATTAGAAAAAATAAAAATTTAGAAAAAAACATTGAGAAAACATCTATGAAATGGAATGATATGAAACATGATCAATTTGCTATTATATGAAAACAAAATATGCAATTCGAAAAATATTTTAGGACTTGAACTTCCATGCCTATTATTACCTTAAGGAGATTCTATCTCTTTCGATAGAAAATAAGATACATTGACAACATCAAGATTCATTATTTCATTTGGGCTATTGTCTAGAATGGAAAAAGGAGCCCAATCTCTTAATTCCTATATGCTCTAAAATTTTAAACAAATGAACATTCCAATATTTGTAAGAAATCAAGTTTCGATAAAAGAAAAATAGAAATCAAGGGACAATAGCATCATATAAGAAAATAAGTTGTGTAGTGAGAATCAATGTGCGTGACATAGAATATCATCCATGTTATATTTATGTAAAACTAGAGAATTTAGAAACAAGGACGGAAACCAAATTCCTAAAACCAAGTTGGTAGCGTGAAGAGGTAATTGCAAATCCATACTAGCTTCTTTTCCTAAAACTATTTCCTTTAATCATGAGTATGCGATGGTAAATTAAAAACAATTGAACAAGGAACCATAGCATAATATAAGTAAACAAGTTGAGGACAATGAGACAACATACATTATATAAAAAACATCATTGAAAGCCTTTAAAATCCTTATGACTTATAAGCATGGATGGAAACACCACACACAAAATAGTTAGTCAATATAGCTAAAAGTTGGTAGTAATCGTATAAACTAATTAGATTCTTTTGATTCCTTTATTGTAATTATACGTATCTTGTAGTAACAGTGAGAACTTGAAGTGGCCATCGAGCTAGGAAAAATGCTTTAGCACTAGCAACATTGATTCCTATCATCAACTTACAAAGGTTCTAATTGTTTCTAAGGGTTTTGTAATCTAGTACAAGCGTTCTATCTGTTATTATCTAGGGAAATTTTGAATTGCGAAAAACCACTGTGGGCATTTTTTTCCAATATTCAAGAGCATTGGATCATGGTAGAACTCTGCTATTATATCAAAATTTATGTCAGACCTGTATCAATTCTTTGACCATAAAGAGTGTTAGTTTTCTTCAAGATTAGCTTATGTTCTTAGTTTAGGCTAGCATTCCTAATGCCTCCAAATATTTTATTAAACAAAAGGATGTATTCCTTTTTATCTTTCTTAGTGTTTTTTCGATTATATATATTGATGGTAACAATAGTTTTGTAATTCATAACAAGCATTAGATGCCAGATATGCATATTTTTCAGCAACCATGGGCTATATGACTTATGCAAAGAAGCCTTTTCGGAAAATGAACACTGCTACAATTCCTAAACAAGCTAGGTGTAGGAGATTCTCCCTAGTAACTATGCCCCAGGAAAGGCTATTTTTTAGGGTTACATAAGTTGGATACATTTCATCCTCGTATTCTTATTAGGTGAAATCCATGCTCGTCACTAACATAATAAGTGGAAATCCATGGTTGTTGCCAAGGAAATCATAAACATTTCAAGAAAACCATGTCAAATAGGATTTGAGCATGTTTTGCATTAATGCTTGACAATGTATTAAGTGAATCTATTAGATTAGAAGCAATATTTTGCAAAAGATAAGTGCTTATGAAAAAGGATTGAAGAAAAGCTTATGCATTCATAATTCAATAGTGTATTCTTGAATCTATTGGCAAATTTGATAACACGTATTAAAATCAAAGTCCAAATTTTTTTATGAGCATATGTTCTAAGAAAAATAATTTCATATTATGAGTAATTCATTTTGAAAAGCTAATTGAAGACTAGAAGTAGAACTATCTCTCTGGCAGAAGCATGTCCGTAGAAAATTTTCAATTGTTTCTTAAACATTTGTTGGATATGTTCCTAAGCAATAAGCAAAACGTTTTTGAAGTGGTGTGACAACAACAAAAATACATTCCAAAACAATGATGATCTAAAATTTGCTAAAAGGTACCTGTTATCACCTAAACTATAGTTACCCCTATGGATGTATCCACTCATGGATGGCAATAGGGAAGGGAAACTCAAAAGGTGCAACCACAATCACCTCGACCTCCAATAGATGGTTGTCACGCCAGTCGAGGCAACCTTCACTTTATGTTATCTAGCCCAGACAACAAAGGGGGAGACCCGATTTACTCCTGACAGGAGAGATCAAAACCAAGACACCAAATCAAGTTATTTCGAAGTGAAGTAAGGTGTATGGTTTATCCTAGACCTTAGGATGAAGTCACAAGACAATTGAGGGGTTCAATGAGTATAGCTTTGGTTCATTATTGATGTGAGAGTGACTTATGATTTGTGAAATAGGATCCAGGATTAAAGTACTAGTTCAATGTGAGAAAATCCACTGCCTTGGGAACTGTGTCCAATGAAGGGTAGTTTAGGGGTTGAATTGGGGCTAACTAGTACAAGTGACACGCTTGATCATGCAGTATGATGGCATCAAAGGGTTTAGTTTACCACACAAGGGTCAAACCACAAGTTAATCCAACAATCTAGGAAAGTCGAATTGACTTGGAGAGAAACCAGTGCCTTGGGAATTGGGATAATGGAGTCAAAGTAAAGTTAACTTGTGGTTAAGAACTCCTATTGTATGAGACAAGTGGGCAATTAAAGTCTTGATGGATGAATAGGTCTAGATCTAGGTTTGACCTAAGTGGACCACAATCCCTTAAAACAAGGAATGTTATCCCCAAGGCAATATTTGACAAGGTGACCTACTAGACCTAGGTTTTGAATTATTCCCGTTCCAAATCCACAAAAAACTCAAGTACCCATGTCCTAGAAGTGGACAAACTCCCTTCTCCAAGGTGGTGTGACTTTGCACAAGGAGGCCTAAAAGGGGGATAAGTGGGGTCAAGACACGTCTGATAGCATCCAAACTTTAGATCCGGGTAGGTTAATCAAGTAGGAGTGTGGATCTACAATTTCAATGCAATCTGATGGCTAGATCTTACTAGATCTGAGTTTGAAGATACCAAGTGGTCCAAAATGGGGATTAAATCCCTTAAAATGTGGAATGGGGCCCACAAGGTAGAAATCAGAAAAGTGACAATCTGGGGGTAGGTTATTGGATGTGTAGATCACGAATCAAGTGGAATCTCAACTACCCACATACTAGATCTAGGTCAACCAACCCAAACTAGGAAGTGTGCCCTTGCTTGGAGAGGCTAAATGCCTTGGGAAGAGGGTCAAATGGAATCCAATCCTCACCAAACTATAGATATGGGATGCCGTGGATACTATAGAGGTGGGTTTTTAATATCTTACCCAAGAAGCCACTAGATCTTAGTAGATCTGAAAAAATGTAAAAATGGGGGTTTTGATTAATTAGGGTTTTAAATGTTTTAGACAAGTGGATAGATCATGGAAATAAATTACCTTCAGATCATACCTGAGTGATGTGAATGAGATTCCTTGATGTTGAAAAAGATTTCCGTAGAGATCAAATGAGAGATTGTTGATTTTGCTTGCCAAATTGATGCCCTAGCCCACAAGTGCGCCCTCCTCTACCTGTCAATCCAAGGAAAATCGATTTCAATAAGAGAGGTCAAGTATGGAGGAAATACAAGTAAAATGCAATGATAACATAGAATAGAAGGTCCTGGGACAGTAATACTCCCTGTTACCAACGAAGAGATCCAAAGAAGAAGTAGGGAGAGTCTTCCCCTACCAATACTTCCTCCTCAAAGCAAATCGACCTCCACCTATAGATGAAAAAATGTGGTACAAAAGATATGGCAAAACAAGATCTCCAATAACTCAGTGCAAAGGAAGAACCAACGAACGAACACCTAAAACATTCACCACAACACTGGAGATAGATGCAATAATAATTTTCTATTCCAATAATCCAGAGCCACAAGTCCCCTTACAAATGAGAGGCTCTCTCCTTTAAATAGGAAGGAGAGGCATCAAAATCCTAACCACTTTTTGAATGAGTGGCTAAGATTAAAAGATACAAATGTCTAATCAATGGTTGAGATGAGATCAACAATAAAATACATGGATCACTAATAAAATATAATATGAGTGGACAAAATTGCCCTAGAAGAGGGGAATCCCACCAAATCATGATGACAAAATATAATAGGAAGCTTATGGTGGGTCCAAGGGGTAATTTTAGCCTCGCTTGGTCAATCCCCATAGCACAATAATCATAAAATAATCATCAATATACCAAATCGTGCCTCCATGGTCAAATCGTAGGCCTCAAAAGACCTTAGAAATCATCAGAAAGTGCCATAAGTGATGGATGCGGGCCCCGATGAAGCTGAAACTGCTGGAGGAGGTGTGGAAGACATCGATCTATCATCACTGCTCATCCCATGCCATAACATTTCCTCAGTATCCCAAATCGATTTCCTCAATAGCCATTTCTACCAATCCTGAAATGCCTCGGGAAGCGTGAAACTGCCCCAAACTGCCCCCTGGAGTGCCTGCGCTGTCAAGGTGAGGGCACCAATGTGTCCGGGAGGGGGGTAATATGGTAAAAACAAGTGGCTGGACCACCCCCTCCAAGCACAGCGCCCTAGGTCAACCGGATAAAAATCACATCTGCTCTGACAAGGCCTCCGACAGACCAAAACTGCACTGGGATAGCCTATTGAGGCGCAATCATCACTGTAAGTGCCTGAAACTGAAAAAAAAAACTATCTTATCGGACTCAGAAGGTCCAAATCCATCCAAAATGTGTACTCATACACCCTATGAGTCTTTGCATGACCAAAATATATATCCAATATACCGGAACAGGGTAAATAATAATGATCTGTAAATGATCAAATACTGTTGTAAACCATGAATCATCATCATAACCCTGTAGCTGCTGTATAGAATCATCATGTATGTGTACATAGACCATATATCATCTATCCATATCATCATAAGGTCCAACCATCTCATGTCCTATGGTTGACCTTGGTCAGACTAGGTCTAACCAGGTCAACATGACCAAATATAACTCAGACCATCATCAGAAGCTGCTGCAAAGTGTCAAAGGTTAATGCATGCTCTACAACTTATTCAAATAACAATTATAACACAAAGTAATCATTACTGGCGATCTAAATCCAAATATATAATGTCATTAATTATTATTATTACTCAGACTAGACTTTCAAGATCATACTCACTTCATAGCTGTGATCAATTTGCTAGTGAAGGGTGAAGGCTAAAATAACTGGCTAGGCTAAGGGATGACTTGACTGACTTAACTTTGTGACACTTTGGAAAGGGAAAGGGAATACACACCATAGTATATACTGAATGAGCAACAACACAGGGAATGGCGGTGTCTCACAAATGGATGAGTTGTTCCAAGAGGGTTTATTCACCTTTAACAGATGCGCACAATCCATAATACAAATAAGGCCAGCAATTGTTTTGATATAGCATTTAAGTTCCATTTCTTTTTGGGCCTGAAGTTTCCATAGCCTTGGTCTATGTGTGTTTATAAACACATTGCATAGATTTACATTTATTTTAGGATTTCTGCTGCAGGTGTGTTTTTAAGGCACTTGTTTACTTTAGCACTTCTAGGTGTGTCGTGGAAAGCTTGTTTACCTAGGTATTTACATTTCCAAAAGATATAACATTTTATTTTCATGGCCATTTTCATTTGGCATGCCTTGCATTCATGTGTGTTTAGAAACACATTGCATGAATGGGCTTTTCATACAAGATATAGCATTTCATTTTCCATATTTTGTATTCGTGGCAGCACTAAAAGTTTCAGGTTTAGCCAACACAATTTTAGTGACTAGGGGGAATTCCAAGGAACTCCAACTCACCATAGGTAAGTTTTGTCACCAACTCAGAGCCGAGACACAATAAACAGGGAAGCTCATCCAATACAGAGGCTACAGTGGGGAAAATCCCTCCATGCCACTAGTCAAGTAGTCAGTCAGGGTGATAAACTTAAAGGTAGGCAATGGATGGATGAATACACTGAATAATGGAGCCAACACTAGCAAGCCAAGGTATGGTGGAATTATCACCTCTATTCTCCCTAAGGAGGGTAAAACCAATGAGTATGAATAGTGAACTTCTAAGTCTGAGTAGGGACAAATATAATATATATATATAATAAAATCAACCAGGTCCACATATCTATATGATCACCAGATCATGACACTAAGTGCTAAGACATGCAATAAGAATAAGTATAAAAGAAATATAACCGTAACACAATGATATACCTACTGAGTCATATACCTGAATGCTCATCAACCTATACCATCATATGTCCTCTGAAACTGCTGCTGTAACTCTGGGCACTACTGACTGCTCTGTACCAATGGTATAATGGCTACATCGGTCATCTCTCTGAGTGTCCTGAGACTCAGTCATGGCATGGGGAATATATACTGCTATCCACAATCTGATAGTGATCCAATATAGATGCTCATCTCAGCATCTCAAATGTAAGGGAATTGGATGAATAGTGTACTTGCATCAGAAAAATAATGTATGGTAGCTCGGCTACTATATATGTGATAACAGTACCTTACTATTCATAAATAAAAGTGTGTTATGGACTTGGAAAAGAGGTCATCCATGCTCTATTTGGTATATAGTCAGAATACATGTTTAATATGAAGCTATAAATTAACACAACTTAATGTGGAAAATACTAGTGATTTGAAATAATTTTTTAGAAAATTGGTGATACAAACATAATATTTAGGAAATACAAAGGGAAAGGAAGCACCCAAATATTTCAAGCTTTCAAAAAACCCTACCATGAAAAGTATCTAGAATCACATCGAGTACGATGAAGCCAGGAATCAATAGAAATTAGTGTGGAAAACAATAGTCATTTGATATCATTTTTAGTAAGTCAATTGCCAAGACATAATTTATTTAATGATGTAAAAGAAAGAACCATGATGAAAATGTTAAAATGGTGATATCAGAGATCCAAATGTCTAGAATTTGGTGTTTCAAGAAGAAAACTAATTCAGTATGTTATAATTTGGCCAAATGTTTTGCAAGTTTGGCATAGTACCCGGGTAAAGAACATCATTTCTGCACTAAATTTTAGTTGCAAAAATGAAAAACGACTGCAATATGTTTGCAAAAAAATGAAACCCGATTAAATTGTATACCTGCATGTAAAAAACATGTTCAACATAATAAGATGATGCTTGAAAACAATTTGCAAATATGGAGCTGAGTGTAAACTTGCAAACATAATTTTATGTCTATATTGCAATAATGTGATTAGATACAACATGTTGCATACACTATGAAAAATATATGTTTTTACCTTCACCTGAATGAGTAATATGGTATATTGATAAAACATTGCATAAAAGAATAGGAACACATAGTAAATCGTTAAACTAACCATTGTCTAAAGGAATAGTTCTACACCCTACAACACTAAGTGATCTATTGCCACCAATACAAATTGTTTGGTGTTACAATCATTTAAATAAGAAAACATGGCTTTTTCCTTATGCATATGATAAGATGCTTCAGAATCTATAAGCCCCTCATGAGAAGAAGAAGAATATATATTTGGTGCATAACCAAAGGTACAAAGTGCATGTCTGGAAGATTAATGTGAATAAGTATCAACATGAATGTTTTGCTTCTTCATGGATGCTTCTAAAGATTCCATCTTTAAAACTCTTATACTTCATGTGATAGCTTACTTGCTTTATACATAGTTTCTTTATCATTATGACGAGCATTGGAATATTGAGAAGATTTTGGATCCTTATTATTATTTGGTTTGTTCTTCTTTGGGTGTTGCTTCTTCGGATTATTATTATTCGTAGGAGCATGTGGATGTTGGGATACCAAAGATTTAGTACAAGTACTAGCAGTATTGATTAGTCTAGGATGTAAGAGTTTCTTTTGTTCTCTTATAAAATAATCACAAAATGCATCAAAAAAGGGGGATTTGTAAGTTATCCCCACGGAAATAAAGGCTTGTCTAGTGGAATGAAATGTTGATGCAAACACATCATAAGAAGGTCATAACTTGGAAAGAATTACATAAATGAGGTTGTCATCTACCTTGCTTACTTTACAACCATCTAATAGAAGTCTAAGGGTCATAATTTTGTATTAAAAAATTCCATGCACGAGTAATTGTGAAGGTCCAAGGTGAGTAGCTCATTTTCAAGTTGATGAGCTAGAATCTTATATCTAATACAAAATATGGTATTAAATTTTGTCGAAGCATTAGTATGTGCATGAATTCCAAGGTGAAATTGCAATTTGGTAGAAATAGGTTTGCCTATCACACCATGAGCTAAATCATTTATATTTTTCCATTTTACTAACTTATTGGCATCAATGGGCACAATTTCGGATCCTAAAATAATTATATAAATCCATTTAATTCTAAGGATAGATTCCATGTGAGATATACATAAGAAGTATTTTGATATTGTAAGAAGAATATCATTTAGTATTTCCATTCTCAGAGGAATATGGCTGAAAAATTAGAAAATAGGGATAAAAAATATAGGCAATTTAAAAAAATGGCACTAAAATTGGTTTCTAGGTGAGGATTTATGCTTGTTTGAAAATGGTTGAAGTTGACTCCAAATGAATATAGGAGGAAGTGTAAAATTAGTCACAGCAGATCTAATGAACAAGTAAATCAATCACAACAGATGAACATAGAAAATATGGTGCAAAACTGTGCAAAACATGTAGCAGTGCTCTCTATCCCAGAAAGGGTGAATGAATTACAATACAAACTGTCACAATGACTGAGCAATTCGAATTTCCTAAGGAGGTCATTCGAATCACTGAATGGAGTAGCTTGACTCTATCTAGGAGTCCTCATCAATCATCGGTGGTGCTCATCAATCACAGCAACCAGTCATCCAGGTGTCAATCTGAGTCTAACTGAGTGTAATAAGTGTAACTGAAGTGTGTAGCACTGATTTAGGATCTGGAGGCTCAGTGGGGGCGCATGGGAGGCTAACTGAAGTCAGAACAAGTCACCTAATCAAACTGGAGTTCAAACGGAAGTGATACAGTCGGTCGGGAGTGAAACTAGCCTCAAATCAGGGAGAATCGGAGCTAACTGAATGTAACTGAAGTGGAACTGCAGTGGTAGGTGAACAAGTGCGCCCTTCTCTGGCAGTAGGTGAGAAGTGGGCGCCTTTCAGCTTAGGAGGGCTAAAACTCTGTGGTAGGTGGCTCTTGGGTGCTAGAAGAAGGTGGATAAGGTGCTGGAGGCATCAAACTGGTGACTGGGATGCATGCCAGTGCATGCAGGTGCATGCAAACCCTAGATTCTGCATGCAAACCCTAATTTGCATGCAGATCCTGAAAAAGATGATGTGGATATCCGAACACCCCCCCTCAAGCTAGACTATGATGTGCCAACAAAAATAATGTGGGGCCCTGGTAACTAAGACCAAAGGTCACCCCAATACAATAATCCAAAAAATGCTGAAAATAAACTAAGTGAGGAAAGAGGGAAAACCCAGTGGGAAGAAAGCCCCCCCTCAAGCTAAAGCATAATAATGAATCAATCTGTCTCCACCATGATGGAACTCACCCCCAACAGTGAACGGAGGTAAGAGAACTTCTTCTTAGTGAAGCTCTTGGTGAAGATGTCTGCAATTTGCTCATCAGTAGGGCAATATTGCAGAATGATGGTGCGGTCATGCACCAACTGTCGAATGTAATGCATATGAATCTCAATGTGTTTGGTCCTCTGCCGCTGAACTGGATCTGTGGAGATCTTGATAGCACTTTGATTGTCACAAAATAGGACAGTCGAAGTAGTGCCACCAAAACCAAACTCGGAAAGAATACCCTGCAACCAAACTGCCTGAATGCAGGCATTGACTGCCCCTCGATACTCTGCCTCTGCTGAAGAAAGTGCAATGGCTGCTTGCTTTTTGCTGGACCAGCAAATAGCACCATGACCAATCATGAAAACATAACCGGAAGTGGACTTCCGATCAATGCTATCACCTGCCCAATCTGAATCAGTAAAACCAATGAAATCTAGCTCAGAATCTGCAGCATAGTGTATGCCAAACTGTCTCGTACCTTGCACATACTGCAAGATCCGCTTGGCTGCTCGCCAATGAAACTCATGTGGCTGCTGCATATATCTTGACACGGCACTCACGGCATATAAGATATCAGGCCGTGAATGTGTCAAATAAAGTAGTGAACCAATCAACTGTCGATACATACTGCAATCTGCAAGCGGTGTGGAATCTCCCTCCTCAAGACTGATTCCTGAGAGGAATGGGAATGGGGCTGCCTTACATTCAGCCATATTAAACTTCAATAACAGGTCGGAAGCATATTTTTGCTGAGATATAGTGATCCCATCAAAATTTTGAGCTATCTCCAAGCCCAAAAAGTGACTCAACAAGCCCAAATCGCTCATGTCAAAAGCTAGATTTAAGGCAGATTTTAGCTTGTTTATTGAAGTAAGTGTGCTACCAGCAATAAGCAGATCATCAACATAAAGTACAATAACCAACAAATTACCTTTAACTCGCTGAAGATACACATTCGGATCATATTTGCATCTTTGGAAATTCTGAGAAAGAAGGAAGGAGTCCATCTTTGCGTACCAAGCTCTTGGGGCCTGTTTTAACCCGTACAAAGATTTCTTCAATCTACAAACCAATGATGGATCTGATGTATAACCCTCTGGCTGCTGCATATAGACCTCTTCAACAAGGTCTCCATGTAAAAATGCACTCTTCACATCCATATTGTGCACTTCCCAGTGCTTGGATGCGGCAATAGCTAAAACAAGGAGGATGGAATCCATCTTTGCAACCGGTGCAAAGGTCTCTGTGTAGTCCACTCCTTGGACTTGGGAAAAAGATTTTGCCACCAACCTTGCTTTATATTTGCTGATAGTTCCATCAGCAGCAACTTTAGTACGGTAGACCCATTTACACTTCACTAATTTTCTTCCAGGTGGAAGAGAAACTAGCTCCCATGTGTTGTTCTTTTGAAGAGAACTGTACTCTTCGTCCATGGCACTTTTCCATCTCAGATCTCGATGGGCTGAATAGTATGATGTAGGATCTGAACCAGCCATCAAATAAAAAATCTCAGGAAGAAATGGATCAGCAATAGAAAGAGCCATACCTTCTCTTTGAAAGTCCCCTCTTGTTCGTCTCGGATCAGCAGGATTTCCAAGATTCGAACCAGCAGATTGTAGAGTGTTTTGGGCCCACTTTGGTAACTGAGGGGGATCATAATGATCGGATTCCGAACCTGATATGTCATGATCATCATATGCTGCTACAATATCAGAAATATCAGAACTCATACCTTCATTATCGCTGCTCGAATCTTCTTCTGGTGAAGGCGGTGAATCGGCAGTTTTCTCCTCGACTAGTTGCAATTCTTGAAGCGGTTCTTCAAACTGCACACTGCGCTCTATGAATATCTTTTTAGCTCTGATACCATGTAAAATTAGTCACAACAGATCTAATGAACAAGTAAATCAATCACAACAGATGAACATAGAAAATATGGTGCAAAACTGTGCAAAACATGCAGCAGTGCTCTCTATCCCAGAAAGGGTGAATGAATTACAATACAAAATGTCACAATGACTGAGCAATTCGAATTGCCTAAGGAGGTCATTCGAATCATGAATGGAGTAGCTTGACTCTATCTAGGAGTCCTCATCAATCATCGGTGGTGCTCATCAATCACAGCAACCAGTCATCCAGGTGTCAATCTGAGTCTAACTGAGTGTAATAAGTGTAACTGAAGTGTGTAGCACTGATTTAGGATCTGGAGGCTCAGTGGGGGCGTATGGGAGGCTAACTGAAGTCAGAACAAGTCACCTAATCAAACTGGAGGTCAAACGGAAGTGATACAGTCAGTCGGGAGTGAAACTAGCCTCAAATCAGGGAGAATCGGAGCTAACTGAATGTAACTGAAGTGGAACTGCAGTGGTAGGTGAACAAGTGCGCCCTTCTCTGGAAGTAGGTGAGAAGTGGGCGCCTTTCAGCTTAGGAGGGCTAAAACTCTGTGGTAGGTGGCTCCCGGGTGCTAGAAGAAGGTGGATAAGGTGCTGGAGGCATCAAACTGGTGACTGGGATGCATGCCAGTGCATGCAGGTGCATGCAAACCCTAGATTCTGCATTCAAACCCTAATTTGCATGCAGATCCTGAAAAAGATGATGTGGATATCCGAACAGGAAGATTGACCATGTGGAAAATAAAATACCCCCATCCTTGAATTAATGTTTTAAACTCACTTTACAATATTATTGCCTCATGTGACCCGCTTTTATAAAATAAGTCTAGGTCAACTTTACAATAATGTTACTTTAAATATTACATGCAAAAACTAAAAGAGCTTATGATTTTAAGTGACTAATTTTTATAAAACAACTGAAATCCTCTTTACGATAAATTAACCTAAAAATAGAAGTTACATGGACTTTTTAGAGAGCAACTTTCAACAAATTGAGCTAATACAAGAGATATGTAAAAGTTTCAAGGTAGGAAGGTTTATTTTTCTACTCTAATGCCTTGAAGTGAATTCTTAACCCCAAAACCCTTGTTTTATTTACAAAAATGGATTCAACCACACAACAGAGAAAAACAATGAATAATGTGGAGGGGAACCTTACACCCCAAGCTTAGATATTTTGTTAGCTTACTAGGAAATGTACCACTTTATCTCCTTGTTTCTATTTTTTTAATATCACACTAGGAACACATCAAAGAGCATGCATATGCAAGGAAATAATTTCCTTATAAGACAATAAAGAGATAAAGATAATGAAAATGATAGTACAATTTACTTATGGATCCATAACAAAGGAACGTATCTTGGGAAAACATAAACCATTCTGAATGAAATGAGAAGAATTTGTTACTATAAATTACACTCTAGATGCCATAAATAATTTTTCTTGTCCCTGAAAAAATCATAAGAATCATAAACAGAGAGTAGTAATCACATGCAGTAGCACCAACTTTGAATATTGATCAGAGAAATGAAGCATCCCTCAACAACACTCTGATAACAGGTATGAATCGTAGGGTATATCCATGGAGGTCAAATTCCAAAAGGCACTTCTCACACATAAAAATCAAATATACACCATTTTTTTAATTATGTGGTTAAAACCCTCAAAGTAGGAAACAATCCATGACGTCAACCAATGCTCTCACTTGAGGTAATATATTATCTTAAATCAAAATAAATTTAAAAGAGATTTTCTCAATAGTCAATCACAAACAAATGACCCTCCATGCTTTTTAAATAGAGGTCATGGACCAATTAGGTCTTAATACATAGATCAAGTGTTGTTAAGATCGATGAGATGATGAAGCATCAAATCATTTCATGTCTATAACATAACCATCATTGCCAGATCATACAACTACAAAAGTACATAGAAAAACACACGAAAGAAACACACTTTAACCTGAAGACACATCAGACCAAGTTGAACTTTACTAATTGCTATCTGTTAAAAAATCCTAACAAACTTAAATTATTTCATGAATATTCAATTTAGAACGTAACTTCAAGGAAAGTGTTATGCAACATTCATAAAATATTTTAAAACCAACATAAGACCATATAAGATAAGAATTCCAAATATTATAATATTTTCACAATCAAGTTTGCTAATGATTTTTGGAAGACACCATACCTTTGACAAGTTAATGGAATCACATTCTTAGAGAAATAGAAATAAATCATTCAAATCAAATGTATTTAGGAAAGTCCAAACAGAAACCAAGATAGATACTCTCAGAAATACAAAGTAGGAGAACCATGGTATCTAATGGTAAAAATGAAGAAGAAATACAAATTTAATATGATCTAATATAAAAGTATATTCTTATAAAAGGCTTGAAGGCCTAAGGATGGGGACTCAAAAATGTTATTTCATCAACTCATTAAGAAAATGAATTTCTAGAAAAATAAAAGGATAAATCTTCGATGGAGGGGTCTCAAAACATTTCATGAAAAAAAAAGCAAAATATTTTTGGGGGGGTGGTATTGTTTCTAGATCAATAATATTGGAGGATATTTATCCATGCGAGAGAATCGCCTAAGCCGATGCAATATCTATGAATTTTTAATCTAGTTGAAATACATGGAGCTAAAAGATGTTAGTTGGGATCTGTTAGCCATTTTCTATTCACATGTATAGCCTTCAAGAAAACACCCCTTCTTAAGGGAGAGGTCATGTCAGGGTCCTACTCTAATGCCCATGTGTTGAGCATAATTTGTAGTAGTTAATTAATGTGCATTCCCATATTCTTTGGATTAGGCCTATTATTTAGTTAGTTCATTGTTACTCAATCTAACAATAGTCCTCTTTATTAATTAAGACCCATTAGATGGTAAACCCACCTTGATAGTGGGACAACAAGTAGTTAGATTTTTTTTCTATTAATGCAATTTATGTGTGTGTGTGTGTACATACATACATACATACATATATACATAGATACATACATAGATACATACATACATAAGTATATATATATGTATGTATGTATGTATCTATAGATGTATGTATGTATCTATGTATGTACAAACACACACACATACACACACACACACATATCTTCCAAATAGAAAATATCCATCACTCTAAATAAAGAGCGATCATGAACCGTCCTATGAGGACTTACATCATTACTCCATAACTTCCCAAGTATTACATTCCAATTGTAATTGCATGATTGAATTTACATTTCAAAATGAGATCCAATTGATAGTGTCAATCGATCCTCTATTTTCATAAACAAATGGTGTCTTTTATTTGCAAAATTGCTTCTCTACCGTTCGAACAACACGTGCTATAAGATTTTCTAACTTTAAGAAAGGTTGGCTCTCAAAAAATGATTAATATTCGAACAGGCTCTTCCTTCATTTAAATTTTCTGAACTGTTACAAAAAAATCAAAAAGGAAGACAATGATATTGCTTGAGATAACTTATTATTTTTCATGCAGATCTTCTATCTCCTTCTAACCTGGAGCTAATAGTAAAGAACCCTTAGACAAGCCATTTGCTTCGATATTTAATTCTCTATAAATATGAGTACCGGAAAGGTATGAAAAGAGTATTAGGAGCCTTTTGATAGCATTCGAGAGTTGTTGTAACTGATGATCTTTAATATGGATCTTGTTATTGACCCAGTCCCAAAGGAGGGGCTCCTTGGCTCGCGCCAACGAAAAAAGACCAAGGTTTTTCTCTGTTGATGATGGGGGAAGCAATTCCCCTTTCTTGTGATATTTTCCTTTTGATTTTTGTTCTCTGGTCCACTGCACCACAAGGGTCGTCGTCACTTCGTAAGGAATAAAACTGTTGTTGAAAATCGTTGTATTTCGTGCCCACCAAATTCCATAAGTAAAAGAGGATGGGAATGCACTGAGAAGATGTACTGAGTTGTCTGACAACTATGCGCAACATTTTTGCTCTAAAGAGGTTCCTGAATGTGGCCCTTGTGACTTTAACTCTTTCCTCTCTTCCTTCCATACTACTACTGCATAAGAACAGAGAGTAAAGAGGTGAGAACCATATTCTTCTTCAAAATGGCATAACACACACCAGCTCGGTCCCAACCATCCTCATTTTTTGAGATTGTCCCAAGTTAGAAGTTTGTTGTTTAAAGCCAACCAAAGTAAGATTTTTTCTTTGAGAGGCCCTTTGGTTTTCCAAAATTGTTTCCACCAGTCTTACTTTTCTCCTTGAAAAAGTTCCAAAGCACAGTTCTTATAGCCAAGCTTGGCCGTGAAATCCCTAGTGGCGTAGTTTTTAGTCCAAACCAATTTGTCTTCTGTGTCTTCTTCAAGATGAATATAACACGACTGTAACTGCAGAATGAGTTCATTCCACTCTTCCTTGAGCCCTCCTTCTAGTCCAAGAACTTCAACTTCTTTCCAAAATGTTTCCCTCCGAGAAGAGAAAGCACATTCCTAGCTGAGACTTAAGATCCCTTGTCTTCTTAATTTTTCTATTAAAGCATCCGAAAGCTTGTAATTTTCTGCTTCCCCTACCCAAGGATCTTCTCCTATCTGGACCTCCTTCCCATTCCCTATGGGCCAAGCAATCCATCTGCCAACTTGAGGAAAGGTGAGTACAAATGCCTTCCAACCAATTGATCCATTCTTAAAGGATTTATCCAATTTCCTTTCCCACTCTAAGATGGAGGCGTTAGGGAAATACTTGGAAATCAGGGCCCTCCCCCAAAAGGAGTTGGGGTTCTTTATTCCCCATTTGCCAAGTTCCTTAAGATTCGACAGTCTTTTCCATTTGTCTAGAGGTATACACTCCGATTGCTTACTTGAAGTCCACAAAAAGGATAAATTTTTTTTTTTGATCTTCTGTAGAATACCTTTCGGAATATACGCAATTGTAGCCCAATAGACAGGGATGCTCTGTAATACTTCCTTGAGGAGTACCAATATTCCTCCTCTGGACATAAACTTGTTTTCCCAACAACCAATTCTGCCTTTGATCTTTTTGTACAACCAAATCCAATCCTTGAAGGCGTAAGCATTAGGTTTAAGGAGAAAACCTAAATACCTGAACCCTTCTGAAAGAGGTTTTACAATATAAGGAACTTCAGTCAAGAGCCTATTTTTCACCGAAGCAGAGAAAGCATTTTATGCAAGAACGGATTTATCTACATTTATGTGCATCCTAGTTGCTTTTTTGTAAAGATCCAGAATCTTTTCTGCACCTTTGATATTCTCCCAGGTTCCTTCCCCCAACATTATCACATCATCCACAAACAGGATGTGGGAAAGTTCCTCCAAGCTCATGACCAAAATTCCTTTGTAAGTTCCCTCTCGCTTGGCATGATTAATTATCTTGCTTAAGGCATCTGCTATGAGAAGGAAGAGAAAGGGGCACAGTGGACACCCTTGTCTTATACCTCTTGTAGGTCTAAAGAATCTTGAAGGAGACCCATTCATGAGAGCTGCAAAGGAATCCGATTGAATACAACCCAATATCCAATTGACTATGTCAATGGATAGACCAATCTGTACCAACAACAATCTTAGGAAATTTCAACTGACCCTATCATAAGACTTCAATAGATCCAATTTTAGCACAAAGGCTTTGCTCTTGTTCATGTTGATGGTATGAATGACCTCCTGTGTTAGAGAAACCACGTCGCGTATTTGACGGTTGAAGAGAAACTCGAAGTGCCCTTCGAGATAATATGACTTAAGATTGGATTCAAATGCTGCGCTATTGTTTTGGAAATAATTTTATAAGCAACATTACAACAAGAGATAGGGAGAAAATCCTCGAAGGAAGAAGGGTTTTTCTCTTTGGGAATGATGGCTAAATATATTGAGTTTAAAGAAACTAACAACTTCCCGTCCTTTTGAGACTCAATAAAAACCAATAATAGATCTTTCGTCAAAAGCTCAAAAAAACCTTGATAGAATTCTATAGAAAAACCATCAAGGCCCGGACTCTTACCCTCTTGGATGGAGTAGAATATTTTCTCCAATTCTTCTTCAGGCACTTCTTCTACCAAGGATTTGTTCATTTATTAATTTTGGAAACAGTCTTAAAAATTTTAAAATCTCCTCAATATGACAGCCTTGCCGTTCTGAGAATAAGTGTTTGAAGTATCTCTCTCCAGTCTTCACTTTTTCCTTGAAGGAGTGAACAAATTCCCCATTCATGTATTTAACTTCCATAATCGTATTCACATTTTTACTATGCACTGCAAACCTGTGGAAAAATTTGGTGTTGTTATCTCCTTCCTTAATCCAAATGGCCCTGCTTTTTAACTGCCAAAGTTCCTCCTCTTTTGCTAGTAGCTCATCTCTTTTTTACTCACACTTCCGGACTTCCTTTAATTCATCCTTTGTGAATGTTCCTAAGCTGTTGAGACTGTAAATATCCTTTAAATTTTTTTCCACTTCTTTTAGTTGACTCTACCGATTAGCTGTGAAAATCTTGGCCCATTTATTGGTCTCCTTTTTTGTTCTTATTAGGTTATTCATAAATTGCTTTATAAAGGAGGTATTGGGGGAAAATTCTAAGGGAACCCAAGTATCAGCTATGATCTTCCGAAATTCCTCTTCTTGAAGCCAAGCCCAATTTAATTTAAAAGGAGAGGATGGTTTTTTTCTTGTCCCTGAAGCTGTAAGAGAACTAGGAGTTGATTAGACAACCCACCCACCTCTACCCAAGTTTTTACAATAAAGGACCCCAATAGTAAATTATCTGAAACCAAGAATCTATCCAATCTCTTGGAGATTGCTTGTTCTCCACATTTGTTGTTACGCGAAGTCAGAAGTAATTTTAAGGGTTGTAGATCAATCAATTCTTTTGAGTCAAACAACATGTTGAATAAATTACTAAGACTATCCTATCTTGCAGAAATTCCCCAAATTTCCTTTTCTGATAGGGTGAGATTTAAATCTCCACCAAAAATCATATTTTTTGATTCCAACAAGCCAGACAAAAAAAAATATTCCTAGAAAGTCTTTCTGTCTAGATAAGGGCCATAGATATTGTAAACTGCAAAACATTCTCCTAAACTTTTTTCTTTCAGCGTTGTTTTCAGTATCATTTTGTATGTCTTCATTTCTAATTCCTCAAAATCATGGCTCCAAGTTGTTACCAAACCTCCTGAGTGGCCTTCTGAACTGATATGCTCAAAGGTTCAGTCCTTAAGCCAGGGTTCAAGGGCTTCTATGGAAGACCTTCCCTCCGTCATTGTTTCTTGTAGTAGAATGATCGAGGGTTTATTGCTAGCGATCATCTGTTTGAGAGATTTTATCTTAGAGGATCTCCCCAACCCCCTTACGTTAAAGGTGAGGACCAACATCAGGGAGCCATGGCCTAGGCCGAACCTGCTCTAAGGGCCCTCTTAATTGTAGCTTGTTTCCCCTAACTCACCTCAATTCCACTTGAGTTTTGGCCTTCAAAATTAGCATCTTTCTTCCTAAAACGAATTTTGGCATCGTGTTTAAATCTAGTCCACCCATCGACACATGCTCTTTCTCTATCACCATTTTCGACCACGTGTTGTAAATTTTGTGTTTTATCCATATATATATATATATATATATATATATATATATATATATATATAGAGAGAGAGAGAGAGAGAGAGAGAGAGAGAGAGAGAGAGAGAGAGAGAGAGAGAGAGAGAGAGAGAGAGAGAGAGAGAGCAATAAGTTTTCTAGTGAGATGATAGACTATTATTGTATTTGCATCTCTTCTCATAAGAGGTTCGTGTTAGAGCAAATGAAACTCTACCTAGCGCCTTTGGGACACCCTAACCACCATAGAGTTGAACCCTTGTCTTCAAAGGCCCTAATAATGACATGCATGGCCTAAATGATATCCTTCAACTCTTATTAGCTTAGTTCAATTCAATTTATTTTAGTTCAAGTTAGTTCATTATGAGTTAGTGCATCAACCAACTCACTTCCAAGGATGTAGTTAGCCTCATGCGCAATAGATGAGTCTCTAGAGAGTTTTTATCACATTCATTCACCTTTACTGAGTTACTTGATCTTGCATGCATTTGGAACTGCAGTTAGAGTGTCTCCTACTTCACATAAGGTAGTGATGGGGTAGTTAACTAACCCTAGGGAGTGTGCATGTTATCATGGGGACATATTTTCTCCAATTAAACCTAATTAGGGTTCTTAAATACCTAATTCAAATTTAGGTATAGGGTTCTTATTTATATTGTCTACTTCTTCCGTTCAAGATTAATGAAATACATCATTCCTTTTTATTATATGTTATTTTTTTCTGCAATGATCTATGAATTCTCATTTGTTACATGAATAGTTGATCGTTCATCTCTCTTTAATAGTATATCTATCTTGTTAGTGCCTAGATATACATGCTCGAGTTTTATATTTCCACCCTTGAAGATGAAAGTTAAAATTGCTCTATCTTTTTTATATCAGTAGTACAAGGGTTATTTCTTAGGTTTTGTCTATTGCTATGGTTTGGTGGAACGTGGTTGTTCCAACTGTAGTTTCTCCTACAAGAATGCAAATTAATATATGTATCTAGTGCTATATGTTGAACTTTGGGTGTCATTGATGTCAACTAATGTCAAAGAGGTTGTCAACTAATGTTGAAGAGGATGTCAACTAGTCAATATTCCTATGCCAGTCTCAAATAATATATGGAATCCACTTTGAAGAAGTATATGAGCAAGCAAAAAGAAGAAATGTATGGATGCCAGTCTAAAGAAGTATATATAGGAGTGCATCAAGCATATCCAGTTTGAAGAAGTACATAAGAAATGAGTCCTACAACATGTGATACATACACAAAAATTAAGTCCACCAAGTCACACTTCTTCAAGGTAAAATCCCAATAGTTGGTTGGACAAAGGTTTGAGTGTGCAAGAAAGCTAAAGAGTTGGCTGGACAAAGGTTTGAGTGTGCAAGCAAGTCAAAGATTTTATTGGAAAATATTCGGGAGTGCACAAGAAGCTTGAAACAATAAATGGTCGAATAGTTATGCAAGTCCTAAAAGCGCTCAAGACTCACCAATCAGAAGAATATTTCAGTTGTTGAAGCACACACAAGTACCAAAAAGGATGTAGTGGTTGAAGATATCATATGCACAAATTCCATATATAATCATACATCAAGTGCAGAAGATCCAAAAGTGACGGTACATCAAGAATGAAAAAATAAACTGCATGGGCACAAGTCCCACTAGTCAAAGGATCAAGTGTTACACCAAAATATCGTCATCATGAGTCATGTGTCATCTCCATTCCCTAATCCTTGAAGTTACCTGGGCTAAAACATCATAAGGAAGGTTTTTGTCCTTTCCCTTTACCTTTTGTAGTCACCCCGATGTGCCATGCCTTCACGCAAGGAGAGTCAAACTCAAGGTGACGCCTTCTGCACCTTAGCATCGCGCATTGCTAACGCAGTGTGCCTTTGTACAGGATGTGGTGATCTATTTCTGATGCAAGTTTCCTTCATGCAAAGTGCGTCAGAGTTGGTTAAAGTTGATAAAAGGAAGCTTCGAGGAATTTCTCAAAGCTTGGTGATGTGGAGGCTTATCCCTAGATGCTTGGGTAGTTGTCTCTCGATCCCCTAACCTAGTGGGATGATTCCTTAGACCTCTCCCTTAAATCCTCAACCTATTTTATCCCTTTAGCCCTATATATACAACCCCTCTCTCCATTTTTAAGAGAGGAAGGATCATGCACCCTCATGCTGGTGGAATTCACTCAAGATCATCTTCTTCATCCATACGAAATTAGGAGGCTTTGGATTTTTGAGGTAACATCATTCATGTTGGAGTCATGACGTCAAAGATTTTCTTGTAACTCTCCTCACTTTGTATCTGCCGCAATTTACATTAATATAAGCATCTTTCCATAAATGTATTATGTCTTGTAATATCATTTATGATTTGATTCATTGACCACTTATCTAGTTAGATTCATAGATATATGGTTTCACGTTGTTTGCTTGTTTCCATCTCTTCTATCTTGTTTTGCAGCTGGAGATCGAAGGATCGAAAGTAAATTAAGCAAATAGAAAGGGATTGCGATCACAGGGTAATTCATATATCCTGCAATCTAATCTAACTAGGAGGGATTTTATGTTGTGTACTCTTTTGTGCTAGATTTATACCATTTAGGTCTAGAGAGATCTGTTTCCATCCACATTGATAGATTGTCTACACAAACAAATGGCGACCATACTAAGGACTTATAGCCTATATCTTTGATTGTTTCTTAATTTTTGATTTATTTTTATTGTGTTAGAAAAACAGGATCGCAGAGCAATAACAATAAACAAGAAATGAAAATATAATCACACACACATTACAAGAGAGACACAGATATATCGTGGTTCACCCCAAGATGGGCTACGTCCACACTGAAGTTACCAGTCCTTATTATTATACCATCCAACAAAGTGAAGGGATACAACCTGCAGCACAACCGCTGCACTTCCTCTTCACTGTCTCACAGTCTCTCTTCCAATATCAGAGATATTTACAATGCATAAAACCTAATACATCAACCCTAGCCATGTTACAATGTCTTTCTTTTCTAAGGGAAATACAATGGGAAAATACCACGGGTTACCCAAAACCATGGGCCCGAAAACTGGTGGCGAAAATAGGGACCCCTTGAGGATCGTGTCGGGATCATAACCAAACCTAGGGTACAAACACGGCTGAATAATAATATCTCTAAATCTGGATATCAGGCTCCACAACCAACAATCTCCCACTTGGATACTAATCACAACAACTCCACTGCTACTGTACTTGCTGGACCTTGGACTTGGAAACTTTCTCATCTTCACCTTCATGCTAGAAGGCCAACTGAAACCGAGCAGGAACTCAGTTTTTCTCTAGTCACTACCTTTGTGAACATGTCTAGAGGATTCTGGCTAGTATGTATCTTTTCCAGCTTCAATAGTTCATCTTCCAGAACAAAGCGTATGAAATGGTACTTGAGCTGTATATGTTTAGTTCTGGAATGGAATGTTGAGTTCTTTGCAAGATAAATGGCACTCTGGCTGTCAATATACAACCTGCTATCCTTCTGCTTCCTACCCACTTCCTCCATAAACCTTTGCAACCAAATCATCTCTTTACTAGCCTCTGTAACAACAACATACTATGCTTCCATTGTTGAAAGTGAAACAACCTTCTGCAATCTCGAAATCCAACTTACTGTTGTTCCACCTACAGTAAACACATACCCTGTCGTGCTTCTCCTGCTATTCTTATCACCTACCATATCCGCATCAACATATCCC
This sequence comes from Larix kaempferi, assembly GCA_027924585.1. Lineage (NCBI taxonomy): Eukaryota > Viridiplantae > Streptophyta > Pinopsida > Pinales > Pinaceae > Larix > Larix kaempferi. Next base: position 400,906 of record BSBM01001063.1, read on the forward strand.
TATAGAATGGTGTCTGAACCTCCAAAACATAATGCCTAAGTAGTAGTACCTCTCAAATACCTCAGAATCCACTATACTTCCTTCAAATGTTCTTTACCTAGATTGTTCATATATTTGCTCACAACTCCCACTGTATGTGCAATATCTGGTCTTGTGCACACCATTGCATACATCAATCTACCAACTACTGATTGATAAAGAATCTTGGACATGTAATCTGTCTCTTCCTGTGTCTTGGGACACATTTCCTTACTTAGACTGAAGTGGGTGGCCAAAGGTGTACTAACTGGTTTTGCATTTTGCATTTTGAACCTCTCCAACACCTTTTGTATGTACTCACTTTGAGACAAGGTCAATTTGCAATTTTTCCTATCTCTCGTTATTCTCATACCAAGAATTTGCTTTGCAGCACCCAAATCCTCCATCGCAAATGAATTGGCTAGCTTCCTTCTGAGTACATTTATATCCTGCATGTTAGACCCTGCAACAAGCATGTCTCCACACAAAATAACAAAATAATATATCTTTCATTGTCTAGCTTCTTGAAATAAGCATAGTGGCCAGAATGACATCTACTATAACCTTGTTCTATCATAAACTTGTCAAATTTTAAATACCACTACCTTGGAGCTTGCTTCAATCCATACAAACTCTTTTTCAACCTACATACCAAGTTCTCCTTACCTTTGACCTCATACCCTTGTGGCAGCTGCATATATATCTCTTCCTCGAAATCCCCATGGAGAAAGGTCGTTTTTACATCTAACTGTTCAAGATGCGAATCTTGTACCGCCACTAGACTTAAGATAGTCCTAATTGAAGTCATCTTAACAACAGGAGAAAATATTTCATCAAAATCTATACCTTTCTTCTGTGCAAACCCATTTACAACAAGTCTGTCCTTATACTACTTCTTACCTCCTTCTTCCTTCAACCTGTAAATCCATTTGTTCTGCAATGCTCTTTTACTAGTAGGAAAATGAACCAAATCCCAAGTTTGGTTTCCTACCAATGAGTCCATCTCCTCATTCATTCCTTGCTCCCACTTTTTTCTAGTTTCCACCCGCATTGCTTCTTCATAACACTCTGGTTCACCAACATCAGTCATTAATAAATAATACATTGAAGGAGAGTATCGTTTAGGGAGTCTACTTAACTTGGTAGATCTTCTTGCAGTTGTAGGAGTTTCAGGTACTTGATGTTGTTCTAGATTTTTGGGCACCTTTGGAACTTCATTTTCTTTAATTTGATCAATAACTGTGTACTCTGTGTTTTCCTTTTCCTGTTTCTTTTCCTGCAACTGATATTTATACATGACCTTTTCATTGAGTATCACATCTCTACTCCTAATGATTTTGTTATTTTCATAATCCCATAAGCGATAACCAAAATCATCAACCCCATATCCAATAAAGGTACATTTCTTGGATTTAGCTTCAAGCTTTGTTCTATTATATTTATCAATATGGACAAATGCTTCACAACCAAATGTTCTCAGAAATGAGTAGTTTACCTTTTTACCTGTCCATGCTTCCTCTGGAATACCACCATCCAAAGCACTTAAAGGTCCATTGTTTATTAAATAAACAATAGTATTTACAGCATCTACCCAAAACTGTAAGGGCAACCCTACCTGTAATCTCATACACCTTGCACGCTCCATGATTGTTCTGTTCATCCTTTTAGACACACCATTTTCTTGTGGTGTTCCTAGGACTGTCTTCTCTGTATGAATCCCATGGTATGAACAATAACTATCAAACTACTTGCCACAGTACTCACCTCCATTATCAAATCTGAGACACTTCAACATTTTTCCTATCTCATTCTCAACCAAAGCTTTCCACTTCTTAAAAGTAGCAAACACAATAGATTTCTATCTAATGCAATAAACCCAAGTTTTCCTAGTTGCATCCTCAATAAATGTAACATAATAATGAGAGCCACCAAGAGATTGTACTTGAGTCAGTCCACATACATCTGTATGCACAAGCTCTAACTTTTCATTCTTCTTCTGTTTCCCACCCTAAGAAATCTGACTCTCTTCTGTTTTCCATAAACACAGTTCTCACAGAATTCCAACTTACTTGCTTCAAATCTGGCAGCAACTTCCTTGAGTGGAGAATCTGCATCCCCTTCTCACTTATGTGGCCAAGCCTATGATGCCACAATGGTGTATCTGTTCCTGTGGAAGCTAAAGACATAGAATGGTCAGTATTATGAGGACATAAATACAACATACCTACCCTGTCTCCTTTTTCTATCACCATTGATCATTTAGTGATCTTCCACCACTTTTATCCAAATGTAGATAGACAGCCGCCATATCCAAACTGCTCTGTTGAGATCATATTTCTTTTCATAGCAGGAATATGGATTACATCTTTCAACAACCAATCAGTTCCATTCTTAACTTTTATCCATACCTTACCCATTCCAACAATTTTACATGGCTCATCATCACCCAATAAAACATGTCCAAAATCGCCTGAAAAATATTCATGAAAGTATTTCCTATGGGGTGTAGCATGACATGAAGCCCTTGAATCTACTACCCAATAATCACTAGTATTATCTAATTCAAGAATCAAAGCATCTTGTAACACATCACCTGCTACATTTTCTTCCTTGGTAGTTTCCTGCTGTGAATCTCCTTTCTTCTTTAGAGATTTGCAGTCTTTCTTCAGATGCCCTTTCTTTCCACAGTTCCAGCACTCTATTTTTCCCAGTCTGGACTTGGATCTACCCATTTTAGACTTGCCACGATTACTTTGGCTCTTTCCTCTCTCCTTTTATCTTCCCCTGCTCTCCATGGTCAACGCATTACCTGATGTCTCACCTGTGATTTTTCTTCGCATTTCCTCGCTAAGAATAACACCAATAACATCATCAAAATTCAAGGTGTTTGAACCGGAGACAGAGTTACTTACAGCCATGACCAAGCTATTCCATCTTTCTAGCAATGAACACAAGATTAGAAGAGCCCTAACCTCATCATCAAAGTTCACACTTACAGAACTTAGTTGATTTGTAACCGTATTAAACTCATTTAAATGATCAGTAACAAATCCACCTTCAGACATCTTCATATTAAATAAATGCTTCATTAGAAATACCTTGTTGTAGGCCGAGGATTTTTTATACAGCTTACCCAGTGCGCTCATCAAACCCTCTGTTGTCGTTTCTTTTGAGATATTGAAAGCCACCGACGAAGCTAGGCTTAGCCGTATTATTCCCAGAGCCTTTCTGTCAAGAACCTCCCATTCTTCATCCTTCATGAATTTCGACTTCTTTGCTCGTCCTCCCAATGACAGGAATAAATCCTTTTGGTACAGATAGTCCTCCATTTGCATCTCCCATAACTTGAATTTTTGGCCGTTAAACTTCTCAACCTTAAACTTTCCTTCTTTCACCATTTCTCCCATTAGAACCAGAAACCCTAGCTTCCTGCGGGTTTATCTACCAAATAGACCTTGGCTCTGATACCAATTGTTAGAAAAATAGGATCGCAGAGCAACAACAATAAACATAAATGCAAATATAATCACATACACTACAAGAGAGACACATATATATTGTGGTTCACCCCAAGATGGGATACGTCCACACTGAAGTTTCCAGTCCTTATTACTATACCGTTCAGCAAAGTGAAGGGATACAACCTACAGCACAACCGATCCACTTCCTCTTCGCTGTCTCACAGTCTCTCTATCGATCTCAGATATATTTACAATGCATAAAACCTAATACATCAACCCTAGCCGTGTTACAATGTATTTCTTTTATAAGGGAAATACAATGGGAAAATACCATGGGTTACCCAAAACCATGGGCCCGAAAACTAGTGGCGAAAACAACCCCAAAACTTTTCCTTAGAGGCTACACCCCCGAACCCCCATAACTTGGGGGCATTTCCCCCAAACCCCATTTCTTGGGGGCACTACCACCAAACCCCCAACGAGGGCCCGCTGCCCCCCACGCCCCCCAGCTGGGGGAGTGCAACCACTCCCTTGAACCCCCTCGAGATTTTGCCAAGATGATAACCAAACCTGGGGTACGGACACGACTAAATAATAATATCTCTGATTCTGGAGATCAGGCTCCACAACCAACAGATCGATCCTCTCATTTCTTCTCCTTCCATTGGATCCACCCACCAGTGAGTCTCTGGTTTATCCGAACTCTGCTTGGGATTATCATCAGACCTTTTTCCTTTTTATTCTTGAAGTATTTTTATTTTCTGTGATTTGGATCCCGCCCAATGCACTTGGGCTGTTTATCCCTCGTGTCACTGTGTCTCTGACATTCCTTGCTGGCTACCAACCTACATCTCTAACGCTATATATCTTTCTGCAAACTGTGTCGCTGACGTGACCTATCCATTCACAGAGTGTGTTGTTGGAATATCCAATACCCTGGTGTACACTTGCAGGGTACATTGCCCTGTGTTATTTGGCACTTGGTACAAAATTCTTCAAGTTGGTTTTTGGTTTGGTTTTTCCTTGAGTTCTTTGTTTTGTTCCTTGTAGTCACGGAACCCCTAGGCACAAAATAGTGTTGTCCTTGGCTTGATTTTGAATTTAAGTGTCAATTAGGGTTTTTTCCAGTCAAGTGAGTGCTTTGGTTGCTGGGGGGAATTTCAATCCCATGTCGATCCACTCAATCTTGTAGCTTCTGATTGATTCATCAGATCTGTTCGATATGACTTCTGAGACTTCTCATCCTTGTTATTGCGATTTTTTGCTTGATTGTGTGTGCTTTGAGTGTTGTTGTGATTTTGAGTGATCTTGCTTCTTTGAGAATTCTTCATTATTTAAAGTTTGCAGTATTGACTTCTTTCATTTTTTGAATCTGGACCCATAAAGTGGAATCGTTCTCGGGTATGTTGAGCACATCTATGAAGAAGATTAAACATTTCCCATTATCCTCATTTCGAGTTTAATTCTTGAAATTGTTGTAGAGATTTTTCATGCTTTGGAATCTATCATCAAAAGATCTTTGAAAATTTATGGAGAATCATTATTATTTTGCATTTTCTTAGTTATGAAAACTAGTTTCTCATTTCTTTGAAAATTCCAAGTGCTTGAGAAATTTTACGAAGCATTTCCAAAGATTGAATAATTCTTGCATGTTTTGGATTTCTTCCATTTGTTCATCTTTGTTTTAGAAATTTGAAAGTTGCTGCATCTAAAGAGAATTCTCCTTTTCATCTTAGCTTCAACTCATTTAGATTTGAAAAGAAAAAAAAAACATTTAAGTTTTGGTGTGTATTATTTTATTGTTTTTGTTGGCTTAGTGAAAAGAGTGCTTTAACTGTCTTTTCGTTGATTTTTGAAGTATAGGGGTACTTGTCTACTTTTACCATCGGAAACAAAGAAAATTTCTCCTTACCATAGACAGATTTCATCGAAAAGAAAAGGAAAGATTTGCATTCGCATGTAGCTTAGGGTTGCCTTCTTTTTAAATTCCTGTCTACACCTCATGCATTCACCTAACTGTAAAAGATAAAATTTACCGGTAGTGTTAGGTTAAAACTCTATAGGAACTTGTGTGCTAGGTTAGAGACGTGTTCCAACATATTTAAGCCTGGCAATTGTTTTTCTTTGCCTTCACTGTTTCTTGGGGGATTGCAGTTCTTCCACATACCAACTGGTATATCAAACGTCCTTTCACGTACCCTTGGGTATATCAAAAGGTACTTCACGTACTGGGTAGTATATAAGAAGGTTCTTGTCGTACGATTGTGCATTAGACAACACCACTACGGATTTGAGCTCTCACGTACCTTGAGTATATCAGGATACCCTTCTAGGATTCATGTAACCATCTGAGCTAACCTATTGGCTATCTTGGCATGGCAATACACCGAGAACAACACTCAGGGAGATACTATGCACTTGCTTCAGGTAGTCGGGTTATGCGGTCAGGGGTACGGTCCTAATCCTCCCTGGTTAGTGCTCTTAAATATTGGGCCGAGTATAACTATTGGACCTTATGGTATATTGCGAGTTTCACCGCCTTGACAATCCTGCGAGGTTCCAGACCATTGAATCCACACCTATCACATAAGTTTGCTTGCGGCTTTAACTTGTGTAGATGTTGGATTGAATTTTTCTTTCTGTATAGAAAACACTTGGGAGAAATTTTCGTTCATCCATTTTGGCTGATCAACCTTTGAGAATATCCTGAAGGATTTCAAACTTGCCACCTGAGTATCCGCTTAACTGGGAGGAGAACTCTGGATAAAACATGGATCAACTTACTACATGCATGTCATGTGAGGAAGATATCTCTAACTTAGAGTTGGGAATGAACTATTCGTCTCCCTCCAATCCACCCATCTCTGATCCTATGGGACCTTTGATCATAGAGAAACCTACCTCATATGACACATCCTTCCATCATTCGATGGCGGGACATCCTCAAGCTATATATTGGGTTTTCAGTCAACCCCGAGATGACCCTGTATCAACAACGTTTGGTCCAACTACATCTTTTTGGGACACATCTCTAGGCCGACATGTCACCAATTTTGGGTCACTTCCCATGGAAGAAACTATACCTCGTCGATGGATTCCTAATGATGAGTTTCTTGCACCACTCTATCAGCACATGAACTATTTACATATGATTGGCAAACAACTTAGATGACAAAGTCTCTCACGTTGAGTAAGTATCCTGGAAGTACTCGTCTTTCAATATTCCCATGTATGTTCTTTATCTTTTACTTAATCGGAAACACCCATATCTAACATGACCACTTATGAACTAGGTCAACCCTCATTTCCTACGAGTACACCTCAAAGTTAGGCGACCAGTTCTACACCTCCTTTGGCCCCAACTTCCGAAGGGAAACCTTCCACCTCTATTAACTATGAGACATTACCTCCATCTCCCCCACCTCAAAATTCGAGGGGCGGATATAATTTACCTATTAGTTTATAGTCTATCAGAAGTAATCCCTTTTTTATTAGTCAACCATTTGCTATAGGTTAACCCAATATTAGTGGTCAACATTCGATCATCTAGCACACTCCAGTAAGTGGGAAATTTTAGGTTGGGGGGTAATCCCTAGCTAGTGGACCTAACCTAACTAGGGGGAATCACCCAGTTAGAAGTCATACTATGAGTGGAGGACATACTTTACATCCAATGGATCTCGGGCCAGTGGACCACCCCCACCACATCCACCAGTTGTACCACCACCTCCACCACCATCCAGTCCACCACCACCACCACCACCCCATTCTTGAGGAGGAGGACCCCCTCCTTCCGGCGGAGGACCACCCCATTCCATAGGAGGAGGACAACCCCATTCTAGAGGAGGTGTACCCCCACCTTCCGGAAGAGGACCACCCCATTCCAGAGGAGGAGGACCACCCCATTTTAGTGGGAGAGGACCCCCTCCTTCCGGTGGCAGACCACGTAATTCTAGAGGAGGAGGATGCCCACGTTATGGCGAAGGACCACCCCATGAGGGGACCCCCACCTTCTGGCAGAGGACCACCCCATTCTAGAGGAGGAGGGCCCCCACCTTTGGGTGGAGGACCACCTTACCCTGGAGGTGGTGTACCCCCACCTTTTGGTCGAGGACCACCTTATTCTGGCATAGGTGGACCTCCTTCAGTTCCCCTTCCCAACCCAGGAAACCCACCCCAATATAGCCAATTTCCTACGGGAGGACCTTACGACAAACGGTCCATGGTCCTACTAGTACACTGATACCCTATCAGTACTACCAGTATCCATAGCCAAACCAACAATTACCATTTTTTACTACACTTGATCTGCTAGACTTATCACGGTTGACTAATGATCTAGCCATTTATCATGGCACTAATTGGCCAGACATTCCAGTGAAGTTACCATAAGACATCCCAAAGTTTGATGGAAAACCTGGTGAGGACGCGAAAAACCATGTAATTACCTATCATTTGTGGTGTTCATCCAAATCCTTAATGGATGATTTCATCTATCTAAGGTTATTCGAACAAACCTTACCAATATTGCTTCCAAGTGGTACATTGAATTAACACCACACTCTTTTCCCAATTTTCGATCCTTGGCCATGTCATTTTTGATACATTTTCAGTTACCAATCCGCTACGAGACTGGTACGTATCTTTTGACCTCTCTCCAGAAAACCACCATGACTCACATTTTCGATCATATTCATGAGTGGAAGCAGAGAAGACGTCTAATTAAAGCTCCCATTCCAGACCAACTCCTCGTAGATTGGTTTACTAAGTCACTACTACCTGTCATAGCCAAATATGTCGCTATGGATGGGACCGCCAAAGAAGAACAAGCTATTATGATATTGTTCCTGATGCACCCCACCCTATATACGACCCAACAAACCCACCTATGGGACCTCATGTCGATGACATCATTGGTTCCGTTCAGAACTAGCCTGCTTCACAATTTGGTGGATCACATAGCCATCATGACTCGACTCCACCTCCATCATAGGATGGAAACAACACCAACAGATCTCCCAGCCCTGCTGCCACCGAAGACGTGAATTCAGTCCAATCTGCTTCACCTCATAAATATGGCGGTAAAAAGAAGAACAAAGGAAAAAAAGTCTTCTAATTAGTAGGATCCCAAACAGAACAATCCCAATGACACCAAACCAAAGAGGAAGGTTAAGTATCCTTGTTTACTGTGCGGTGGTGACCACTTTACCAAAGAGTGCCCACATTTGTAGAAGGTCCAAAAGTTCCTTAGAGGGAACTCGACACCCGCAGTTTTAACCGATCCCTTCCCCACACAACAACAACAGATGTTCATGCAACAACCTTCTCCTTCTCAAGGAGAACCATCCTCTACCGCTCATGTTCTCATGATGCGTAATGAAACTGTCAACTTGAACACTTGATCACATTCCTATGAATTAGTACCAACTAAGGAATCGAACAGAAGTAATACTGAAAAACCTTTCGCCTCTACATCAGACATTCCCTCTCCCCAAGATACTCTCAATATTGAGAAACCTTCATTTGATTCAGTGCTACGTCCACCCAAGAGCGCGATTATAATTTTTTTTTTCAATTCCAACGCTGAGGCTACTAAAAATTACAACATTTTAGAGGACTTACCGCAAGCTCCTTGTGTTATGTCAACATTGGAAGTCTTATAAAAATGTCCTCATCACCGTAAGACTCTCCTTGCTGCTATCGGTGTTGTAGACCCCAATTCCTCAAACACCATTATGTTCCGAATTGAGTATTTCAAACCAAGGCTTTCCCACCAAGTTTTGTTCCGAATTGTCACCAACGTTGCTGGGGAAAGCATCCATTGTACTATTTTAGATGAAGGAGCATCCACCTCGGTGATTTCGTTATCCTGTTGGCGAGCCATTGGCTCTCCCAATTTGATTTCTTCCTCTACCACTTTGAAATCCTTTGATAGTCATGGATTCCAACCACACAGGCTGTTACAAGATTTGGAAATAGATATGGGGGGAAGACTGTTTCCATTATGTGGAGCTAGTCGCTGCCCCATTGGATTATAATTTACTCCTTGGTCGTAATTGGTTTTATTCCATGACTACGGTCGCATCCTCTGTATTCTGCATCGTACAATTTCCTCACCAAGGGAAAATTGTTACCATCGACCAACTAGATTTATGTACACAGAACACCACTACTTACCCTGCAGACAATGTACGACTATTAGGTCATTTGTCACAAATATATGAGAGTGTGGGGGTTGGATTCCTTAAAGAATCATCCCTCATGGGAGTCTTTCCATCACCAATCCCCCCTTCCCATGTTGCCACAGTGAGCATGATTTCTTCTATGATCCCATCACCATCCATCTCCAATGACCAATGGATCGTGTTGTAGATTGACAAGTTGGAATCGATTATAGATGTTATGCCTGTTACACCAGCATAAGCTACTTATGAGGCTATCCAATCGGAACCCGATGACCACTCTTCAGTGGAATATACATCTTGTTCTCCACCCCAGCAACGAAGCTCATCCCAACTAGATCCTCTACTCCAGAATTTTCACTCTCACGAGTCCATTATGGAGATAATGAGTGTGGATGAACCCCCATGGGAATACCTCCACCATCGATTGTCTTTCCTCCCACTACTAGATTCCATGGAGAACCACATTGAAACAATCATCTCTCTAGATGTCTTCCCCTACCCCCAATCTCCTATCCTCACTTGTGATACGGTAACCGATGCTAACTAGGAAAACATTAAGCCTACTTTTCCGATCGACATCTCGGCCACAACCGAAGTCACAGAACACATTCATATAGGTCAAAACTAATCTCCTGAAGAGATTATCTCATATACAGACTTATTCAAATAGTTTTGTGACATATTTGCATGGAGATACAAGGAAATGCCCGGGATTGATCTTGCTATTGTTGTACATGAGATCCAAACATATCCCAATGCTAAACCCATCCAGAAAAAATTACGTCCAGTGCACCCTAGAAAAACTGTGCTATAAAGGTTGAAATTGAAAAGTTGTTAAAGGCTGGTTTCATTTATCCTATCCCCTTGACAGACTGGGTCTTTAATGTCATCCCTGTTACAAAACAATAGGGCACCATTAGGGTTTGTGTCAATTACAGGTACCTCAATAAGGCTTGTCCCAAGGCAAAAATACCCTACCCCATTCATCGACCAAAACATCGACCACTGCAACGGAAGTGTCATCTTCTCTTTCATGGATGGATTTTATAGCTATAATCAGATTGAGATCCACCTAGATGATCATCATAAAAATGCTTTCATATTCCCGTGGGGTACATTTGCACATCGCAAACTACCCTTTGTCCTTAAAAATGCTGGTGCCACATTCCAGCGGGCTATCTCGTACACTTTGCACGACGTGAAGGACTTTGTAAAACCGTATCTAGACGATATCCCTGCTCATTCAATTCATCATGAGTTTCACATTGACCATCTGACGGCAGTATTCCTAAGATGTAGGTGGTATCACATCCATCTAAACCCTCAGAAGTGAATATTCCATGTCGAGTCTGGATGCCTCCTAGGATTCATCATTTCGAAAGATGGGATCTTCACTGATCCCCTGAAGGTGGAATCCATTGTTTCTCTCCCACTCCCAATAGACATACCGGAACTACAGAGTTTGCAGGGGAAAGCAAACTACTTAAGTCATTATGTGTGTAATTTCACTGAGAAAACACAGGGATACATGAGATTGTTAAAGAAGGACGTCAGCAACACTTTGATAACCTAAAATATGCTATCACCCATGCACCTGTGCTTCAACCACCCAATTACACCAAGGATTACATCCTCTATATTGTTGCTTCCACTACCACTATTGCTCTAGTTTTGGTCTAGGAGAATAGAAACGCCTAGGAACATATGATTTACTACCTTAGTAAGGGTCTCATTGACTCTGAAATGTGATATTCACATGTTGAGGAACTAGCTCTCGCATTAGTCATTGTTGTCCAAACGTTTCGCCATTATATCCTCCTCCACACTACCACTATCATTGCCGACTCTAACCCTATGTACCACATTTTCACAAGTCATGTGTTGGGGGGAAAGTATTCGCTCTGGATCGTCATTCTGAAAGAATTCGACCTCCATTTTGAGAAGGCCAAGTCTAAAATGTCTTTTGTTTTCATGGATCTTATCTTCAATCTTCCTCATATTGATATGGAAACTGATCCCATTGACTCCCTCCCTGACGAGTCTTTGTCTCTCATCAGTACTTCTAACCCATGGTATGGATACATTACTTTGTGTCTCCATACCCAATGTTTCAGTACTCAGTTATCTCGTGACAACCATCGTCGTGTGCGTCACCATGAAAATTACTACCTAATCATCGATGATACCTTATACTATCATGGTATTCATTCTATCCTCCGGTGATGCTTAACGCATGAGGAGGATGAACACGTTATTAATGATTTTCACTTAGGGGCATGTGGCAGTCACCTTTCTGGGATGGCTACAACTCAGAAAATACTACACACTCGATACTATTGGCCTTCCATATTTAATGATTATATTGAAGTAGTCAATAAGTGTTGTCCTTGTCAGCTTTTTCATCATAAAAAGCGCTCTCATCCATCCCCACTACATCCCTTTATTTCCATTGGACCCTGTGCGAAATGGGGCATAGATTTCATGCCTTGTAAGCCTATCTTGGTCAGGGGGCATGGTTATGTCTTCATTGTTGTTGACCATTTTACCAAGTCGGCCGAGGCCATGCCTACATACAACGAAGACAGAAAAAATACTGCACTCTTTATGTTTAATCACATCATTGCACAATTTGGAGTTCCTCAGGCCATCATCACTGATCATGGAAGACATTTCTACAACAAGATGGTGGATGAATTAAGCACCAGGTTGGGTTTTTGACATGAGAACTCAACTCCGTATTACCCACAGTCGAATGGACAAGTAGAGGCCATCAATCAAGTATTGAAAACCATGATCCAACACATAGTGGGTACACACAGGTCTAATTGGCACAATATGTTTTTTTCATCCCTATGGGAATATAGAACCTCCATCAAAACTGCCACCGGATTCACACCTTTCCAATTAGTCTGCGAACTAGAGGTAGTCTTACCTATTGAGTGTGAGATTCCATCATTGAAACTTGCAGTCGAAGTTCTACCGAACAACACCACCGAGGAAGAACATTTTTTGTACTTGGCTAAACTCGATGAAACCCGCCGCAATGTATCCCTTGCTAATGAAGCGCATCAAGGCCCAGTACGAAAAATGGGTCAAACCTCATATCTTTAACAAGGTATATTTGGTCTTTACCTACGACCATAAACATGATAAGATGAGGGCAGGAAAACTTGAGTCCATGTGGCACAACTCATATGTAGTTAAATGTGTTTTGGAGAAGGGAGCATATGAATTAGAAGATTGTGACGGGATATATTTAGGAGAGCCTCACAATGGACTCTTCCTAAAGCGGTACTATGCCTAATTCTTTTACGCATTAGTACTATATATATATTGTACATGATGTGTGTTTTGTATGGTGTGACGCTTTACTTCAAGTGTGTTAGGATCTTGTCTTTATGCTTATACCATGTTCTGCCTAGATGTGCAGATGGAAACGTGTTTTGGATTTGTGGTTGGAGCCGACCGGCATACCCGTAACCTCACTTAGGCAGCATGGGTACTCTATTCCCCTATCGGCGAGCTCATTATCTCAGGAGGGATTTCTCTAGGACACGCAACCAACAATGTTGTTGAGTATCATGTGGTGATTGGATTGTTGACCGATGCTCTTTCCCTGGGTATAGACCACATTATTGTCCACCTTGAATCAGAATTAGTGGTCTCTCATCTTAACCATGTCTACGCTATCCACGATCCTATGTTTCTCCATCTATTTCGACGAGTACGTCTCTTGGAGATGTGTTTTGAGTTCATTTAATACCTGCATATCCCTAGAAACATGAACATTGTCGCTGACTCCTTGGCCAATTTCATATTGGATTGGTACATTGCACATTCATAAACATACTATCAAATAGATGTGTAAAAAATGACATAACATGTAAATTATCTATAGTATAAGCTAAACATGCACAAGATCCCATAATCATCAATGAAACACAGTATATAAAGCCGCGAATAGTGTTTTGTATATATAAATATCATCATGTCGGTATAATACAAAAAAAAGTAGTACTGGTACAAAATCCGAAGTATATGAGCTTTCAGTAGGTCATAGATACAAAAAGTATGAAGCTCGTAGCTTTCACTACAAATACATCATGTATGATCTATCCCTGAGGATGCTTGATCTGTATCGTGTCCAAGAAGCATGAGGGGGACAACAGTTCAACTGAATGAGTCGGTTCTGTTATGGCGGAAGCTTAATAAATAGAAAGAACAAAAGCAGGGTTACGCAATACATATAACACAAGTATACACAGACAATATGTAGTAATGTGACCTGTTCTAGATTGATCAAGATGAAGATCTGATCAAATCTGATTGGATATATATTACAATAGTTGACATGCTTATAAAGAAATCTGAGATGCTTGGGTGCCTACTCGTTACGTTCAGTTACAAAGAAGAAGTTAGAGCAGTTCAATTGTTCAACTGTTACAGTTGAATGGAAGACAAAAAGACAGTCTGTCGAGGTTCGACAGTCATTGGTCGCATGTCGATGTTGTATGTCGATGTCGCGAATGGTGAGGTTGTTGAACATGTTGAAGGTGCGAAGTTGTCGAAGTCTTGTTGTGTCGAAACTTGTTGAAGTTGTATCAACTACGAAGACTAGTCAAGAATGTGTCGAAGTTAGCATCCGACAACAAAGGCCAACTGCGATGTGGATCAGACCTCCTTCCTTAAGAAACAATGGACCCCATTGTTTGCTCGTGAAGGTGAGGAAACTTCTCGATTATTTTAGTAGCAGAGTACCACTTTCCTTGAGATGTAATTTGGCCAGCTTTGGCAACCTGATACAAGGGAATTGTGTTTGTCCTTGTAAGGCGTACCCGTCCTCCCACAATGGTGTTGCAAGGAAGAGGCTCCTGAATATCTGGATTGATGTCTGTGGAATTTGTTGTTGAGAAATCATTATGTTCCAACAAAGGCACATGGTATGGTCGAAGTAAATCCACATTAAAGACTGCATGCAGACCCAGGCAAGCAGGAATGTCGAGCTGGAAAGCGTTCTCACCAATCTGTCGAAGAATACTGTAAGGACCATATCGTAAAGGTTTCAACTTCTTGAAAGGACCTGTGAAGCGCTCCTTCTTAAGATGTAGCCAGAACTTATCCCCAATGCGAAATGTATCAGGAATGTGATGCTTTTCGTGTCGGGCCTTAGCTTTCTCGTTTGCTCTGTGCAACATATCCTGTGCTTGTCGTTGAATGTCGCAAATCTGTTCTCGAAACTTGACTACTTTATCAACTTCTCACTGACTACGATCTGTGTTGGAGTTCGGCTGTGTCGAGGAGATGATCAAGTCGATAGGCGCTGAGGGTTGAAATCCGTAACAGACTTCAAAGGGACTCTTTCCTGTAGAGCTGTGTTGAGCACGATTGTAGCTATGCTGAATGTATGGAAGACTATCATCCCATGTGCGTCGATGCTCGTGATTGTACATGCGAAGTAGTTGGACTACCAAGCGATTCACAACTTCCGTCTGTCCATCAGTCTGAGGGTGGAAAGTTGTCGACAATGAGAGTCGTGTGTCTAGCTGTTGCCAAAGAGTCTTCCAAAAGATGCTAATGAATCTGGCATCTCGGTCAAAAATTATGGTTGTGGGTAAACCAAAGTGTTTCCAAACATGTGTAAAGAAGAGTTGAGCAGTCTGCTGTGTTGTCGTGGTCTTCTTACATGGTATGAGAATGAACATCTTGGATAATCGGTCGACTACTACTAATATCGTGTCATGTTGATGTTTGGTAATAGGATAACCCATCAAATAGTCCATCGAAATAGATTCCCATGGTCGACTAGGAACTGGCAGAGGTGTGTACAATCCCTGTCGTCGATTAGATGGCTTAGCAATGGCACAAACCACACATGATCGAATGTACTTGTTGACGTCATATTTAAGTGTAGGCCAAAAGAAATACTTCTGCAGAATAGCAAGTGTCTTTGCTACCCCAAAGTGTCCTGCAGTCTTCCTGTAATGTGCATCCCAAATGAGCTGTTGTCATTGCTCACCGGTCTATACACAAAGCTATCCAAGCTTGTATAGTAAGGTGTCTTTCAGGAAGTATTCGAAGTTTGAGGTCGACGGCTTGTTAGTCTGTAACTAGCGGTAGACTACTGAGAAGTCATTGTCGTCCTCGTACAACTGTTGCTAAGTGGTCGTGTCGTAACCCTGCATACTCATCACTGTCAAGAGGAGAGTAATGGGTGGTCGTGTTAAATTTTCAGAATTTACTTCAATCTGATCTAAGATCTTAACTGAGAGAACAACATGGACAGCAAATCTACAGCATATCAATCATGGACACAATAATGCAAGCACACAAGAGACACAGAGTTTACTTGGGGAAAACCATAAAGGTGAAAAACCCCAATAACTTCCTCAGAGATAGATAGAACAATGATACAACCAAAATACAAGAGATAGTCTTTTCCTAGCAGCAGAGCCACCTCCTCCACAAGCGCACCACTCTCCCAAGTGTGAGTGATAGAATAGAATGTGTAAAATGAGAGAGACACACTCTCTATTTATAGACTAACTTGACTTGACCTTTACTCAACTAGGTCAGCCTCAACTTAACCACTTAACATAATGCTGACTGGGCCGACCCCCACTAGGGTGGTCTAATAACCCTTTGACCCACATGGACGACCCCCAATAGGGTGGTCTAATAACCCTTTGACCCACATGACTTATACAGGGCCAACCCCAACAAGGTGGTCTAATAACCCATCAAGTATAAGTTACGACACTTACAATATAAATGACGACACTTCCGTATAGAGGAATAATAACATCTCTATAGGAATACAACCACTTCTGTATAAAGGAATAATAACATCTCTATAGGAATACAATATACATATATGTGAAATACATTCTGAAGTTACATATACATCAACACTCCCTCTTAACTAGGAAGGTATTTCTTGACACAGGTATTCTAGCACAAGTCATCTTCTCTGAATCATCGTCACTGGATAATCGTCATCGAGTCATCATCATCATCACTGCTGCTGCTATCTCAATCAATATCTGAATCTACTCATCATAGGAAGTTCTACAGAGCCAGTCCTTTTTCATACTAGATGTAGGCCCACCACCTACAGGTCTTCGTCATCACTGGCCATACTATGGAAACCTCAGGACTTATTACGTGCATCACAAAAACTCAAAAGAGAATCCCAGGATGTTACGAGCACACGGCTCTACCTATAGGATCTCCTAGGGCCATATTATATGTGACCTCACCACAAAACCTCGCAAGAGCATCCCAGGCTATTATGAGCACACAACTCTACCTATAGGATCTCCCAGGGACAGATTATATGTGGTCACCACAAAACCTCTCAAGAGCATCCTAGGTTGTTACGAGCACACAGCTCTACCTATAGGATCTCCCAGGGACAGATTATATGTGGTCATGGAAAAACATCGCAAGAGCATCCCAGGATTTATTATGGGCACACAGCGCAACCTATCGGATCTCCCAGGGACATATTATATGTCATAGGACAAAACCTCGAAAGAGCATCTACCAGATATCCCAGGGCCAGATTATATGCCATAGGAAAAACCTCGAAAGACTATTTGCAGATCTCCCAGGGCCAAATTATATGTCCTCCCAGAGAAAAACCTCGAAAGAGCATTTTCCAGATATCCTAGGGCCAGATTACATGCCATAGGTAAAACCTCGAAAGAGTATCTGCAAATCTCCCAGGGACAAATTATATGGTCATCTACACAACCTGATCCATGGCCATAGAGTATCAACCTGATACTCACCATACATCATCCTGATGTATACATGATCATCCTGATCATCATCACTGTAACATCCTGCTGCAAGTCATCTAGAGCAACATCCTAAAGCTCGTCATCCATGATCATCCTGATCATATCATGCATCTACCTGATGCATACCAAGTATCTACCTGATACATATCATCATACATGATCTGCTTGATCATACAATGTATCCACCTGATACAAATACAAATACATGATCCACCTGATCATACATGATACATATCAACATACATGATCTACCTGATCATACAATGTATCCAACTGATCCATATACAGATACATGGTCCAAGCATCCAACATGATACGTACATACATAAATGTAAATGATCCAGCTGATCATACATAGAACATCATCCTAATGCTCATCATTCAACACTTACATCCACAGCCATGTGAAGGATCCTCCTTCCAACATGCTTGGAATGGCCTCTGCAAATGTGTCCATCACTTCGTCCTTGAAGTGTCATCAATCCGAAGAACACCAAGCCTTTCTCTGAAGTACTTGAACTTCACTCTGGCTAGTGGTTTCGTCAGCACATCTACAATCTGCTCATCTGTCGTAATGTATAGGAGCTTCATAGCTCCTCTCTGCACCATATCCCTGATATACTGATATTTGATCTCTATGTGTTTCGACCTGTCATGAAACACTGGGTTCTCGAATAGCTTCACACAACTCTGGTTATCACAAAAGATACTAGTAACATCCAATGGGAGATCAAATAACTCAGACAGTAGCTTCTGTAGCCATACTGCCTCACAACTAGCTGAAGAGGCTGCAACATACTCTACCTCAGTTGTACTCAGTGCTACGTAGGACTGCTTCCTGCTAAACCAAGAGATCGCACCTGATCCCATACTAAAGCAGCATGCAGATGTGCTCTTCCTATCTTCAGCACTGCCAGCCCAATCTGAATCAACATAACCCTACAGGTTAAACTTTTGATTCGCTTCATACTTGACCCCTGTACCCTTTAGGTACCTTAGAATATTCTTTACAACAGCTAGGTGAACACTCCTCGGATCCATCAGGAACTAGCTTAATGTGTTCACCGCAAAGCAAATATCTGGTCTCATGTTCGTCAGGTACATCAAGGACCCAATCATCTAACGATACATAGTGATATCAACCGGCTCAGACGAAGCATCACACAGAAGCTTCAGGTTCAATGCCATAGGAGTGTCCATAGCCTTGCAGTCCATCATCCCGAACCTCTTCAGGATCTCTACTGCATACTTCCCTTGTCCAAGGAAGATTCCATCTGCACTCTGCCACACCTCCATGCCAAAAAAAAATAGTGCATCATCCCCAAGTTCTTCAACTCGAACTCAGCAGCAAGCTTCTGTTGCATGTCAACAATCAATCTATCCTCACCTAATACAAACAGGTCATCCACATAGTAGTATCACTAGATTTCCTTCCTCAACCTTGTAGTAAATGTTGGAATCCGCTTTATTCTCGGTAAAGCCCAAACTTGATAGAAAGTTGTCTATCCTACCATACCAAGTTCTACACATATAAGACTCCCTGTCATGTGTCTTAGAACCAATTGGCTTCTCTACATACACTTTTTCTTCAACTACACCATTCAAGAAGGATGTCTTGAAATCCATCTGGTGTATCTTCCACTTCATCACTGCAGCCAGAGAAAGTACTGATATGATGGAAGTGTATCTGGATACAAGAGAAAAAGTCTCTATGTTACCACCTGTAGCATGCTTGATCTTGTAGATCCTCTTGGATGTCACTACAGACTACCCTTCAGGTCTTGGGACTGCATCCCAAACATGTTCATGATCGACTTGTACTCCTCGATCATGGCATTCTTCCCAGATCCTGGGAACTTCAATATCTTCAATAGATACCTTTGTTGCTGAACAAATGTTGTAGTCCTTCTTTTGTAGGTGATGGTATATTATCTTTCCTACACAACAAGTTAAATTGCATGATTAGAAAACATCTCATAGTTTTCAGAACAAATTCTTAGACATAAAGAAATATGTCATACAGTCATGCAATTATCTTAGCCAATGCTTCAATACAACATTTATCCATATCCCGTAACTTTCTAGATGCCTTCCAATCTCTACCAGAAAATTGTTAAGAGTGTGCACAAGTCCTAACATGTTAGCAAAGAGGTTTCATTCTAGATAAGTAGCAATGGAATGTTGTACAATGCCATAGGCCACTTACACATGTATATTAGTAGTATACTGTTCATCAATGCAACTATTCTAATATGCATAATACACAACCTAATTCTAGGAACATAAGCATATACATCATTGAATAACATTATGTAAGAAATGACAGTTCAAATACTTATCTTTGTTTGGTTGCTGGGTGGACTTCCTCTGAATCTTTGCAACTCCATTCTGATGTGGATTGTGAGAAGTGGTCAACTTCCTCTGAATATCTGCATCCTTGCAGAAACTAATGATGTGTGCTCCTTTGCTTTCTTGCAGGAACAACTGGAGTGTGCTCCCTCTTGATCTTTGCTTCCTGGATTACCTGTCCTTGAACTTATATCTATCTTTAATCATGCTTATTAGTATCATCATTGTGTTATCCTTGAGGTCTCATACATAATCACACATTTATTAGTATAATATTAATACTATCAAAACACAATAATCTTAAACATGTATAGTCATGATCATTCATAGATAATAAACATTAGTATTCAAGGTTTTAGGGAAGTCTTCTTTTACTCATGCATATTCTTATTTGATCATAGGACTCTTCTGATTAGTTAAATCATCAATGGATAAACCCGTGATTACTCAAACCTATACCTTCATGATTCTTCTGGTTAGTCATATCATCAATTATGGTAAGAAACATAATATGCATATAGCCAAGACTATTCAAACCTATGACTTCATGAATAATCATTATCAACAACACAACAGTATAAGATCCTAACACAAGGTATGATTCTAGCTTGATATAGGAAAAACATACCTGGATTAGCATACTAGCTAGTTATGTCTAACATACCCGCATAATGT
The DNA here is from genome assembly GCA_027924585.1 of Larix kaempferi. Lineage (NCBI taxonomy): Eukaryota > Viridiplantae > Streptophyta > Pinopsida > Pinales > Pinaceae > Larix > Larix kaempferi. Next base: position 421,396 of record BSBM01001063.1, read on the forward strand.
CTTCTGGTTCTCTTCAGTGGCTTGTGCTAGTAACCTGCATGTCTCATAGGTTAACCATTGTAGGACCAAGTTATACATACCTCGAAAGTAGATCTTCTATGTGATCCATAACAATGGATGAATCTTTGTCTTCATGTCACCACGATCATATGTTCTTGAAGTAGAACATGATTTGTCTTTCTTGGTGTACCTTTTATGTTAGTGAACAACATAAACCTCATACAACATGAAAATGCATTAGTACATTCATAAGTGTTAAAACCTTAACCAATGAATATCTTCTATTAAGGTGATACAACAAGTCTAGTAATTAATCAAGATTGTACTGTAATGATATGAAGACAAACATATGATAAAATTAACCATGAAACATACCTGTAAGCCATACCTGTCAACATTGCTTGTAATCTTCTTATGGAAGGCCTTAGCCTCATCTCCCTCTGAGACAGGAAATTCTTCACTTATGCAGGTGACCAATCCATCTTCTTCTAGGATTAACCCAATCCACTTGATTTCCAAGAACTGGAGCTGGAGCTAGATTAAGGCTTGTCAAAGAAACCCCAGAAATTCAAACTTTGAATTTCAAACTTCCGAAAGGATATAAATATGCGCCTTGATGAGCTGATCAAGTTGGTATATTTAGAATTTGAAAACTGCAAAGTCTCACCCCTCAAAATTGCCTTTTAGATTTTCGGATTCACTGGGGAGGACCCTGAATTAGGGTTTAAGTTTCCCGGAGCTTCACCCAACCAAAATATTTGATTCAAATCTCTAAGCTTCGATTTTTCTGAGGAGCTTCCAGCCATTGTCACAGATTTCCAAAATTCCAAGTTTTGCAAAAGCGCTAATTTTCCATCTTTCCGATCAAAGTCCCGAACTAGGGTTTGATCAAGCCCGGCCTTCTACCCAACCAAAAAATATTATCTTGGTCTCTAAATTTTGATTTTTATGAGTAGCATCCAGCCGAGGTCTCCGATTACAAAAATTCCAACTTTCTCCGAAGCCCTAAATTCTAGAAGCCATGAATGAAGGTGCTAAAAAATAATTATGTTTTGACAGAAATATGTACCGGATTGTTTTTGGTGTAACTCTGAACTTTTTGATCCACAGGCTCTGAAAACTGTTTCTGAGACAGCTCGACTTGTTATATTTCCATCCGGATAGGTCTTACCTCAATTGAATTTTCTGAGAGAGAGTTATGCCAAGTGTCGCAACATGACCTGTTTATGGGATAATACAGTAGAGAGAACTTGTATGGCGTGCCACGTGTCACTTTTTTATCTTCGGCCTCTGAACTATTTTTTTGAGATAGTACAGTCTATGTACTACCTGTCACGCTTTACAAAATTTCATTTGGAGCTTCCTAGACCAAGTTATGACGTTTTTCCAAAGGTCACCTGATTTTGAGTCAGATCTGGAAGAGGCAGAAACCCTATATTGTACATATCATAAATCACAAAGTACAATGAATTAGAGGTTGTCCTTTGGAAAAAAGGTACATGGGGATCTTATATTCAACCTGTAAATGTTTCAGACCCGAAAAACGTTGCCAAAATGGATTTATAGTGAAAGTGCTATGATGACTGGTTTTTGCTATATCGATCCCTAGCTTCGTAAGTGCAACAAGTGTCATACATGCCATATCATGCCTTCTTTCAGGCTAGCTCTGATACCATGTTAAATTTTCAGAATTTAATTCAATATGATCTAGGATATTAACTGAGAGAACAACATGGACATCAAATCTACAGCATATCAATCATGGACAGAATAATGCAAGCACACAAGAGACACATAGTTTACTTGGAGAAAACCATAAAGGTGAAAAACCCCAATAACTTCCTCAGATATAGATAGAGCAATGATACAACCAAAATACAAGAGATATTCTTCTCCTAGCAGCAGAGCCTCCTCCACAAGTGCACCACTCTCCCAAGTGTGAGTGAGAGAATAGAATGTGTAAAATGAGAGAGACACACTCTCTATTTATACACTAACTTGATTTGACCTTTACTCAACTAGGTCGTCCTCAACTTAACCACTTAACATAATGCTGACTGGGCCGGCCCCCACTAGGGTGGTCTAATAACCCTTTGACCCACATGGCCGACCCCCAATAGAGTGGTCTAATAACCCTTTGACCCACATGACTTATACAGGGTCGACCCCAACAAGGTGGTCTAATAACCCATCAAGTATAAGTTACGACACTTACAATATAAATGAAAACACTTCTGTATAGAGGAATAATAACATCTCTATAGGAATACAACCACTTCCGTATAAAGGAATAATAACATCTCTATAGGAATACAATATACATATATGTGAAATACATTCCGAAGTTACATATACATCAACAGGTCAATTGAGGCAATCTGCAACGGCGTTAGCCTTGCCTTTTCGATACTTAATCACCAACTGAAATTTTTGTAGGTAATTAATCCACTTGAGTTATCGATTTGTTTGCAACTTTGATTGTGTGGAAGCGAACTGTAGAGGCTTGTGATCAGTAAGAATGACTGTTTCCTTTCTAAAAATGTAATGCCTCTATTGCTTCAGAGCTTGCACAATGGCATACAGTTCTTTTTCATACGTCGAGTATCTTTTAACTATGTCGTTAAAAGTATCGGAATGAAAATCGACTGGGTGACCAGACTGAGTGATCACTGTGTCCAAGGCATAGTCCGATGCATCCATCTCAATTTCAAAGGGCTGATGTAAATCAGGTAACACAAGTACTGGTGTAGTGCAGAGCCTGTGATTGAGCTATTCAAAAGATGCTTGATGAGTTTATGTCTATTGAAAGACAGTTTTCCCATTTCCTTTCCTCAACTGATTCAAGGGCCAAACTATGTGACTGAAGCCGAGTATGAATCGTCGATAGAAATTCGCCAAACCAAGAAAAATTCTTAGTTCTTGAATGCTTCTAGGAATGGGCCAATCTTTGAGGATCTGTACTTTGTCTGATCGATATGAATGCCTGCAGAGTCAATTACATACCCCAAATATTTGATGCTTGTCATTGAAAAAGAGCACTTGTCCATGTTCAAATAGAGCCGATGTTGCTGGAGAGTGTCAAGGACTTGTCGAAGATGTCCGACATGTTCTTCCCATGATCGACTGAAAATCAATATGTCATCAAGATAGACAATAACCGATTTGCCGATGAAAGGTCAAAGAAGGTTATCCATATGTTGCATGAAGGTCGCAGGTGCGTTGGTTAAGCCGAAAGGCATGACTAACCATTCAAACAATCCTTCCTTGGTATTGAAAGCAGTTTTCCACACATCTGAGGGCTCGATTGGAATCTGATGGTATTCCAACTTGAGGTCGAGTTTAGTAATGAATTTAGCACCTTTCAGGCAGTCGATAAGCTCATCTATCCGCGGCAGAGGGTACCGATTCTTCACCGAAATTTTTTTTGAGAGCTCTATAATCGATGCACATGTGCCAAGTCTGGTCTTTCTTTGGAACTACGATGACTGGACTTCCACAAGGAGAGGAGCTAGATCGGATATGACCTTTGTCGATTAAATCTTGGATTTTCCTACGAATCTCTTCATTTTCGAGAATGGATCTTCTATAAACAAATGCATTAGGCAAAGAAGAACCAGGAACAAGTTCAATAGAGTGTTTTACCTAGCAATGCTGAGGTACTCCGTCTGGAGCTCGAAAGAGGTTCTGGTACTCATCGAGAATATGATCGACATGCTGCTTCTGTCGAGAGCTGCATTGGTCGGTGACTTGACTTGTAGTTGCGGTCTTCTTAGAATGTTGTGGCTTGATCATGATTAATGCAAATTTTTTAGCATGATTGATGAGCTTCTTTGTCTGTTTGGTAGATATCAGTGCAACCGTTGGTATAGGTTGACGCTCTGGTATGTTGACCCATCGATTTCAGATTCTGACAATCACCTTCTGAGGTCGTGACTGATAACTTCCATGTCTATCCCAGAGGTAAGGTTTCCCAAACAGGGCGTCGGCTACAGAGACTGGTGCCACGTCACAGAGTACTTCATCTTCAAAAGGATTTATGAAGTAGGTGAGTTTGCATTGTCGAGTGATCCGTAGTTCTTGTCCATCCTTCATCCAACCGATGTTGTAAGGTTGAGGATGTGGAGTGGTGACAAGACCTAATTTCTTCACCTATTCTTTTGGCTCCCGTTGTCCACAATCGGATGCAATGGGTTGCTTTGGACCCATATCCATGTATGGAACAGGCACTCTTATTCCTCCTCGTCGACAATAGTCGAGGCTATCTGAGTTGTCGAAGTCAAAAGGGTCATCATGTCTGGATCAGATTCTTCCACCGTCTTGTCGAACGTGTCAGAGGTTGACACTTTCACCAAAAATGTCTTCCGAGATTTGCATTCAGACGTATAATGCCAAGCTGAGTGGTGGTAATCACACCATTTTCCGGTTGGCAATTGTTTGCTACATTCCTTTTTATGAAAAGCCTTCTTACCGTCGTTAGGTTTTGGCGGTGTCAGCTGAGAAGATCTTGACATGTCGTAGTTGGCGGGTGTCCTTTTATTGGGTGGTCTTCCTGATGTCGGATTTGTCGTGAAACATGCTTTTTTTTTCTGCTTGATTTCCAGTTTGTTGGCGTAGTGGAAAGCATCCACAAGCGTATTGACAGTCAAAAATTCCATCTCGTACTGGATGTGTTGAGACAATCCACTGGTGTATTTCAGAACAAGCAATTTCTCTTCCTCTTAGACGCCAAGTCTTGCCATGAGTCAGTAGAACTCGTCAGTGTAACTCTGTACTGATTGGTCTTTCCATTGCCTTAGCTACTGCCACTTCTTATACTACTACTCGAGGTATTTCAACGCATAAAATTCCTTTCGGATGTGTTCGATGAATTTATCCCATGTGTCAATGGGGTCTCCGTTTTTCTCCATCTTTGTTGAGAGGTTCTCCCACCAGTAGTGCACGGAGGTTGACATTTTTAAGGACACAATGGTGAATTTTTCAGCTTCGGAGAGTTGATTTATGGCGTAATAGGATTCCAATTGTTGCACCCAATTATCGATAGATTCCGCGTCAATCTTTCCTTCAAGATTCGATATATCGAGATTCATTTGTACTTTGAAGGGGCTGATTTTATCAGAGTGAGTTTTCATCGAGGATCCTCCGGATGTCGAGGCAAATCGCAAGAGAATCTCATTGAATTGGGAAAACATTTCAGTTCATTGTCGAGCCAGAGCTTGCTCAATAAACTGTGCTGTCTCCTCGGCTGCATGTCTATCATATGTTTCTTCTGTCATATCTAGAGATCATGTCTGCTTGGATTGCTGAGATTGCGAGCGAGTTTGAACCGACATAAGTCAGGTAACTTTGAGAGAAGTGTATACGATGAACTTAAGCAAGAAAAATGAGTATGCTATGATACCAATGATCTGTATTGTGTCTAGGAAGCACGAGGGGGACAACAGTTCGACTGAATGAGTGAGTTCTGTTATGGCGGAAGCTTAATAAACAGAAAGAACAAAAGCAGGGTTATGCAATATAGATAACATAAGTATACACAGACAATATGCAGGAATGTGAACTGTTCTAGATTGATCAAGATGAAGATCTGATAAAATTCGATTAGCTCCGATTGGATATATATTACAATAGTTTACATGCTTATAAAGAAATCTAAGATGCTTGGGTTCCTTCCCGTTACATTCAATTACAAAGAAGAAGTTGGATCAGTTCAACTGTTCAACCATTACAGTCGACTGGAAGACAGAAAGACAGTCTGTCAAGGTTCAACAGTCGTTGATCCCATGTTGACGTTGTATGTCGATGTCACGAACTATGAGGTCCCTGAACATGTCGAAGGTGCGAATTTGTCGAAGTCTTGTTGTGTCGAAACTTGTCAAAGTTGTATCAACTGCGAAGACTAGTCAAGAATGTGTCGAAGTTAGCATCCGATAACAAAAGCAAACTTCGATGTGGATCAATGCTCATGATAGAAGATAATCGCTCGGGCTACTCTACGGAGAAACTGCCCAAAGCATCCAGAAACTCCAACTGTACGGCACTGGTACCGGCGAGGAATATCTTCGATGGATATGTATGGTATATCCATTGTCAGTCTCTGGAGGCTCTCCTCTAGATCATCTAACTCCTCTTTTGGATCTCGTTGTGCAACTCCTATGTCTCGTACCACTCCTCTCCTCTCGATGGGAGAATACCCTACCAGTCGAGATTGACCAATATATGCATCAAAAACACATATGAAACATCAGCACTACTCATAAAACATCAAAAAACTACAAAATACAAAAAAAAAATAGAGTGTCGTTCTTACCTAAGTTCCCCCACTGCTCACCCTTACAAGTCCGAGTCACCTCTGAATTCCACTCCCGCATATGGATATTCCTCGACCATGAGGAGTTGTATGCATAACCACCTGAAGAAGGTGGGACCATCGCTAATGATGGGACCCCCTTCGCCATGGTGGTCAATAAACTCAGACCACCTGACCATGTGAGGATCTCACAGATCAAGATCCACTATCTCCACCTATGGCCCCAGTAGTCGAACCCGTTCCAAGAAGAACGATACCATGATCGACCAATATACGAACTGTTTTAGTTCACCAGAGTGGCACTTGGTGAGTTGCTCTCTAACTTTGGTGAAGATCCCCTCACACCACTTGAATACTGTGGGCTCCATGCACTCAATGGCATAGAGCATGTGGGCCTTGGTGGCCTGATGAGGAACTCTACTCCCCGCCACCCTCTCAATAGTAAACAGGTTCATCCGCAGTGGTCTGTCTCATATGTTCTTGATGGGAATTTTTCGAGCAAGCATTTGGGTACTAGGTGTACACCACTAAGAATCCAAGCTCTCTGTAGACTGATCACTGCCCCGTGGACCAGATAATGAAACTGGGGATCCCCTCCTAGATAACCCCGTCCTAAAATATATATCCTCTACATCCAAGGTAAGGATGTGAGCACCCACAAGGAAGTGTTGTTGATTTGGATCCCACAATCCGATTAGGTAGTCTAGTAATTGCACCTGGCCCCTCATGCCCTATACATGAAAAAACTTCAATGAGTTGAATTCCCGCAATGCATTCATCGAGTTTGAGTCATGTGCCTCTTGGGAATCGTCCATTTCATGTTCTCTCTCCTTCCATTGGACCATGGTGTGAGTCCAAATCTATCCAAACACCAATTAAACAAGCATTTGTATCATTCTCAACCATTGGATTAGACAAATTTTGCCCCATTTTTTAGTTTTGTTTATGTGATTGCGCCAACGCACCCTGAAATTGTATATAGGGTGCCGACAACGCGATTCCACCATATGAGAAGTGCATCAGAGAGCCCTCGATGCACTTCCCATAAGGGGAAAGTGCGTCGTCCAAAACGTGCACAATCCCCTCATTTACAACCCCAAAACCCTGAACAATTACCATAAAAAAAAATCTAATCCATTAGAAAGATGCTGGACAAATTTTAGGCTTTCCTATCGTTGACATGGAAAAAAATGATAGACCGTGGCCTCCACAGCGAACGTTTGAAAATTGGCTTCGAATGGTGTTTTCACTCTTCCAAACTTGGTAAAAAGCAATTGTAACTAATTTTTACTATTTGGCCCTTTTTATATCGAAAATGGAATAATTGTATTTTAATTTTCACTTTTATGGTTCACTTTTACTATCTTTGGTAATATTTCCATGTCTAAACACCTTATTTTTTCATTTTGACTTAGTTTTTGGACTCTACAGCTGCGATAAAGTGGTGTTCTAACTTTTCGATGGTCATCGTGGTTATTTCATGCTTGTTGTCAAGTATGAAAGACTCTCCAAGCATTTTTTATGCTATTATAATGCTCATTAAAGTCAAATACTAATGGCATCGAGCTTACTTTTGTCCTTTCTCGTGCTCATAAAATGATGAGAATGAGTCACTGATTTGTATTTTATCACTTTTTCTAGCTCGTAAAACTCCTATGAAAAATGAACCCCTCAGAGTTCCTCTTTAAGCTCTTTTCAGACTCCCTAAATATGAAAATATCACCAAGCGAACTTGATTCCTTCATGCTTATAAAAATATTTCAATGATTGTCTTTTTGGTGATAGTTTACCCCTTTCTCGGACCAGGAGGTACTATTTACGAAAAAGGAGCACTCCGGTTGATCATGACTGGAAGAGTTCTTCTCATATTGTATTATCCTTTTTCGGATGAGGAGACTAATTGTTATGAAAAATAACCTTTGGAGTCTTCCTTTGTTCTTTTGATACTCTCTAAATATGAAATGATGCCGATTTTACCTTTTATGGAGTCGTTAAAATTTGACATTGAAAGGCCCATTTTGGGACGAACCCCTCCTATCTCAGGTTCATAAAACATTTGGGATTGGACTCCTCCAAAGGATGAGATATACCAAGCATCTATTACCCTCCTCAAGCTCGTTAAAAAACAAAGAGGTACTCATCGATCATGATGGGGATAAGGAAAGAGTTTGTGTTTCATAGTAATTATGGCAGTACTTAGTCACTCTTGAACATGAAACTTGTTTTCATATGCATCATGTACTTGAATAATCTTTTTTTCCTCGAGTCACATCGGTTCCATGAGTCCTTTCACTACTTTGAGTCATCCAAAGAATTCTTCCATTATAAGTTTCATTAGGGGTTGGTGTAATTCTTGTCATGTCAATACTTCCAAGTCATGCCATCCCCATGTTCAAGAGAGGTACGTTCGTCGATTCACTATCTGCAGTCATTCTACCTTCTATTATGTCGGTCTTTCCTAAGTTAGTCTCAAACGTTGCTCTACTGTCCAATTTAATCCCACACATCTCTGATCATGTTTCGTGTCGATTATGGGGGATACATCATGGCCCTCCTTCGATAGATTCATCCTTGTCGACTTCAACACATCATCCAAGGATTGAATCTAGAAACCAATCAAGTACCTTGGGCGTACATGAATTAATGGTAGTTTACCTCGATTTCAACATGAGGTCGCATCATTGGCTCTTGATTGAAATATTACATCGGGTGTTCGACCTCAGCTCATTAATTCACATTCGATGTTATGTACTATGATATCTTGGGAATCATTGACATCAGTGGTGTTTTCCCCGGCGCTTATTAATGGCATACATCAATGACCGGTAATCAAGTGGTTTCTACCATGTTAGAATCCAAGACATTGTAATCACATGGTTAAATTCGTATCATTGCGGGTTCATCTTTAAGACCCAGAGTTAAGTAATAAATCTCACCTAGGTTGCGAAGAAGATTTTTTTGAGTCATATTACATGGATCCACTTTGTATTGGTCGTGGTTGTGTTATCATCTCGCCATGGATCTACGATTGTGTTGAGTATCCATGACTGTGTGTAGTCGATCTTTGTTATCATGGATCTGCAATATATTGGTCAACAACCATGTTATGAGTCATGTGAGACATATATCTCAAAGTCAGTTGTACTATTTAAGTCCATTTCCAACCGATGATTCTTGCCTCATTCCTTTATATTACAAATCACTTCACCCGTTCTATCTTATCGGCTTCATGCTTTGGGGGGCATTCTATTACACCAAAATATCATCATCATGAGTCATGTGTCATCTCCATGCCTTAATCCCCAAATTTACCTGGGCTAAAACCTCAGAAGGAATGTTGTTGTCCTTTCCCTTTACCTTTTGTAGTCACCCCAATGCACCCTTCCTTCATGCAAGGAGCGTCGAACTCAAGGTGACGCCCTCTGAACCTTAGCGGAGTGTGTTGTTGACATAGTGTTCCTTTGTATAGGATGCCGTGATCTACTTCTGACATAATTTTCCTTCATGAAAAGTGCATCGGAGTTGGTTAAAGTGGATAAAAGGAAGCTTCGAGCAATTTCTCGAAGCTTGGTGATGTGGAGGCTTATCCCTAGATGCTTGGGTAGGTGGCTCTTGATCCCCTAACCTAGTGGGATGATCCCTTAGACCTCTCCCCTAAATCCTCAACCTATTCTATCCCTTTAACCCTATATATACAACCCCTCTCTCCATTGTTAAGATAGGAAGGATTGTGCACCCTCATGCTGGTGGAATTCACTCAGGATCATCTTCTTCATCCATAAGAAATTAGGAGGCTTTGGATCTTTGAGGCAAGATCGTTCATGTTGGAGTTGTGACGTAAAAGGTTTGGTTGTAACTCCCCTTACTTTGTATCTATTGCAAATTACATTAATATAAACATATTTCCATAAGTGTATTATGTCTTGTAATATCATTTATGATTTACTTCTTTGACCACTTATATAGTTAGATTCATAGATATATGCCTTCATGTTGTTTGCTTGTTTCCATCTCTTCTATCTTGTTTCGCAGCCGGAGATCGAAGGATCGAAAGTAAATCAAGAAAAGAGAAATAGATTGCGATCACAGGGTAATTCATCTATCCTGCAATCTAATCTACCTAGGAACGATTTTATGTTGTGTACTCTTTTGTGCTAGATTTATACCATTTAGGTCTGGAGAGATTTGTTTCTGTTTGCGTTAATGGATTGTATGCACACATCAAGTATGTGTAATGCCCACAATAGATGACACATCAGTGGCGTAGAAGATGGCAAGTGGTGGAAGCGTAAAGTAAGCCTAAACCATGAAGCAAGGAACAAAGGGTGCCACAACCAACTTGTGGACATACAATCCATGCAAGACATGTATAAATAAGCATTGAGTTGGAGATTTGAGGTAAGCTTGATGGAAAGGATGAAGATATTGTAAGTGGAAAGCTGGAAGATACAGTTTTATAGTTTTTTGGGGCATCAAGGGCTCAAGGAACCATAACAGTATCATCTATCACAAGACCCGAGTGTGCACAAGCATAGGAAGGAAATATCTGGTGGTGCACAGAATGATGTTGTAGATCTGTGATAGTTGTGCGAAGACATAGAGGGAGAATTACCAAAAATGTGCAAGTGTGTGAGGACTGAATGATAGTTTTGCAGGAAGCACACTGAGAATCACATAAGTTATAAGATAGAATCACAAATACATATTTGAAGTATATCTTATGATGTGCAAAGTGAAGAGGTTTAGTTGATGTACGAATATTGAGTTGATGTGTGCGAAGTAAGGCAGAACATCAGATGCACAAATACAGAGTTGCAGCACAGTGAAGAATGTGCTTCACGATGAGGATGATATGAGACGAGTATATTAAATGGAAAGGAAAAATCATATGATGAACATAATTTCATAGATTTTCTAAAGGATGTTGCAACTAAAAGGAATGGACACATCTAAGAAGGTGTGTAGTTCCATCTGATACTAGTGCGCAAAGTCAAAACAAGAAGTTACTAGTTGATGTGTAGCATCAATCATGAAGTTGTAGAAGTGTAGGAGCATAATGATATATTGAATCTTGGCACAGTCTGCACAATTAGTTGAAGCAACAAATAGTATATGAAGTTCCACATCAATTAAGGTGAAGTGTTGAGTTGGATGCGAATTCAAGTGATGTATGCAACACAATGACAACAATATTACAGCATAAAGAAGGTGCACACAACCAAATGAACATCAGAAGATCTGAAGTGTGTTCGTATCAGAAGTACAACAATTCCATATCTTATTTTGGTCTATCTAGGCGGTAGGATGGGGCAAGGAGAAGGGGGTCGAAGCCTCCTTCCAGTTGGTGCTAGAGAACTCAAGGAATTCATGATTCCTTCATGTTGGTGCCTATAAAATCAGGGGGTCGTTGCCTCCTTCTAGTTGGTGCTGGAGAACATATGAAGTTGGTGCTTCCTCGAATGTAATATTTTCATTATAAAAGACAATTCCGTGGTTTTCTCCCATTTGGGTTTCCACGTAAAAAATAATGTGTGTTCTGTGTTATGTGTTTTGGAAATGAGAAAATATAACCATTCCAATCAGAAGAATTAAAGCCGGTTCAAGCAAAAAATGAGAAAATATATGCCACCATGATAGAATACTAGAAGCTTGCAAAAGAGAGGAGAGGTAGGATTGTTGACCTTTATTGGAAAATAAGCACCATGAAGTTACAAAAAACTAAGCTATTAGGTGAGAAGGCTCCTGAAGCAGAAGCGACTGTACTTTCTGTTGATGTATATGTAACTTCTAAATGTATTTCATCTATATTTATTGTACTCCTATAGAGATGTATTATTCCTCTATACGAAAGTGTCCTCATTTGTATTGACAAGTGTCGCAAGTGGTGTAAATTGCTGATGGCTTATTAGACCGCCTAGTAGAGGGGTCAACCGGGAATAATGTAACCTAGGGTTATTAGGCTGAGTTAGATAAGTCGTCCCCATAGGTTTATTAGGAAGCACAAGACAAGTATAAATAGAGATCAGAGATCTCTATTTCATTCACTTCATTACTCACTTATCCATCACTCGGAAAATGGTGCACATGTGAGGAAGAGGATCATCTGCTAGGAGAAGACTATGTCGTGTACTTGGGTTGTACTTTGGTTCTATCATTGATCTATCTATCTTTGAGGAAGTTGTGGGGTTTTTCACCTTAGGGTTTTCTCCATGAAAACTATGTGTGTCTATTGTCTCTTATGTTTGCCTCTTGTTATGATTGACATGATTGACATGCTTGATATGATTGATATGCTATACATGTTATTCTCTCGGTAAAGATCCTAGAGTATATTGAATTAATGCTAAAAAATTAGCATGGTATCAGAGCTTCCCTGAGAAGAAGACATTGTGCAATGGCGGAAACTAGGGTTTCTTGTTTATTGGGTTTCTCTCCACATACTTTGGAAAAGCAGTAAGGTAGATTGACTCTATTCATCAAGGCGATTCTATCTATCCAATCAAAATTCAATTCTGAGCACTTTTAGTTTTGGCCCTAAAAATTAGGGTTTCCACAAAAATAGAAATTTCTGAAATCTCGAGACATAGTTGGAAGCACCTTGGAAAAATCAAATTTTAGAGCTTTGGATCGAGATTTCTGGTTGGGTAAAGCTCCAGGAAACTCAAACCCTAATTTAGGGTCCTCCCTAGTGAATCCAGGAAGACAAAAAGACATTTTTGAAGGGTGAAACTTTGCAGATCTCAAAATATAAATATACCAGGCTGATAATCTCATCAAGGTGCATCTTTCTGTCCTTTCAGAAAGTTGAAATTCACATTTTGAATTTTAAGGGTTTCTCTGACAAACCCTAATCCGGGACCAGATCCAGTTTTCAGCAAATCAAGTGGTAAGACCTAAATCTTTTCTATTTCCATTTGAAGTACTCTTTAAAGATGTCTCACCACACCAAGCTTGAGGATAAGCTTGAAGGGGATGATAACTTCCGAGCATGGAAGTATAGGATTGGGTTAATCCTGGAAAAAAATGAGTTGGACACTTATATAAGTGAAGAGGTCCCTGTCCTAGAGGGAGAAGAGGCTAAGGCCTTCATAAGAAGAACTTGGTCAAGGAAAAGAGGATCATTGCTAATTCTATCAAGGACCATCTCATTCCACATGTGTCATTTCTAAAGACACCCAAGGAAATGTTTGACTCTTTGACCAAGCTGTTTGAAGGGAAGAACATATATTGGAAGATGTCTCTGCGGAACCAATTGAAAGGGGTAAAGCTTCAGAATGGAGAGACCATTCAATCCTATTTCTCCAAGGTCTCTCAGATCAAAGAACAACTTGAAGCAGTAGATGAAGTAGTGGAGAATGGTGAAATTGTTATGACCACTTTGAATGGCCTAGCTAGGTCATGGGATTCCTTTATCCAAGGGAATTGTGCAAGAAGAAAACTAATCTCATTCAGTAGACTGTGGGAAGAATGTTCACAAGAAGAGGTTGGGCTTGTAGCCTGTGTTGATGTATATGTAACTTTGGAATGTATTTCACATATATGTATATTGTATTCCTATAGAGATGTTATTATTCCTCTATACGGAAGTGTCGTCATTTATATTGTAAGTGTTGTAACTTATACTTGATGGGTTATTAGACCACCTTGTTGGGGTCCGCCCTATATAATTCATGTGGGTCAAAGGGTTTTTAGACCACCCTATTGGGTGTCGTTACAGTCAGCATTGTGTTATGTGGTTAAGTTAAGGCCGACCTAGTAAAGGTTATTAGGCAATTCAAGTCAAGTATAAATAGAGTGTGGGAGGCACTCTATATGATCATTCTATTCTCACACACACTCTTTGGAGAGTGACGCACTTGTGGAGGAGGATAAGATGCTTCTAGGAGATGTCTATCTCTTATGATTGGGTTGTATCATTGCTCTATCTATCTCTAAGGAAGTTATTGGGGTTTTTCACCTTTATGGTTTTCCCCAAGTAAACTCAGTGTCTCTTGTGTGCTTGCATTATTGTGTCCATGATTGATATGATGTACATGTTGTTCTCTCAGTTAAGATCCTAGCTCAGATTGAAGTAAATTCTGAAAAATTAACATGGTATCAGAGCTAGCCTAAAAGAAGGCATGGTATGGCATATATGACACTTGTTGCAATTGCAAAGCTAGGGCTTGATATAGAAAAAACCAGTCATTGTAGCACTTTCTCTATAAATAAATTTTGGCGAGGTTTCGGGGTCTGAAAATCATACAAAGAGAATATAAGATCGCCATGTACGTTGTGTCCAAAGGAAAACCTCTAATTTGTTGTACTGTCGGATTTATGATTTGTACAATATAGGGTTTCTGCCTCTTCCAGATCTCAGTCATAAACAGGTGACCTTGGAAAAAAGGTCATAACTTGGGCTAGGAAGCTCCAAATAAAATTTCCTAAAAATTAACAAGTAGTGCACGAACTGTCCTTTCGCAGGTAACTTTTTCAGAGGCCAAAACTGAACCAGTGACACATGGCATGCCATACAAGTTCTCTCTCATGTTTGATCCCATAAACATGTCACATTGCGACACTTGGCATAACTCTCTCTCAGATAATCCATTTGAGGTCAGACATGTGGGGTTGGAAATATGATATGTTGGGATATCACAGGAAATGTTTTTAGACCCTGTGGATTGAAAAGTTCAGAGTTACACCAGAAACAATCAGGTACATATTTTTGTCAAAATAGAATTATTTTTGAGCACCTTCATTCATGGCTTCCGGAATTTAGGGTTTCGGAGAAAGTTGGAATTTTTGTAATCAGAGACTATGGCTGAATGCTACTCTTCAAAATAGAAATTTAGAGACAAAGATCAGAATTTTTGTTTGGGAAGAAGGCCGGGCTTGATCAGACCCTAGTTCGGGACTTTGATCAGAAAAGTGAAAAATTAGGGCTTTTGCAAAAATGGGAATTTTTGAAATCTGTGACCATGGCTGGAAGCTCCTCAGAAAACTAGAATCTTAGAGATTTGGATCGAACCTTTTGATTGGGTAGAATGGTGGGATTTATCAAACCGTAGTTCGGGGTTATGTCTAGTGAATCCAGAAGTTTCAAAGGCAAATTTGAGGGGTGAAACTTTTCAGTTTTCAAATTCTGAGTATACCAGCTTGATCAACTCATCAAGGCGCATATTTCTATCCTTTCGGAAGTTTGAAATTCAAAGTTTGAATTTTTAGGGTTTCTCTGACAAACCCTAATCTAGCTCGAGATCGAGTTCCTGCAAATCAAGTGGATTGGGTTAAATCTAGAAGAGAATGGATTGCTCACCTGCATAAGTGAAGAAGTTCTTGTTTCAGAGGGAGATGAGGCTAAGGCCTTACATAAGAATATTACAAGCAATATTGACAGCTATGTTTCGAGATTTGTTCATGATTACGTTTATGGTATATTTGTCTTCATATTATTACGGTTAGTACAATCTTGATTAAATTTAGACTTGTCGTAGAACCTTAATAAAATTATGAATGCAGGATAGAAAATATTCATTGATTAGGGTGTTGACACTTATGATTGTACTAATGCATTATGGTGTTGTATGAGGTTTATGTTGTCTGCTAACATGAAATGTATACCAGGAAAGACAAATCATGTTCTAGTTCAAGAACATATGATCATGGTGACATGAAGACAAAGATTCATACATTGTCATGGATCACTTAGAAGATCTATCTACGAGGTATGTATAACTTGGTTCTATAATGGTTAACCTATGAGATATGCAGGTTACTAGCACAAATCATTGAAGAGAACAAGAAGACATCATGTGTGTATGCTAGACATAACTAGCTAACATAATAATCCAGGTATGTTTTTTCTATATCAAGTTAGAATCCTACCTTGTGATAGGATCTCTTATATAAGTATACATGGCATATTTGATAATGATTATTCATAGGTTTGAATAAACATGGGTATATGCATATTATGTTTCTTACCTTAATTGATGATATGACTAACCAGAAGAGTCATGAAAGTATAGGTTTGAGTAATCACGGGTTTAGGCATATTATGTTTCTCACTTTAATTTATGATATGACTAACCATAAGAATCCTTGAATACTAATGCTTATTATTTCTATTTGAAATGATCATGACTATACATGCTTAAGATTATTGTGTTTTGATAGTATTGAGAATATACTAATAAATGTATGATTATGTATGAGATCTCGAGGATATCACAATAATGATACTCGTAAGCATGCATAGTGATCGAGGATGGATATAAGTTCAAGGACAAGTAATCCAGGAAGCAAAGATCAAGAGGGAGCACACTTCAGTAGTTTCTGCAAGGATGCATATATTCAGAGGGAGTCGACCACTTCTCACAATCCACATTAGAATGCAGTTGCAAAGATCAAGAGGGAGTCCACCCAACAACCAAACAAGGATAAGTATTTGAATTGTCATTTCTTACATATTTGTTTGTTTAAATAATGTTGTTCAATGATGTATATGCTTATGTTCCTAGACTTAGGTTGTGTATTATGCATATTAGAATAATTGCATTAATGAACAATATAATACTAATATGCATGTGATGGGTAAGTGTCCTATGGCATTGTACAACATTCCATTGATACTTATCTAGAATGAAACCTCTTTGCTGACATGTTGGGAGTTGTGCACACTCTTAACAATGTTCTGGTAGAGATTGGAAGGCATCTAGAAAGTTACGGGATATGAATAAATGTTGTATTGAAGCATTGGCTATGATAATTGCATGATTGTATGACATATTTATTTATGTGTAAGAATTTGTTCTGAAAACTATGAGATGTTTCTAATCATGCAATTTAACTTGTTTTGTAGGAAAGATCGTATACGAGCACCTACAAAATAAGGACTACAACATTTGTTTTAGCAACAAAGTTATCTATTGAAGATATTGAATATATTGAAGTTCCCAAGATTCAAGAAGAATGCCATGATCAAGGAGTACCAGTCGATCATGAAGAATGATGTTTAGGATGCAGTCCCAAGAACTGAAGGGAAGTTTGTTGTGACTTCCAAATGGATCTATAAGATCAAGCATGTTGCAGATGGTAGCATGGAGAAATATAAAGCAAGATTTGTAGCTTGTGGCTTCTCCCAGAAAGAAGGGATTGATTATGGGCTCAAGTATGATGCGAATCAAAAGTTTAACCTGCAGGGTTATGTTGATTCAAATTGGGAAGGCAGTGCTGTAGATAGGAAGAGCACATATGGGTGCTGCTTCAGTATGGGATCAGGTGTGATCTCCTGGTTTAGCAGGAAGCAGTCCTGCGTAGCACTAAGTACAGCCGAGGTAGAGTATGTTGCAGCTTGTTCGGCTAGTTGCGAGGCAGTATGGCTCCGGAAGCTACTGTCTAAATTATTTGTTCTCCCGCTGGAGGCTACTAGTATTTTTTTGTGACAACTAGATTTGTGTGAAGATGTCTAAGAACTAGGTGTTCCATGACAGGTTGAAGCACACAGAGATCAAATATCACTATATCAGGGATATGGTGCAGAGAGGAGCAGTGAAGCTCCTGTATGTTGCGATGGATGAGCAGGTTGCAGATGTGTTGGCGAAGCCACTAGCCAGAGTGAAGTTCGAATACTTCAGAGAGAGGCTTGGTGTTCTTCAAATTGACAACACTTCGAGGAAGAAGTGATGGAGACATTTACTGAATCCATTCCAAGCATGGTGGAAGGAGGATCCTTCACATGGCTATGGATGTAAGCGTTGGATGATTACCATCAGGACGATGCTCCAGTTACCGCTCTATATATGCATCATGTTGGATGCTGGATATGATCAGTTGGATCATTTATATGTATGTATGTATGCATCATGTTGGATGCTGGATATGATCAGTTGGATCATTTGTATGTATGTATGTATGCATCATGTTGGATGCTTGTTATGATCAGTTGGATCATGTATATGCATATGCATCATGTTGGATGCTTGGACCATGTATCTGTATATGTTTCGGGTGGATACATTGTATGATCAGGATGATCATGTATGTTGATATATATCAGGTGGATACATTGTATGATTAGGTGGATCATGTATCATGATATGTATTAGGTAGATACTTGGTATGCATCAGGTGGATGCATTATATGATCAGAATGATCATGGATGACAAGCTTCAGGATGTTGCTCCAGATGACATGCATCAGGACGATGCAGTGATGATGATCAGGATGATCATATGTGATGACATGTATCAGGTGGATACATTACATAATCAGTTGGATTATGTGTGATGAGTTTCGAAGACACAGATGCACATGAGCTTTTCAGGCATGGTTGTAGATGTGTTCTCCCATGGTTGCGATGTAATTGCTGGGATTTTCTGACATGATGGCAGATGTGTTCTCCCATGGTCGTGATGTAATTGCTAGGGCCATTCGAGCATGGTTGTAGATGTGTTCGCCCATGGCTGTGATATAAGTGTTGGGGCCATTCGAGCATGGTTGTAGATGTGTTCTCCCATGGCTGCGATATAAGTGCTAGGCCATTTGAGCATGGTTGTAGATGTGTTCTGCCATGGATGAAATATAAGTGTTATGCCATTCTTGCATGGTTGTAGATGTGTTCTCCCATGGCGTAGATGTAAGTGCTGTGTGATGTGTATCTGGGTTGTGCTTCATGAACGACAATCATGAGTATCAGGATGATACTTTGTGGCCATGGACAGGTTGTGCAGATAAGCATATAATCCAGCCCTGGGAGGTTTGTAGATAGTCTTTCGAGGTTTTTCCTATGGCATGTAATGTGGCCTTGGGATATCTAGAAAACGCTTTTTCAAGGTTTTGGTTTGGGAGGACATATAATCCATCCCTAGGAGATCCGAAAGGTAGAGTTGTGTGCTTGTAACATCCTAGGATGCTCTTTCAAGGTTTTGTCCTATGGCATGTAATGTGCTCCTGGGAGATTCGACAGGTAGAGTCAAGTGCGCGTAACATCCTGGGATGCTACAGCTAGGTTTTGCCATGACCACATGTAATATGCTCCTGGGAAATCCAATAGGTAGAGCCATGTGCTCGTAACAGCCTGGGATGCTATATCCAGGTTTTGTGGTGAGATCACCTGTAATGTGCTCCTGGGAGATCCGACAGGTAGAGCTGTGTGCTCGTAACAGCCTGGGATGCTACAGCCAGGTTTTGTGATGGGGTCACATGTAATGTGCTCCTGGGAGATCCGACAGGTAGAGCTAAGTGCTCGTAACATCCTAGGATGCTTTAGCCAGGTTTTGTGATGCACATAATAAGTCCTGAGGATTCCACAGTATGGCCATTGATGATGAAGACCTGTAGGTGGTGGGCCTACATCCAATATGAAAAAGGACTGGCTCTATAGAAATTCCTATGACGAGTAAATTCAGAGATTGATTGAGATAGCAGCAGCAGTGATGATGATGATTCAATGACGATGATCCAGAGAAGAATACTTGTGCTAGAAGACTTGTGTCGAGAAATACCTTCCTAGTTAAGAGGGAGTGTTGATGTATATGTAACTTCAGAATGTATTTCACATATATGTAGCAAGCCCAAGAAGGAGCACTCTCATCACAAGAAACATTTTCAAAAGGGTAAGAAGGTTCTGAGATGCTACACTTGTAATGAGAAAGGGCACTTTGCTGTAGATTGTCCTAAGAACAAAAGGGACAACAACATGAACAAATTCAACAAGAAGAAGAAAAATAACAAAATAATATATCATGCTCATGCTGCTGAGGATGATGAACCACCAAAGAAGAAAGCTAGTACAGAAATTGATGACTCATCAAGTGAAGATGAATATGTTCTAATCTCTTCTCTCACAGGTACTATTTCTCATGGTTGTAATGATTGGCTTATTGACAGTGGGGCTTCCAAACACATGACTGGGTTTAAAGAATCTTTTGCAAATCTATCTGAACATGAGTCACCCCATAAGGTAAAACTTGGGGATGACTATCAATACCCTATCAAGGGAAGTGGAGAAGCCTCCTACAACCTATAATCTGGGAAGTCTTTGAAGATGAAAGATGTTTTATATGTACCTGGTCTCAAGAAGAACCTACTCTCCATGTCTGCATTGGATGCAAAAGGCATGAGGGTTGCATTTGTAGATGTCCAAGTACTTATGTGGCCAAAAGGTAAAACTATAGATGATGCAATAGTGATTGGAGAGCAAGAGGGAGGTTTGTATAAATTAAAGGGACAACCTAAACATGCCATGGTGCATGAATCCATGGAGCCAAGTGAACTATGGCATAGAAGGCTGGCACATGTGCACTATAGGGCACTACCAATTGCAAGCAAAGTAGTAGAGGGTCTTCTTGAAATCAAGACCAAGCATGAAGGTGTTTGCAAAGGCTGTGCAAAAGGAAAGAGCATAAAGGAGGAATTTCCAAGTAGTGAAAGCAAATAAAAAGGAATCTTGGAAATTATCCACTCTGATGTATGCAACCCGATGTCATCCAATTATCTGAGTGGGTATTTTTACTATGTCTCTTTCATTGATGACTTCTCCAAGAATACTTGGGTTTATTTCTTGAAGAACAAAGATGAAGTATTTGATAAGTTCAAGGAATTCAAAGCCTTGATGGAAAATCAAACTGATAAGAAGATCAAGATCTTAAGATCTGACAATGGTGGAGAATTCACTTCAGGTGATTTCAAGAAACTATGTAGTGATTCAAGGACTAAGAGGGAGTTGACTGCTCCCTACAATCCACAACAGAATGGAGTTGCAGAAAGGAAGAATAGAACAATCATGGAGGTAGCACAAGAAATGCTGCATGACCAGGATCTGCCTATGCATCTATGGGAAAAAGCAGCTAGGATAGCTGTATATGTGCAGAACAGAACACCACATAAGATATTGGACAACAAGACACCATAAGAGGTCTTCTCTGGTAAGAAGCCTAAAGTCAACCATCTCAGAATATTTGGTTTTCCAGTATACACTCATGTCTCAAA
The DNA here is from genome assembly GCA_027924585.1 of Larix kaempferi. Taxonomy (NCBI): domain Eukaryota; kingdom Viridiplantae; phylum Streptophyta; class Pinopsida; order Pinales; family Pinaceae; genus Larix; species Larix kaempferi. The sequence continues at coordinate 442,677 of BSBM01001063.1, forward strand.
GGAAAAGAGGACTAAGCTAGATCCTTCAAGAAAGAAGGGTATCTTTGTGGGCTACAGTGAAAGCTTGAAGGCTTACAGAATATACTTTCCAGGGTTCAAGAAGATTGATGTCAGCAGGGATGTAGCATTTGATGAAAACTCAGCATTCATCAAGTCAAGGAAGACACCTATGGAAGATCATGAAGAACCAAAGGAAACCAGATTTCAAGACACTACCATGATTGAAGCAATTCTAGATGTTGATCGTGAAATTTAAGATCTGCAAGAACCTGTAGATCCACCTTGTGAGAAGGACTCTCACAAGAGGAAACCTGCATGGGGTAGAGAGCTCATTCAAGATGCAAAAAAATATGGCATTCCATAAGAAGAACACTGAGCAAAGAATACCAACCATGTTGCTTTACTCTATGATATTATGAACAAAGAACCTTCCAGTTATGAAGAGTTAGCGAAAAAGAAAGAATGGAAGGATTCCACGGCCGAGGAATATCAGTCGATCATGAAGAATGATGTTTGGGATGTGGTCCCAAGACCTGAAGGGAAGTCTTTTGTGACTTCCAAATGGATCTACAAAATCAAGCATGTTGTAGATGGCAGCATAGAGAAATACAAAGCGAGATTTGTAGCTCATGGCTTCTCCCAGAAAAAAGGAATTGACTATGAAGAAACTTTTGCTACTGTAGCCAGATACACTTCCATTAGATCAGTACTTGCTCTGGTTGCAGTGATGAAATGGAAGATACATCAGATGGATGTCAAGGCTGCTTTCTTGAATGGTGTAGTCAAGGAGGAAGTGTATGTGGAGTAACCACTTGGTTTTGAGACACATGACAGGAAATCATATGTGTGTAGATTGAAGAAATCCTTGTATGGCTTGAAGCAAGCTCCCAGAACTTTGTATGGTAGGATAGATAACTTTCTATCAAGTTTGGGCTTTACCAAAAGTAAAGCAAATTCCAACCTTTACTACAAGGTTGAAGAAGGCAGTCCTGTGATACTACTCTTGTATGTTGATGATCTGTTTGTAACAGGTGAGGATAGATTGATTGCCGTTGTTACAAAGAGGAAGCTTGTTGTCGAGTTCAAGATGAAGGAATTGGGGATGATGCACTATTTTTTAGGCATGGAGGTGTGGCAAAGTGTAGATAGGATCTTCCTTGGACAAGGGAAGTATGAAGCAGAGATCCTGAAGAGGTTTGGGATGATGGACTGCAAGGCCACGGCCACACCTATGGCATCGAACCTGAAGCTTCTGTATGATGCTTCATCTGATCCGATTGATGTCATGGTGTATCGTCAGATGATTGGGTCCTTGATGTACCTGACAAACACGAGACCAGATATTTGCTTTGTGGTGAACACATTGAGCCAGTTCCTGACAGATCCGAGGAGTGTTCACCTGGTTGTTGTAAAGCATATTCTGAGGTACCTGAAGGGTACAATTGATTATGGGCTCAAGTATGATGCGAATCAAAAGTTTAACCTACAGGGTTATGTTGATTCAAATTGGGCAGGCAGTGCTACAGATAGGAAGAGAACATCTGGGTGTTGCTTTAGTATGGGATCAGGTGTGATCTCCTAGTTTAGCATGAAGCAGTCCTATGTAGCATTGAGTATAGCTGAGGCAGAGTATGTTGCAGCATGTTCGGCTAGTTGTGAGGCAGTATGGCTCTGGAAGCTACTTTCTAAGTTATTTGATCTCTCGCTGGAGGCTACTGGTATCTTTTGTGACAACCAGAGCTGTGGGAAGTTGTCTGAGAACCCAGTGTTCCACGACAGGTCGAAACACATTGAGATCAAATATCACTATATTAGGGATATGGTGTAGAGAGGAGCAGTGAAGCTCCTGTATGTTGCGACGGATGAGCAGGTTGCAGGTGTGCTGATGAAACCACTAGCCAGAGTGAAGTTCAAGTACTTCCGAGAGAGGCTTGGTGTTCTTCAGATTGACGACACTTCGAGGAAGAAGTGATGGAGACATTTGCTGAATCCATTCCAAGCATGGTGAGAGGAGGATCCTTCCCATGGCTATGGATATAAGCATTGGATGATGAGCATCAGGATGATGCTCCAATTATTGCTCTGTACATGCATCCTATTGGATGCTTGGATATGATCAGTTGGATCATTTATATGTATATGCATCATGTTGAATGATTGGATATGATTATTTGGATCATTTATATGTATATGCATCATGTTGGATGCTTGGATATGATTAGTTGGATCATTTATATGTATATGCATCGTGTTGGATGTTGGATATGATTAGGTGGATCATTTGTATGTATGTTTGCATCATGTTGGATGCTTGGACCATGTATCTGTATATGTATCAGGTGGATACATTGTATGATCAGGTGGATCATGTGTAATGATATGTATCAGGTAGATACTTGGTATGCATCAGTTGGATGCATTATATGATCAAGATTACCATGGATGATGAGCTTCAAGGTGTTGCTCTAGATTACATGCATCAGGATGATGCAGTGATGATGATCAGGTTGATCATGTGATGATGTACATCAGGTTGATGTATGGTGAGTATCAGGTTGATACTCTGTGGCTGTGGACAGGTTGTGCAGATGAGCATATAAGTAGACCTGGGAGATCTGGACAGGATGAAAAAGGCCTCGGATGCTCTTTCGAGGCATTGCCATGATGACATGTAATAAGTCTTGGAGATCTGGACAAGATGAAAAAGGCCTCAGATGCTCTTTAGAGATCTTGCTTGGCAAGACACTCTTTTAACATTTTGTGCCAGTCACATATAAAAGATCCTGGGAGATCCTACAGGTAGAGCTGTGTGCTCGTTAAATCCTGGGATGCTCTTGCGATGTTTTGTGATGCACGTAATAAGTCCTGAGAATTACATAGTATGGCCAGTGATGATGAAGACCTGCAGATGGTGGGCCTACATCCAGTATGAAAAAGGATTGGATCTGTAGAACTTCCTATGATGAGTAGATCATAGATTGATTGAGATAGAAACAGTAGTGACGATGACGATGATTCGAGAAAGATGATTTGTTGATGATGATCTAGAGAAGAAGTCTTGTGCCTGCAGATCTATGTCGAGAAATACCTTCCTAGTTAAGAGGGCATGTTGATGTATATGTAAATTTGGAATGTATTTCATATATATTTATTGTACTCCTATAGAGATGTATTATTCCTCTATACAGAAGTGTCGTCATTTGTATTGACAAGTGTCGCAAGTGGTGTAACTTGCTGATGGGTTATTAGACCACCTAGTAGAGGGGTCGGCCTGGAATAATGTAACCTGGGGTTATTAGGATGAGTTAGACAAGTCATCCCCATAGGTTTATTAGGCAGAATAGGACAAGTATAAATAGAGATCGGAGATCTCTATTTCATTCACTTCATTACTCACTTATCCATCACTCGAAAAGTGGCGCACATGTGAGGACGAGGATCATCTGCTAGGAGAAGACTATCTCTTGTACTTGGGTTGTACTTTGGTTGTATCATTGCTCTATCTATCTCTGAGGAAGTTGTGGGGTTTTCCACCTTAGGTTTTTCCCCATAGAAGCTCTGTGTGTCTATTGTCTCTTATGTTTGCCTCTTGTTATGATTGACATGATTGACATGCTTGATATGATTGATATGCTGTAGATGTTATTCTCTCAGTAAAGATCCTAGAGTATAACACTTTCATTAATGCTAAAAAATTAAAACTTTCATCAGAAAATCAACCAAGGGAAGAAGCAGTAGTAGTAGAGACAGAGATTGAGAAACCAATTTTTTCTCTTGAGAAAATAGATATAGATTCAATCGAAGAATACCAAGTATCCTAGCAACCAATCGCACAACTGATCTTGGAGGAAAATGACAAAGATAAAAGGAACCAAGAATTGGAAGAAGAGCTAGATAACAAAGATAGCATAATATTGGACTTAGAAGGACAAACAAGTAAACAAGAAGATGACATGGTTGACATAGACAATGAAATCAAAGAACTAAAAATCCAAGTGACAGAGTTGCAACTAGACATCTAAGGTGAACAAATTTTACAAAGGACCATATAGACCTTATGAGAAAAAATAAATAGTTTGTTTATAAAGAAGTGCAATTTCTTTGAAGTAATCCAAAATGAGTTGGATATGGAAACATCTTCCAAAGAAGAAGGAAAAGCTATAGAGAAAAAATTGGGAAATATGGATAAACAAGTAATTCAAGTTATCGATACCCGCATGAAGTTGGTACCCAAAAATGTTGCAATAACATCATGTGAGCACATAAAAACAAAGACATGGATGCGCCTATAAACACGCATACGTGCTACTGTTTCAGAAATCGTGATCGTCCATGTTGGTGAGTTGATGTGGATAAAATAAGAGCGTATGCACTATTAAAAGAACACATGTGTATCTATATAACCACGCCAAAAGATTGTGCACACGTGTTAGTAACGCATATGCAAAAATAGAAGTCCACGCATTGTTAATGTGCACGCAAAAAACATGCATGCGCACTCCTGTGTTTTTTTCACACTCCACAGGTTTGTTATCACAATAAAAAGCCCGCAGGCGAGGATTGGAGGATTTGGAGCGATGCGAGTGCATTTGGAGAACCCAACTACCTCCCACTCAACATCAAACTCAACCTCCACTCCATTGCTGCCAATGCCTCCAGGTATGTGCTCAACCATTCCTTTTTTTTGTTTTTCATTTCAATTATAAATTAAAAAAAATTACAATCAATTAAAAAACAACAATTTTTCCATGCAGATAAATTACACCTAACAAAATGAGAAACACACCACAACCATCAGAGGAAACCAACGAAACCGAACCATCATACAATAACATTAACATTGGAATGGACAATGAACACGATGATGAACCATTTGAAAACCCCGAGGATGAATTACATCAATATTTAAACCAATCAAGGGTCTTAAGTGATCATTTGAATAGAACCAAGGAACCCTCTCAGGTTTCCCTTGCTACATCATTGGAAAACAACATTGAATCTATCAACATTGCCCACAGTGAGATCACTAATCTGAGGCCAATATAGGGCTCCAATGAGGGAGCACTATTTCACCGAGATATCAAAAGAACAAATTAAAGACCTCGACATCACAAAAACACAATTGTACAACAAATTCATATATCCCAGGACAAGGTAGCCTCCAGATGTGAGGAAGAGATGAGTTTGCATGGACTGGTGTAATTACCAGCCATGGAGAGATAAATGGAGAAAGATATGGTTTACAGTGTTTGAAAATCCTCCATGCAATAATTTGGAGGTCCCACACTATAAGGCTTAGGAAATTGTGGGTTGAGTTTGAGTTAGTCTACTACGTCAACTATTTTGAAATCACTGAGTTTCAGGGTGTCGGTCTTGGCTCTACCCAAGATCGACCTAAGGCCCGCCACAACCCACTCAAAGGATCAGCTGCACCTAGGAGAGAGCCAAACCCCCCTCCTCGCCACCTGGGTTTGGTAGCGGCCTAGATGAGATTGATGAATTTGTTAGATGTTCCACATGTCATCTCCTTAGACATACCACATTTGTGGCTATGTCTTCACAAAGTTGAGAGGACAACGATGAAACATACACTACTGCACGGTCTATGGGTGGTGGCTGGGACAGACCAAGTAAAGGTGGAACCCAGGATACGCCATCTAGTTTGACTAGAAAAACGGCACATCGTTATTCTCACTGTGGTCATTCTTTCCACGGTCCTACGCAGCAACACGCCACGGAGAGCTACATGGACCAGGTTAGCTATTGTTTTATTTAATGTTCAATTATTTATTGTATGTTATTAAATATCGTATTTTTTAATATATTTGAATTTTAATTACACATTGTTGACTTTATTTTTTTTAATATACAGTTATTTACGGCTGAGTCTCCATCTTCCAGGTGGGAGAACATTGGTTCCTTCGGCCTAGACGGAGCCATGGCAATAGTACAGGAGATTGCGGCACGATACACATAGGTAACTTCTTTACTTTGAATAATTAGATCCATTTATGAGTAATTTGTGTTCAGTAATAAAATATCTATATCTCTAATCTCGCATCTTGCCTTCCTTTCTCACACAAATTAGTTAGCCCCGAGTAATAATTTTTATTATTATCATCATTTAAAACTAAAATAAAAATGAATAATTCTCACAAAACATGTCTATCATATTATCATCGGATTTTAAAGTTGTGTTTATCATATTGTCTAAATTCTTGAGAGCTATAAATTTATATAATGTAGCCAAACAAAAATGAAACCTTATAAAACATGAAAACTAAGAAAACTAGACATGTGTTCATGTTCACTTTAGGCATCCTTTGCTTCTCCATTTTCAACTTCTTTCATTTATGATGCTACTTGTGCTTATTCTATGTCTTCATAATCACCAAGATCCCATTGAATTGTGAAGTCTTTTGGATGAATACCGTTCACTGAACCTATGGAAACTATAGGGTGTTCAATCGAAGATTTATAGTTTCAATCAAAACCTACTGTAATGTTACGAGAAATTTCTAAATCTGTAACCAACTTCTCTAACCTTTCACTCTATGCTGCCATTCTCTTTTCCATATCCAAATGCCTAGCCAATTGGGCTTCATGATGACTACATATACTTTGATTAATATGCAAACTTACCTCTTGTAAGGTGTTCATCTGTGGTGATAAGCACCTTAGGACCTTGTGAAGTTCTGTAAATCCACAATGAACACACTCATCATGTTGGTTGTTTTCTTCCATAGTACCAACATAAATTAAAAGATAAAGGGTGCTTGGAGAAATAACCTTAATTGCAAAGAAATTTCTTAAGTATCCATTGAGATCACCTAGACAATAAACCAAAAAAGGATTGCCTAAAAACCAAGAGTTCAAGTTTTCATCCACAAACCAACATTGCCAATTGAAATAATCATGTCATAGTACAATAATTAACAAAGAAACAAACCAAACAAAAATATTTCCATCCTCTTCACTACCCAACAACATTCACCACAACCCCTACAAATTATGAAGTAGCCCAAAACCACATTTTGGCTCAACCCAACTTACCATATGATGAAGTTTCTTGGCATTAATAGTCAGAGATATCCTACGCGCACCAATATTTTCCATCCGAACCAAATTAAAACTCCCACTAGAGATTAATCCAAGTTCAAGTGTGCATTGATTACTTGAAGGAGGAGGACTTAAAAGTGATTTCCTAGACCACATCTATTGCCATTGATCACATAAATTCCACTAAGTGTGATTTCTAATGTATTTCATGAAGGAATTAAGTGAGTTATAACACTCCTTTTTCCAATTTGACCATCATATTCACCATGGTTTATGTAAATTTGGTATCACATGATCAAAGAATATGAAAATAATCAATAAATTCAAACTTTGTAGCTATACCATTAATAACCCTAATGATTATAGAAATGGGAGAGAAATTTCCAAAATATGTAATTCCTACTTGACCAATGATGAGAGAAGAGTCCCCAAAAATCAAAACATTCCTAATTTGTAAATTCTTCAAAATGACCATTCTTTGATATAAAGAGAGAACACTTGATTGTCTATTCATGCTCCTAGTCCCTAAGTGAAGGCTAGTTCTTGTTTTACTTTGTGGTTGAAGATAACCCCTTGTACTTATTGCCCCTATGTGCTTATCTCTATTGTTGTTATTGTAGCGATTGGTTTAAAGCTCTATATGTTGTGTATTTTTGTGTGGATTCTTGAGTCATTGATGTCATTTGTAGGTTGGTGGAACCTAATTTTTTAATAGAAGAAATGATTGCTAAACCTGAGAAAAAGAATTAACTCTACCATATTTTAAAGAAAAATATAAATAAAACAATGGCACATTCATAGTTTAAACAAGACATACATTGGAAACTTCTCAAGGATAAAACCAACAAATTAAGAACACAGGATTCTACCTCCAATAAATATTTCCATCTCTCTCCTAGTTGCCTCATATCAAAAAGTTAATTCACTTAGTATATTTGTGCTCTAATCCAATTTATATTACTACTCTTACAAGGTATTCATAGTGATACTGCAAACAACAAATCAATCACTAATTCACCCACAATACTCTCTACTTACACCTAAATCACCTTGCCATTTCATCTCCTAAGTCTACCTACCCTACCAAATTGGTATACTTGTCACACTTCCATCCTAAACAAACCATATCACTTGGTGCAAATGTACGTCAGATCTAAGTTGTCCCTATACCATCAAGCCTAAAGCCATAGTATAATCTTTTCCTACAACTTTACTCGACTTCTTGCATACCACAAACATAGTTACTTCAATCCGAAACTAAACTTGAGCTGATATTTCTACTGCTGGTATAATCATATCATATTTTGATTAACATTTAACCCTATAATAAAATCACACATAACTCTCATAACAAGGTAATCATTAACTTATGTGATCATCTACTCCCTATTGTTGGATATTACATTTTTATCGCTATCATGGAAGTAATTGTTGGTCTCTAGTAATCATCTCACTTTAATATGAAGTAATTGCATCCATGTTGTTTAAGTACTATCATTGTCATTGTGTTTAATATTGTTACTACTATTTTTATAAATTCAATCTAAATATTGTAGTGTTTGCACAGGTGTCCGCAGGCTCCAGCGACCAGCCATCCCCACCGGGGATCAGCATATCTCCACGTGTGCAGGTATCGTGTGTATTAAAGTATAAATTTAATTTCAAATTTGATGAATTTTCTTTGAATATTTAAAAAATTTTGTATTAAACTATGAGGTTATAAATGTGTATGTAGGTGAGAGCACCTCAGCCTGCCAGTGCCACTATCCCTCCCTCCTCGGCCTTTCGTCCACCGTATATGTCAGTTCTAGCCCCTAGAATAGATGTCTCCTTCCATGCATCCCTCCCCACCCCCTTCAATCCATCCCCCTACTCCCATCTAGCACCACACTTCCATCCATCTCCCCCTTCTGTTTCATATCCTTCATTCCATCACCCCACCCCAACCCTTCCACCACCTCCCTTACAGTTTCCCATGTTTCCACCCTCCCCCTGTGACCACGATATAACACCCATCCACATTCACCCATCCCTCCACCGCAACACAAACCTCTCCCCCCCCCACATTCCCCCACCAACCTTGCTTCCCCTTCCACAGTGGCCCCATCCATATTACATCTAGTTGGGGTTTATCACCCTAGACATGCATCTCCATTTCACCCACGCCAGTCCATGCTTCCTCCTTCCACCTCTCCTTCTTCCATTGTGCTCCCTAGTGGTGTAGCCACCGTCTATTTGGATACATCCACCCCTATACCATTTACCCTAGCATCGGAGTAGGTTGTCCAGCCAACTACTCCATCCGCCAGCCCTGAAGACCAGGTGGTTGTGTTCACGGCAAGATTGACTAGTTTATGAAAATATCGTTCAATTTTAACGAAAAATAATATAGGAATCTAATTTCAACATTTATCTGATTGTTCTAAATGTTGAAGGGTGGCATAATTGAGAAACTTGGGGCATGGAGGAGAGAAACCCCCTCACGACTTACAGTCTCTCATGCAGTGAGTTATTTAAGATTTGAAAACTATTTTTATTTTTAAACTGTGTTTTATACTTGTATAATTGCCAAGAAAAGTTGACATATTATTGTTGTCATTTCAGGGCCTAGGGAGATGTGGTCCAGGTCGCCAAAAGGACCCATTGTCCTCTAGCTCGAAGAAGAGTAAGATCAATTTCGGAGATGCACCTGGGAGTGCTGAGGATGGGCAGGAGGATTGAGAGACCCTCGTATGTACACTAGCCACGATGTGGCATTTTGGGCACTAGTTTCCGTATTTTGTATAGGGCACGAGTTGCCATTATATAGACATTGGGTACGATGTTCCATTTTTCCAAAAAGTGTATATGTTTGGATCGTTTTTGCATATTAATAGATGAATCTACACTTGTCTATATGACTTTGTCTTTGATTGCATTTTTGCATACATGAATTTGTCTTCAATAACAATTTTATGGAAAAGTTTTCACATACATACACATGTTATTTCTAGACACCAGTGACCTCAATATGATTCCCTTGTATTTGAATGGGTCTCCATACAAGGATTTATACTACATGTTCTATGTGGGTACATTGAGAATGTACTAATGGCATTTTTTAGAGTAAATTGTGTTCACATACAACATACACACATTGAGAAAATTCACATACACACATACACACAACATCCAACATACAAACATCAAGAAAAATCACATCCAATATACACACATCACACAAGAAAATTCACATACTCATAAACAAATCAAAAACATCCAAGTGTAGAGAACTCAATGTGTTTAAACAATGAAAGTGTAACCAATATATGTAATTTAACATTTAATTCAATATGTCACTTCAAATCAGCCTTCTAAACTTAGTTATTAATGCATACAAATTCTTCTAACAATAAAAAAAGGGAAACCAACCTTATTTTATGCAAACCAACACTTACTTGTCACCAATAGAACCATCTCTCATAAATACTATGGCCCCAATACAAATTTTCCAATTTTTTTTTACAATTGTCTTCCTGAACACATCCACAATGGCCATATTCGCATGTGGGAGCCGAAAGAATCCAAGTCCACTCATCGGTTAGGGTTCCGTTCCCCTGGAGCAAATCCTCAAAGTGTCCCTGAATGGCTACGAGGTGCATGGAAAAAAATCTAGTAGCACCAAAACCGTGACTCCGGTCGTGAATCCGTCAATTTTGATGGATTCATGACCCTAGGATTTAGTTCCCCCCCCCCCCACACCATGCGTCCAATGCCCTGAAACAGTGCCTGAATCTCCTCTAATCCTATTTCATGAATGTCGTCTTGTTTGACAATTCCAAAAGACAAATATCTCTATATAATATTGAGAAAAAAGACCAAATTAATTCCATAGAGTATCCATTTCGGTGAAGTGAGTGAGTTATAAGACCCTCACTTATAAATCATATGGTACCATAGAAATTGAATCCTTGACTATGGTGTGGCTGCTAGAACTTTGAATAAAAAGAAAACTCAACATTTGCAAAGAAAAAGTATAAAGTTTAGAAGACATGTAGCCATCAATGTATAGATTCAATAAGATCATATGACATGGAAGATAAGGTCTAGATGTTTGACCATAGAACAGTAGATATGGAGAATAACCTTGAGACAAAAACAATACTTTTTCTATTGCTAAATAATCAATATCAAGAATAACAATTTAAACAGATAGTCAAAAGGCGAAGAGGCTCACTTAGATGATGACTCGGTTGCACTAAGGGTTGGTAGAGAAGGAAGAAGCATTTGTAAAGCTACAAGTAGTCACGCAAGAGCACAAGTGACTTTGAAGTATATTTTTCAATGTTTGATGAGTATAAAGTGTGTATGGGTGGAGCTAAGTAAGGGGAGATAGAATTAGTGTGATGTAGGATGGTTTTAAGATGACTTAGAAGGATTTTAGTGATGCCTTAAGGGGTTTTTGTAGATCTGATAAAACATAAGAAAAAAAGGATTTTTCTTCCAAGAGGGTCGCTTAATAACACATGTATGTATGTACGTATAAAAAAAAATGCATGTACCAACAAAATAACATAAAGCTACACATATTCCAATGTAGAACATAATAATCTTTGATGCAATTCTATCTATTATGTAAATTTCATTGATCTCATTCAATAAATCCATCTAGATCCTCTCTATTGCTAATTGTCTCGATCAATATCTCATGCTTCGAGTGATGAAGGAACTAGCGTACCTTGGTTGAGCTCTTGCTTGACATTGTCTATAGATGGATGATTGTGCAAACGATCAAGTTTGTGAAGTGATACACCATTGAACCTAGTTTGTAATCCATGAATACATACCCACTAGTATTTCTTGACTTCCCATCTACTGTAATATTTAAACTCTTAACCACCATCGAGCCAATAGGAAATTCATTTCCTTCATCATCGATTAATGATCCGTTGAGGGTTTTCTTACCTTGGATGCATCGTTCCAACCAATAATCTATGCCCCATTCATTGTCTTTCGGGGCAACAACTACGTATGTGTGTCTTGGTTATACAAGATCTGAGATATGGTCATAGTCTATCGAAATCGCTGATTGGCCCTCCTCTAAATGGGTTGTTTCAACAACTACATGTGGGTCTACTGCAAGTGAAACACAATCCCATTCATCAACCCAGTCCATGCATTCGCATTCATCTCATTGGCCATTGCTACAAGGGTTGCAAAATAAAGCATGTTTCTGTGTCCATATTTCAAATAAGGGGTTGTTTGAGCTTCGAACTGAATGAAATCCACGTGTTCCTTGTACTGTGCTGCAACTATAGGAATGTGATCGATCTATGTCAACCACTTGCCAAAAATTTCTTATGACACGTCCTACCACTGTTGATGTTTGCTTCTCTCTTGCTCGGTATGACATTGTTGCAGAGCACCATTGAACTATGGATTCTGCATCTCAGATATGAGGGTTTGTCATAAACCTCATCTCTGCCCTTCGTAGTGTGGTCTTGATGCATGCATCGGCCCCATCATGCTCGCCTTTGCTGTTCCCAGTCTCAAAGTAGTTCCAGATATGCAGCGCATTCTAAGTCTTATGCAAAATAATCATCCATTGGAATACTCTGGCATTTTTCAACGGGCCTGCACAACCATCTAACCATATCCAATGTTGATCCATCCGTATATCTCTATCCTTTAACTGATCATAGAAAATTCGAAAACAATGTTGCACATAATGCAGGTCATGGGTTCTATCATCACTTATGTAAAAGTTTGTCTCCTTTAGTATTATCCTCAAGTCATTGCTGCTCTCCGGCCCATGCCTATACGTAATATGTACCGTGATGCTGAATTGGTCTAAATGGTTGTATTGACTCTGAATTTCATTTTGTGGCTAAAGGGTGTAGTTTTCTACAAAATCCACAATTTACACTATGGTTCCAACAAGAAATGTGTCCCTGCATTTTCTGTATTGCTCATCTTGCCATTGCACTACATGCACATGCTGAACATATTGCTCGGTTTTCTTGTATAACTTGTTGATGCCTCAGAAATCATAGCATCAATTAGCAAGGGATTCTCCCCGGTAGATAGTCCCAATTAGATCGTCCACTATTTGATGTAGGGAATCTGTCCAGTTAACGGTTCCGGCTACCGTAAGATCTAAAGATTCTTACTCTTGCATCGGTTGCGGCCCAATCCACCGTTTAGTTATTTTATTTTAAAGATGAAATGCAAGTGCCCTAAGCTAAATGTAGGTAACTGATCTAAACTAAACTAAGACTGTGCAAACAGATTTAATCTATCCTTGCAAGGAGAAAATTGTAAAGATGGGAAATAAACTGAAAGAAACATCTAAAGATTAGACAGATAGTTATTCAATCATAAAGATGCATCTACAGCAGAATACAAAAGATATTAAAGATACCTTTAATTCAGTTAATACATTCCATTACTCATTTGAGAGAGATATCTTTGCATAGAAAATAGAAGAACCATTCATTACAGAGAAGTAATTCACAAAAGTAAAGAAAGATCTCACGGCATATGGATGATACGAGAGTAATCCAGTAAACATTCAATGCATCTTTCATGCAAAAATGTAGTCTCCCAGGCTTTCATTAGGCAAAATCGAGTTCCTTCTACATGCAGAGAAGTAATTCACGTACAAGATAGAAAATGTCTTTCACCTACCAAAAATCGCAGTACTATTCACTAACTATCTATTTATAAGTTTACAAACTGCCTCCAGGGCTACCACTTGTCTTTTCTCCTTTAACTCTTTTAATTTTCTTTAAACTCTTTTCCAAAAAATAAGTGACTCGTGGCACCCTTTACATAACAGAAACAAAAGAGGACAGTTGTCCCTTTGACATTATGATTCGATAACATGGAAGGAAAATTCGATGCATCATGGCTATCGAGCTAGCTTTGGGGCGGTGCCTCTGCTACAGCTGGAGCAACCATTTCGGAGGGCACTTCTATCTCAGCTAGTGCCTCTGCTATAGATGATGATGTGCCTCTATTGATTAATGTTGTTGATGTTGCCTTCCTATTTTCTTCTTCAATGTAGCTGAACCAAATACCAATGTCTCTTATGACAACATTGGCAGGCGAAGGGAGCAAGATCTTCTTTGAAGTTACATGCTTGCCGAGCTTTGCCTCGATACCTTGCATTTCTATTATTGCTGTCTGGCAGATTTCATGGAGCACTTGAGCGTGTATTGAAGGCAGCATGATGCATTGATGGAGGTCCTCTGTGGTTAACACATCGATTCTTCTCACATATTCCAATTGAATATTCAGCTCATCTTTTAAATTGGAGAGGCACTGCTCTTTACTTGAAAATTCATTAAGGGTGTGGGGAAATACAACCTTAAACTTTACATGCACTTCTTGAATCTTTTGATAAAGGCTATTACACTTTCACATTGTAACCTGGATCACAGCAATTAGCTTAGCACTACAGTTCCTACAAAATTCCATGAAGGCTACATCTTCCTTAAAATCAACCACAGGTTTGAAAGGGAGGTTCTTGGGGAAATCCACCTTCCCTTCTCTCCACTCCATCTGGCTTAAAATATTAGCTTTTACTTGTGTATACTTGTTCTTTATCCTGACAGCTTCAGAGTTGATTTCCTTCATTCTGTCTAGCATGGCCTTTAGCTTACAAACTTCTTCAGTAAGCAGTTCTTGCTTCTCATGCATTTGCTTGAGTACATCACAGGATTGCTCATGAAATGGAGTCATATCCATTACTCTGTTGTTTGCTTGTTCTAGCTGCTCAACCAACAATTGCTTATCTTCCTCTAACTGGACAACTTTGGCTTTGGAGTCGTTCTTCTCTGCTTCAAGTACCATCATTTGGACTTCCAGGTGTTTCTTCTCCTCTTCCAGGTGTTGGTATTTATCTGACAACTATATGTGATTGGATAGAAGGTGATCATATTTCTTCACTATGAGTTCCCTATAGGACTGCTCGTTTTCCACGGTGTGCTACAACCTACGAGCCCTTTTCTTGGTTGACTTGAATTCACTTACCATTTTAATTACATTATCTTCGCTCGCTTTTGCTGCGGCTACAATAGCAGATGCCATGGCCACAAAATCCTTATTTGTGTTCTGCATAATAGTGGTTTCCAGATGGGTGACGATATCTGACTCGAAAATCCTCTTCAACCTTGTCTCTAACGTCAAAACAATAGATTTCCTATCCCTATTATATACAATTCTGTTCCACTGGGACACAGTATGATCTTTTGATGGGGTGAAAGGGATCACTGGGAGATTTTCTATGGGGACATTATCTTCAGTGGGCGGGGTATGTACCAATTGGGATGAACCCATGTCCATGTCCTGTGTATTAGAACCACTAGCTCGTGCATCTTCATTTTCCTTGTTTTATTCTTCAGCCTTGCGCCATCTTTCTTCTTCTTCAGCCTTTAGCCGATTTTCAATTGCCTCCCTCTCTTCCTACTCTCTGGTAGCTTGCTGCAATCTCACCTCTTCTAACTCTTGATCTCAAAGCCTTTGGGATTCTTCTTCTTGTAGCCTAAGAGTTTCTGCCTCCTAAAGCTTAAGGGCTTGTTCTTGCTCCTTCGGCAACTTGTCAGCAATTTCTTTCTAAGTTCTATCCGCTTCCTCCTTTAGCCTCTTCTCTTCTTCAGCAAGAGATTCCGCTACTTCCTTTTCTTTCTGTGACTTGCCTTCTTGGGAACTTTGGACAGTGGTAGAGCTAGAGCTTGCTCCACCTTTGCAGTGGAAGATTTGCAACTCAGTCATGTTGCGGATTCCCCTATATACTTCTTCATCCTCATCGTAATAATGGGCATAATCAAAGTGGGCGTACAATTCTTTACAGTGCTCTGCAACTTTGTTTTGTCTGTCATTTCTATGAAATATTTCTTCCCCGAAATGAAAACCTTTTAACTCTTGAATGAATTCCTCGGCAAATGCAACCCTTGAGAACTTATAGGCTCCCACACAGAATGGCAGAGAAGGGAAGGAATCCTTTTTCAATTTATTCAAAAATACTCCGATTCCATCAAGAAAAACTTGCATAACTGCTTCTTTCTAAACTATATAATAAGTAGAATATCTGGGCAAGATCTATGGTGGCTTGGAGCCTCCATACGTTCTGATATAAGTACCATCTTCGGAAAAGTAGAAGTCGCCATAATTTTCCAGCATTGCCATGGCATTCTCTGATAAGCAATTGGGTTCTTCACTAAACATTTACTCATACAGAGGTATGATGAACTCCTCACAGATGTGTTTGTAATGCATCCTGTAATTTTGAGCCCACAGTATTTTATAGGCAGTATAGACCGGGGAGTTGGACTAGTCCCAAACCCATCCTAGCTTTGGGAATGGGGGCTTTGCCAGAATGCAAGCAACAAGATATGAAGACATGAAGAATTCTGACTTCTTTATAGCCAGTCCTTTCTTGGCTGTGGCCACAACGGATGACAAACTATTTGAAAGGATAGTTTCCCAATCAAAGACAGTCCCCTTAAATGCCACATAATGAATGATCGGTGCCCATTGTATCCTATAGACAGTTCCATCGGGCATGCCGAAAATTCTACTTAACATGAGGGCGATCATCCGAAAAGGATCTCTCAGATTTTGAACTTCATATTCCTCACTATCTCTTCTTCTTAGTTGCTTTCCTATGATTAAATTTTTTTTATCCATTTCAAAATTGTCCATCTGCCCCAGCCATTCATCATTTAGTGGTTGCTGAGAACGTGGTAATTTGTAAGCCGCTGCAATATAGGATGGATGGAACAAGGTGAATGAATCTCCTTTGCTACCATGCACCACTCTTGTTTTTGGGTTTGCATGCTCTAGGATCCACCCAATCACTTCGGAGCAAGGAAAGAGCTCATGGCGTGTGGAAGCTTTAGATATACCAGAGAATTTGATATTTTGATAGATGTGTTCTTCCTCCAGGAGCGCTCCTGGGATGTCTTGGTCTCTGATCATACGATAGATATCTCCCCATTTGACTTCAGGGGGAACACCTGTGGTGGACTTGGTGTCTTCAAACAATGTTTCAAATATTGGTTCCATGGGCTCGACCTCATCCATCCTAGCTTTCTTTCTGCTGCCTTTTGGCATTTTAGCTTGACCTTGTCAAGCAACCACACATGACTAAACATAAGATTGCCAAAATGACGTAGAATATAGAGCAAGACGTAGGAAAATTAAAATATAGGATTAGCATAGTGATAGATAATATTGAGAAATGAAGATAAGTCATTTCGGGGAGGGGCCGCTAACTGAGTTGTATTTTTTATTATTATTTGTTCAGGATTTCTTCAGACGACAGCGCGAGTGGCGCGATGGGTAAAATCCGGCCTGGAAGGTTGAAGCTTGTAGGTTCAAGGGATTGTAGGGGAAGGCTGAACGGGAACATGGTTAGAAAATACAGGTTTGGGAACGACCAAAATAACAACACATGCATACGTGTACCGGCCATGCATCCCACATGGGGTATCATTACCGAGAAAAGGATTTACACAATTAGCAAAATAACGAAACAGTGGCAGAGCCACCTACCTGGAAAAAGATTGTTGGTTTTGCGGAGGTTGGTTATGCTGCGGGTGAGCTAAGCTGGATCAATCTAATAGCTTTGAAACGGTGTTCTCCGGTACAAATTCTAACAATAGAAACAAACCAAACTCCCCAGAACCTTATATAAAGGTTGACACATGTGGGAAATTAGTAGATTGGTGGAGGTTTTAAAACGCGTATGGCGGGGTCACCTCAACACATTTGGTATTAAAGTGTAACCGCTGAAAGTAGGAGGAAGGATGAGCTCACTCGACATTGCATTGAAGAATCATAAGTTCTATCTGCAGTTTCGGCGAGAGTTACTGAGTTTAAGCAATGTCGCGGTGGAAACTTGCAAGTTCCATCCGCAGTTGAAGGTTTTGCGACTTGAGTAACGCGTCTGCCCGTTGCGGCCAAAGATTTGGAATCGTTACGTTGTTGCCGTAAAACTTCATGAGTTTTCTGCCATTGCGGGGACACTTGCCAAGTTTGTTCAAAGTTTTATTTGCGCCTTGGTAAAAGAATGATGAGAATCTTCTACCGTTGCAGGAAAGATTCTTGAGTTGGTCCGTTGTGGCAGGAGGACTCACCGAATTCGCCCGAAGTTTCTGATGGACTTGGCAATTTCGCCCGAAAGGTACAAGGTAAAAATATTTGATGAAAGAGGCACCAGTTGCAGCCGAATTTTATGAGTTCTTCCGTTGTTGCGGGTGGAAAGATTGAGTTCTTTCGCCGTTGCGGGTGAAAAACTTGAGTTCTGACTTAGAAGAAAAAGATCAATAAAATGAAAAGAAAGGTTTCTCCTACAAAATCTAAGTATGACAGAACTTCTAAAAAAATTTTAACTCCTAAGTAACTTTATAAAAGAAGTAAAAAGGAGGGGCCCCAATATCTACAAAACATTTCGGGGGGTGTCATAGCAACAACAATTGGCGATTCTCTGGTGAACACAGATCTCTTAAAAAACACTCTCCTTTGGGGTAGAAAACTTACAAACTGTTGAAATACATGAGTGATAAAATGTCTCCATAGTTGAGCTTTTCATGAATGCTATGATCAACCTCATCATCATGGTCATTTTGGGAGAGTGTAACTTAGAATCATACTTCTTTCCAAATCTCTCAGGTCCTGAGTATGAAGTTCATTTTAGAATTCTTCCTCTTAGAGATCAACTTTAAAAGACTCCATAGGATCGTAACAATATCTTACAGTCATATTAGTTTATTCCTCATTCCCATGCTATTTATACCCTTTTGGATATTTCTTGATGACTTTTGTCGTTTGAGTCTTCCAGAAATGAGTTTCTTCAGCTTGCATATTTGATTTCTCTGGTTCTTCAATCCATAATGTCCTTTTGTGTGAGTGATAAGTTTGTTTGATTATCATGCCTCACTGACGGAGAAGAACCTTGTTGAGCTGATTTATTTGGACAGCTTTCTTGACTGAAAATGCTTAGTATCCCTCTATCATGCTTTGATTGAGGCAAGAATTTCTGGAAATCAACTCTCTAAAATAATCCTTTTGGCTTTTGTTCGTAGCATGGGATCATTTTAAATGCCATATATCTGTAATACATGCTTCCTTTCCATGGGTCTGATTATAGCGAAATCCTTGAGGCAGATAATTATATTAAAGTGAATGGAGCCCCAAGATACTAGGAAAGAAACGTTGAATCTTAGTTATTAAAACAGGGTTGCTTTGACCAATCAGCGAAAGGATCTCTAATATTCCTAAAAATCAATCATTGAAGACAAAGTCACCAAAACAATTCTTTGTAAGTGATTTCCACCCTTTCAGGATTGAGTTTAGCCCGGAGATCTATCTTCTGCCTTACCAACAGCTGAGCTGGATTTTATTGAAGGATAAAAGAAAACATCTGAGTGTAGAAAACAAAAAACTGACTTCAAAGAAAAGATAAAAAGACAAAACGAAAACAAAAGTTTATGTACAAAGGAGACTTCACAGGACTATGAGAAATACTGTTTCAAAGCAAGGCCATTTAGAGGCAGGGTTACCTCCTCTCCTTGTAAATGTTTCAGTTTGTAGGTATTTGGGCCAAGCTTTTCAGAAATTTGGTAAGGTCCTACCAATAAATGCTGAAATTTTGTATGCATTCCTTTACCTTCATGGGAACAGTCCCATTTCAGAACTAGGTCACCTACTTCAAAAATTCTTTTTCCATATTTTCTCTTATCGAACCACCTCTTGACTTTGTTTTGATGTTGGCAGAATTGGTCTTTAGCTTTCTCTTGGGATTCTTGAAGTTTCAGCAAGGTGTTAATTCTAGATTGTAAAAGCTGGCTACTGGAACCTTGGGAGGCTTAGGCCAATTGCAAAGATGGGAGTAAGATGTTGGGAGGGAGGATGGATTATTTACCATAGACAAGGGTATATGGGGAAACCCCTAAAGCATGTTTTGGAGTAACCCTATCTCCCCATAAAGTATTTGGGAGAGCTATGTGCCAACTCCTCTGATTTTCAATCACAGTTTTCTTAAGAATCCGAATGAGATTTTTGTTTGAAGATTCAGCTAATCCGTTTCCTTGAGGATAATAATTGGCTGAATAGTGTAAATTAATTCCTCTCTCATAAACAAATTCATTTATCTTAAAAGATGAAAAATAAGTTGCATTATCAAAGACTAGGGAAATTCGAACCCCAAACTTGGTTATGATATTTTCCTTTAGGAAATTGATAACTGCATCTTCGTTGATTTTGCGCAATGGGACAGCCTCTATCCCTCTTTTAAAATAGTCTGTGGCCATCAGGATATACTGATGCTGCAGAGAAGAATTTGGTTTTATTTCTCCAATGACATCTATTCCCCATTGTTCAAAAGGATCTAAGATAATCACGGGCTGCAATGGTCCTGCTGCTTTGGGTAATTTACGAGCACTTCTTTGGCATACATCACAGTTACGTGCATAGGTATGAGCATCTTTGAACAGAGTAGGCCAGTAATATCCAGCCCTTAGTATTTTGTGAGTTTTTGTATCTCTAGAATAATGTCCTCCAGTGGGGCCATCATGTAGTTCTTTGACCACCCTATTTGCAACTTCTTTCTCTAAACATCTGAGAAAGATGCCATCATAATTTTTTCTGAAAAGTATGCCATCAATAATATGGTACGCTGCTGACTTCAAACGAAGTTCCCTTCTTTGCTTAGAACCCCAGTGCTCTGGTAAGTATCCATGTTGTAAATAGTGTACTAGACTTCTATACCAGGATTTGGGACCTGTAAAAATAGGGCATACCTCAGCCATGTTTAGCTCAGCTTCATTTTCCCAACTCTGCTCTTCATCAACTGGATGTTCAATGAGCAATTTACATAGGCCTTGGCCTTTAATGATGGTAACTGGTTTAAATTCTAAATAATATTCTTGAAGAGTTGTGACCCAATTCCCTCTTCTTTCTCCTAATTCCTTTTGGACTAGAAGAGATCTGACAGCTGGATGGGGAACTATGACTTTAATTCGGTTCTTAAGAATATATGGCCTGAACTGCTTTACCACTTTGAATACTGCGTATTCTTGTTTATCAACAATAGGGTATTTTAGCTCAATGCCTTGCAGACCAGTGCTCATGAAAGAAATTGGGTATTCATCTCCTGCTTCTACCTTTTGTGTAAGCACGACTGCAAGGGAATCATCTGAAGCAAAGGTATACAAAAAAAAATCTTTGTCAAAATATGGATTTCTTAGAGAGGGGGCATTGGCTATGGCTGCTTTGATATCCTTAAATGCGTCCTTCTCTAAATCTGTCCACTTGAATTGCACACTTTTCTTGACCATTTCCTGCAAAGGTTTGACGGTCTGAGCGAAGTCAGGGAAAAATCTTCGAACAAAATTGATTGTGCCCATAAATGATTGCATAGATTTTTTATTATGAGGCATGGGAATTTTATTGATAACTTGCACTCTCTCTCGATCTATCGAAACTCCCTTCTTTGAGATAATGTGGCCCAAAAGTTTGCCTTCAAGAACAACAAAGACACTTTTCTTTGGATTTAGAGAAATGTTGTATTTCCTGCATCGGTCAAAAATCCGTTTTAAATGGAAAACATAGTCTTTTCTTTTTTTTTTGAAAATACCGTTACATCATCTAGATAGACTACAACACAACGACCGCCTAATCCTCGAAAAGCAATGTCCATTGCTCACTAGAAAGTTGCTCCTACGTTTATCAAGCCGAAAGGCATTCTTCGGTATGCAAATGTTCCCCACTTCGTGCGGAAAGTAGTCTTAAGACGATCTCCTTCTGCTACCAACACTTGATTGTAACCGGAGAAACCATCTAGTAGAGAAAACATTTCCGCTCCTGATACCATCTGCAAAATTTGTTCCATTGAAGGAACAAGGTAATTATCTTTATCAGATGCTCTGTTTAGGTTTTTGAAGTCTACACATAGTCTTATTTCTCTAGACTTCTTCTTTACAAGAACTAAATTAGCGACCCATTCTGAATGCCAAACTTTAAAGATGATCTTAGCGTCTAATAACTTCTTTAATTCCTTCTGAATTAAAGGCTCGAGAGTAGGGTGCATCCTTCTTAGATGCTACTGAAAAGGTTTAACACCTGATTTCATTGGTATAACATGCTGAATGATACGAGTGTCATACATTTTTAAATCTTCATATGTCCAAGCGAACACATCTTTGTATTGCCGAAATTGTTTGATGAATTTGCCTCTTTCACCCGACAAACAACATCTACCGAGATTGACATATTTTGGCTCGGCTTTTGTACCTAGATTTATCAATTCATGCTGCATAGTAGAACTATGATTTTTCACATTTGCTGGTCTCTTGAACTTGCTTTGCAGATTGAACAAACTTTCCAAGTTATCTCACTCCTTTAGGAATGGAATTTCCTTTGACTGCATCCTTATCTTGCAGATCAACATCATGTTTTTCTTCATCTATAATAGCTTCTTGAAACATGTTTTCATTGGTAAGGAAACTAATGATTTGGTTTTCATCATCGAACACCCTAAAATTTGTTATATTATCTGGAACAGAAGGCCTGAAAACCAATTCAATAGAACATTTATTATTAGTAGGCACTAACCTAGAAGCAGAGGTAGCTAATAAGTTAGTAGCAACATTCTGTAATCTGGGAACAGATTTTATATTAAAAGCTTCAAAGTTTGTAATTAGATCCCATACCTCAGACTGATATCCTTTCAGATGTGGTGAAATACAATGGATCATGTCTCTTACCTGTCTGACAACTATCTCCGAATCACCAAAGACTTTGAGGTATTTATCCTTTAAACCAATGGCTTTCTTTAATCCATGGACCAAAGCTTCGTATGCAGTAGTATTGTTAGTACAATCAAACTCTAATCTACATGATAAGAAATATTTGTTGTTTTCAGGATCAACTAACACACATCCAGCTCCAGACCCTTCCGAGGTATTGGAACCATCAAAATATAATACCCAAAAAACATTTTTTGATCTAACTAAGATAGTATCTTTATCCTCTAAATCAGCAATTAAGCTAACTATATTACAGTCAATATCATCAGTCTGGGAGAATTGAAGGAGATCGGACTGTTCATCTGATTCATGGAAAACACTTTCGGATTGATAATTACCCGCTTCAATTTCCAAGAAACAATTTACCAAGACTGAAGATGAAAAACCTACAACTTCATTTTTTTCTTCTAGCTAAGTCACATTCTGCTTCATGTGTGGTTCTCGTAGTACTTTGATCTGATTTTTCCTATTTTGGTATGGTAACCATAAGTGAGACCAATCTGTTGCAAAATAACCATCTAGTTTTGTAGACCGATCCCTACTCAATATCAAACCATAAGCTTCCGGAATATCAACTACCATTATATCTATGAACTGACACACTCTAGAATCAGCAGACAATCTCATAAGCACATCTTTCATTTCACCAATTACTTTAGCAGCAGTTCTATCCAGCTAAATAATCTGGGCTGGAGATGGAATTGGCTTCCCATTGATCTTTATACAAATAGACAGAGTCATTACATTCAAGGAAGCCCCAGAATCTACTAAACAATTATGCACGTTGTGATTGAAGATTTCAAAGGTCAACAGAAAAGGTAATGTTTGGGATTTAGATTTCCCATCAATACTAGCTTCATTTATTTCAGGATCTTCTTGAGTGTCTTCTAACGGATCGCTTGATTGAGATTCAAGAGCTTGTAACAACTTCTTTCTTTGCTGAGGCAAACTACACATATCGAATATAGACATGTTTGCTTTTACTTTCTTTATGTCTTCGATTATATCATATCCCATGTCACATTCCTTTACAACTTTTGGTTGATTGTCTGTCTTGTTTAAGGTTACCTTAGTTTGTTGAGTTGTTGTCTCCATGTTTGGTTGTTTGGTAGGCATGTGGTTAGCTTTAGGTTGTGGAGGAATAACCGTGATGTGTCTTTTAGGTACTTCTTTGGATATTTTAGGCTTGGGTATAGCCGAGCTTGAACTCGGATCAACAATTGGACCCTTACTGCGATTGTTAATGTTTACAGCTGAGACCTATCTTTCCTCAGAGTCATCTTCTATTAACTCAATCAAAGGGACCCAGTCCCATAACACCATGGTAGTGTCTGGAGTGGGCTCTTCTAGTTCGCAAATTGGCTCTTCTAGAGGATTGTCTTGATCTGGTATCTGTGCATCCAACATTTGGTTCATTACCAAGCTCATTGAATTTATCCATTGTGGACAGCTCTTATCAGAGTGTGGTTCTTGATGAAAGGTGCATAAATGTTCCATTCCTACTTCATTTAAATTT
The DNA here is from genome assembly GCA_027924585.1 of Larix kaempferi. NCBI lineage: Eukaryota > Viridiplantae > Streptophyta > Pinopsida > Pinales > Pinaceae > Larix > Larix kaempferi. The sequence goes on from BSBM01001063.1 coordinate 467,043, forward strand.
AAAACAGGAGAGTTGTTCATAGGTGTATGCAGCTGGTCATTTTCTTCTCTTTTCTTGTAGAAAGGATTAAAAGGCTTCCTGGATGTACTAGCCACTCTATCCTTTTCAAGGTCTACAATTTTATTTGACAGCTTTTGCATCATTTTGAATACATTTTCCATGTCTGCTGATGGCTCCTCTTTGTTTCTTGTTAATAGCAGGGTTTTCTTAGTAGTTGCTGACTTTGTTTTTATATCAAGAGCATGTTTAGCAATGTTGTCTACTTCTTCCTCTACCTTCCTAGCTTCTTCAAAATTTTCTATTAAGGTATTTTTCTTAGTTCTTTTAACAAACACTACTATGGGGGGATCGAGCGTTGTTGTATAATATTCAACTAAAGATTTTTTTGCGGGTTTAATTGCTTCACTAAAATCATTTAACAGTGTAGTGAATCTTTAGTTAAATTGTTGAAGCTTTTTTTTTTCTCCATTCTCATGGATAGAAATTCTTTCATGAGTGTAGCTACTGTCTTCTAATTCCCATATTTCTTTAAAAAACATTTCTCAAATTCTTCCCAATTCAATATTGAGCTAGCTTGTAAACTAAAGTACCAGGAAGAAACTTTAGGTTCAAAAGTATACGGAAAGAGCCTACAGGCTACATCTTCATGTTGCATATTTAAAAGGTTCAGAGCTAAATAAAAACTCTTTAGGTGATCTTCAGCAGAGATACCTTTTCCAGGATCATATTTAGTCAAAACCTTCTCAGGATTCTTAGGAAGATTATGAAAGGGTCCAACTAAATTTAATGCTCCTCTTGCTCTCCATGTAGGTACATCCATATTTCCCAGTGGGGAATTAGGTGGAGTATTGTGTGGAGTGTGAGGCAGAGAATTCTTTGGAGTGTAAGGTTCCTCAAGATCTTGAAGGTTTTGAAGTTCAATTTCTCCAAGAGGTTCTGTGATTTCTTCCAAGGATAAACTTACTAATTCTTCAAAGTTCTGGACTGAAATAGAATCACGTGTATATTGTCTTTCCCCTCTTGGAGCTCTTCTTCTAGGAAGAAAGGGAATCGCGTTTAAAATGCCAAACTGTTTAACGTAAGCACGAGTATGCCTTCTTAGTTTTGCTACTTCCTCAAAAGGTATAGCATACAATGTTTCTTGATTTTCTTGATTTTCAAATTCAGAATTGGGATTTTCTTGATTTGTCACTCCCACATAAAAATTGTCTGGGATTGTTGTTTTAAGGGGGTTTCTAGATGGATCTCCTCTTAAAGAAGAGTCTCCTGTATCAGCCATACACCGGTGGCCCTCCTTCCAGCGCCAAAAACTGTTGATGACTCATAAATCGTAGCATCAATCAGCAAGGGATTCTCCCCGGTAGACAGTCCCAATTACATCGTCCACCACTTGATGTAAAGAATCCGTCTGGTTAACAGTTCCGGCTACCATAAGATTTAAATATTCTTACTCTTGCACCAGTTGCGGCCCGATCCACTGTTTAGTTATTTTATTTTAAAGATGAAATGCAAGTGCCCTAAGCTAAATGAAGGTAACTAATCTAAACTAAACTAAGACTTTGCAAACAGATTTAATCTATCCTTGTAAGGAGAAAAATGTAAAGATGAGTAATAAACTAAAAGAAACATCTAAAGATCAGATAGATAGCAATTCAATCATAAAGATGCATCTATAGCAGAATACAAAAGATATTAAAGATAGCTTTAATTCAGTTAATACATTCCATTACTCATTTGAGAGAGATATCTTTGTACAGAAAATAGAAGAATTATTCATTACAGAGAAGTAATTCACAACAGTAAAGAAAGATCTCACAGCATATGGATGATACGAGAGTAATCCAGTAAACATTCAAAGCATCTTTTAGGCAAAAATATAGTCTCCCCGGGCTTTCATTAGGAAAAATTGAGTTCCTTCTACATGCAGAGAAGTAATTCACGTACACGAAAGAAAATGTCTTTCACCTGCCAAAAGTCCCATTACTATTCACTAACTATCTATTTATAACTTTACAAACTACCTCCAAGGCTGCCACCTATCTTCTCTCCTTTAACTCTTTTAATTTTCTTTTAACTATTTTACAAAAAACAAGTGACTCGTGGCACCCTTTACATAACAGAAACAAAAGAGGACAACTGTCCCTTTTACTTTATGATTCAATAACATGGAAGGAAAATTTGATGCATCATGGCTATCGAGCTAGCTTTGGGCCGGTGCCTTTGCTGTAGCTGGAGCATCCATTTCAGAGGGTGCTTCTGTCTCAGCTGGTGCCTCTGCTGTAGATGATGTGCCTCTATTGATTAATGTTGCTGCTATTTCGTTCCTATTTTCTTCTTCACTATAGCTGAACCAAATACTAGTGTCTCTGATGACAACATTGGCAGGCGAAGGGAGCAAGATCTTATTTGAAGTTACATGCTTATCGAGCTCTGCCTCGATGTCTTGCATTTCTTTTATTGCTGTCTGGAGGATTTCATGGAGCATTTGAGCATGTACTGAAGGAAGCACGATGCATTGATGGAGGTCCTCTGTGGTTAACACATCGATTCTTCTCACATATTCCAATTGAATGTTCAGCTCGTCTTTTAAATCGAAGAGGCGCTGCTCTTTACTTGGAAATTCATCAAGGGTGTGGGGAAATACAACCTTACACTTTACATGCACTTCTTGAATCTTTTGATAAAGGCTATTACACTTTCCCATTGTAACCTGGATCACAGAAATTATCTTAGTGCTGCAGTTCCTACAAAACTCCATGAAGGCTACATCTTGCTTAAAATCGACCACGGGTTTGAGCCGGAGGTGGTTGGGGAAATCCACCTTCCCTTCTCTTTACTCCATCTGGCTTAAAATATTATCTTTTACCCGTGTATACCTTTTCTTTAGCTTGACAGCTTCAGAGTTCATTTCCTTCATTCTGTCTAGCATGGCCTTTAGCCTGCAAACTTCTTCAGTAAGCAGTTGTTGCCTCTCATGCATCTGCTTGAGTACATCACAGGATTGCTTGTGAAATGGAGTCATATCCATTGCTCTGCTATTTGCTTGTCCTAGTTTCTCAACCAACAATTGCTTATCTTCCTCTAACTAGACAACTTTGGCTTCAGAGTCGTTCTTCTCTACTTCAAGTACCATCATTTGGACCGCCAAGTGTTCCTTCTCCTCTTCCAGGTGTTGGTATTTATCTGACAAGTCTTCGTGATTGGAAAGAAGGTGATCATATTTCTTTACTATGATTTCCCTATAGGACTGCTCGTTTTCCACGGTGTTCTGCAACCTACAAGCCCTTTTCTTGGTTGACTCGAATTCACTTACCATTTTAATTACATTATCTTCGCTCGCTTTTGTTGCGTCTATAGTAGCAGATGCCATGGCCATAGGATCCTTATTTGTGTTCTGCATAATAGTGGTTTCCTGAAGGGTGATGATATTTGACTTGAAAATCCTCTTCAACCTTGTCTCTGACTTCAAAACAATAGATTTCCTATTCCTGTTATATACAAATCTGTTCCACTGGGACACAGTATGATCCTTGGATTTGGTGAAAGGGATCAGTGGGATATTTTCTATGGGGACATTCTCTTCAATGGGCGGGGTCTGTACCAATAGGGATGAACCTATGTCCATGTACTGTGTATTAGAACCACCAGCTCGTGCATCTTCAATTGCCTTGTTTTCTTCTTCAGCCTTGCATCGTCTTTCTTCTTCTTCATCCTTTAGCCGATTTTCAACTGCCTCCCTCTATTCCTGCTCTCTGGCAGCTTGCTTCAATCTTTCCTCTTCTAACTCTTGATCTCGAAGCCTTTGGGCTTCTTCTTCTTGCATCCTAAGAGTTTCTACCTCCTGAAGCTTAAGGGCTTGTTCTTGCTCCTTCCGCAACGTTTCAGCAATTTCTTTCTGAGTTATATCTGCTTCCTCCTTTAGCCTCTGCTCGTCTTTAGCAAGAGCTTCCGCTACTTCCTTTTTTTTCTTTGACTTGGCTTATTGGGAACTTTGGATAATGGTAGAGCTAGAGATTTCTCCACCTTTGTAGTGGCAAATTTTCAATTCAGTCATTTTGTTGATTCCCCTATATACTTCTTCATCCTCACCATAATAACGGGCATAATCAAAGTGGGCATACAATTATTTACATTGATCTTAAACTTTGTTTCGTCTGTCATTTCTATGAAATATTGCTTCCCCAAAATGAAAACCTTTTAAATCTTGAATGAATTCCCCAAAAAATGTAACCTCTGATAACTTATAGGCTCCCACACAGAATGGCAGAGAAGGGAAGGAAGCCGTTTTCAATTTATTCAAAAATCCTCCGACTCCATCAAGAAAAACTTTCGTAACTACCTCTTTCAAAACTATATAATCAGTAGTGTATCTGGTCCAAGCCACCATACATTCTGATATAAGTACCATCTTCGAAAAAGTAGAAGTCGCCATAATTTTCCAGCATTGCCATGGCATTCTTTCATAAGCAATTGGGTTCTTCACTAAACATTTTCTCATGCAAAGGTATGATGAACTCCTCACAGATGAGTTTGTAATGCATCCTGTAATTCTGAGCCCATAGTATCTTATAGGCAGTATAGACTGGGGAGTTGGACCGGTCCCTAACACATCCTAGCTTTGGGAATGGGAGCTTTTCCATAATGCAATCAACAAGATATGAAGACATGAAGAATTTTGACTTCTTTATAGCCAGTCCTTCCTTGGCTGTGGCCACGGCGGATGACAAAATATATGAGAAGGTTGTTTCCCAATCAAAGACAGTCCCCTTAAATGCCACGTAATAAATGATGGGTGCCCATTGTATCCTATAGACAGTTCCATCGGCCATGCCGAAAATTCTGCTTAACATGAAAGCGATCATCCGAAAAGGAGCTCTCAAATTTTGAACTTCATATTCCTCACTATCTCTTCTTCTTAGCTGCTTTCCTTCGATTAACATCTTTTTAACCATTTCAAAATTGTCCATTTTCCCAAGCCAATCATCATTCAGTGGTTGTTGAGAACGCGGTAATTTGTAATCCACTGCAATATAGGTTGGATGGAATGAGGCGAACAGCTCTCTTTTGCTATCATGCACCAATATTGTTTCCGGGTTTGCATGCTCTAGGATCCACCCAATCCCTTCAGAGCAAGGAAAGAGTTCAGGGCGTGTGGAAGTTTTGGATATACCAGAGAGTTTGGTATTTTGATAGATGCATTCTTCCTCTGGGAGCGCTACTGGGATATCTTGGTCTCTGAGCATACGATAGATATCTCCCCATTTGACTTCAGGGGGAACACTTGTGGTGGACTTGGTGTCTTCAAACAACTTTTCAAATCTTGGTTCTGCAGGCTCGGGCTTAGCCATCCTAGCTTTCTTTCTACTGCCTTTCAGCATTTTAGCTTGACCCTGTCAAGCAATCACGCATGAATAAACATAAGATTTCCAAAATAGCGCAGAATATAAAGAAAGACGTAGGAAAATTAAAACATAGGATTAGCACAATGATAGATAATACTGAGAAACAAAGATGAAAACGAAGATTCTGTTCTAGCACAACTACACTTCTTCCAACCAAGATAAGTCATTTCAAGGGGGCGCTAACTGAGTTGTATTTTTATTATTATTATTTGTTCAGGATTTCTTCATACGATAGTGCGAGTGGCGCGAACGGTAAAAGCCAGCCAATAAGGTTGAAGCTTGTAGGTTGAAGGTATTTTAGGGGAAGGATGAAAGGGCACATGGTTAGAAAATACAGGTTTGGGAATGACTAAAATAAAAACACATGCAGATGTCTACCAGCCATGCAGTCCACATGGGGTATCATTACTGAGAAAAGGATTTACACAATTGGCAAAATAACGAAACAGTGGCAGATCCACCTACCTGGAAAAAGATTGTTGGTCTCGCGGAGGTTGACTATGCTGCGGGTGAGCTGAGCTGGATCAGTCTAACAACTTCGAAACGGCGTTCTCTAGTACAAATTCTAACAATAGAAACAAACCAAACTCTACAAAACCTTATATAAAGGTTGACACATGCGGGCAATTAGTAGGTTGGTGGAGGTTTTAAAACATCATTTAAAACACGTACGGCGGGGTCGCCACAGCACGTTTGGTATTAAAGCATAACCACCGAAAGTGGGAGGAAGGGCGAGCTCACCCGACGTTGCGTAAAAGAATTGTAAGTTCTATCCACAGTTTCGGCGAGAGTTATTGAGTTTAAATGATGTCATGGAAAAAAATCGCAAGTTGAATCTGTAGTTGAAGGTTTTGCGACTTGAGTAATGCATCCGCCCATTGCGGCCAAAGATTGGGAATCGTTCTGACATTGCGACGGAACTTCGTGAGTTTTCTGTTGTTGCAAAGACACTTGCCAAGTTTGTTCGAAGTTTTCTTTTCACCTTGGTAAAAGAATGATGAGAACCTTCCGCCGTTGCGGGAAAGATTCTTGAGTTGGTCCACTGTGGCGGGAGGACTCACCGAGTTCACCCAAAGTTTCGGATGGACTTGGCAATTTTTCCCGAAAGGTACAAGGTAAAAATATTTGATGAAAGAGGCACCCGTTGTGGCTGAAATTTATGATTTCTTCCACCGTTGTGGGTGGAAAGATTGAGTTTTTCTGCCGTTGCAGGTGAAAAACTTGAGTTCCGACTTAGAAGAAAAAGATCAATAAATTGAAAAGAAAGGTTTCTCCTATAAAAACTAAGTATGACAAAACTTCTAAGGAAATTTTAAATCCTAATTAACTTTATAAAAGAAGTAAAAAGGAGGGGCCCCAATATCTACAAAAATTTTGGGGGGGTTGTGTCGCAGCAACAACAGAACTCCATCAAGAAATCACATACTCGTTCTTGTTGCCAAGAAAACAAGGGGAATATTACAATGTGGTTTTTTGAAAAATCCGTATGTCATAAATTGAATGTGTAATATGAAAAATATGCAATATTCATTTGTACCTGTGACTTCACCAATGCGATCTTTTTACTTTCCTTGGCAGTGTCTAATTTATAGGTTACATGCTTGAAGCTCTGCATCTGCACGACCATCCTGCCAAATTCGTGCTCCTCGCTTTCTTGAATGCAATGGTTCAAAAGAGAAAACCCATTGCACCTAGAGCATGCCCCATATAGACACGATTTTTCATAATATTTTTTTTGTTAAGGCCTTGGACACATGATGTTGTGGATAAAGTCTCTGTAGGACCCCTCCTTTAGGGTCCCCTTGAACTCAACCTGAAACATTAACAACTTCATATAAACAAATTAGCTATCATAGTTATTGGAAAAATAAAATAAAAAGTGTGAATAACTTAATAAAAATAAACAAAACCTTAACCTATCAATCCGATCTAGCTGGTCCATTGTCGTCTGTGTCTCCATAGGATCCCTCCAGCAAAGCTTGTTTAACCTTTGGCGAAGCAACCGTTGGCTTCGCCACCCAACCATAGGCTCATGCTTTCAGTCGCATGGCCTCCCACGAGCTTTGGGTCATAAATTTCACACACAATAATCAAGAAACTCAGCTTGGGATTCCCTCCCACCAAAATTTCCAGCCAAACCCTCAATAGCAGCAAGTCATAAACTAATCCAAGATTACGATAGCCATCTAGGATATGGGTCCTTTACCCATTCCCAATTCCTTCCTTTTAAAGGAAAATTCCATGCGACACATGTTGCTTCATGCATAAATATGTATTTTATTAAATTTCTAATTTAATAATACTCACCCATCCATGTGTCAGTTTCTCTAGGAGATGCACCAACATTCCTAAGTTTGCTCATGTTTGTCCCCAAAGTGTTTCATTTAACTCCTAGATTTGTGGTGTAGGTGGAGTTGACTAGGTTTCCATGCATAGGATTCCATTTTGCTCCTAAATAAATATTTTTAATATTTTTAAATACTCAAAAAATATTATTTGATGTGCAAATGCATAAATAACCATTTATAATATTTTAAATGCCAAAATATTCTTTTATGTGCAAATGCATAAATAACAATTTCTAATGTTAAAAGTGCTAAAAATGCATTTTCGTAAGTAAATGCTCTAGGTGCAATTTATACGTTTCTAGGCCATTAAGTTAACAATCGTTTTTACTAGGATCCCGGTGCCACGCCGTTGGGCTTCCCCATTCCTTAATTCATTTCCCCGAATCAATCGTTTCCATTTCTTAGCAAGGTACCACATCATCGGGTCCTCGCGTCCACTCTTTCCATTCTCGGCAGGGTACGACATCGTCGCGCAGTTCTGTTACCATCCTTTCGTTTTGATTTGTAGGAACTTCATGTAGGGATTTCAGGAGTCGTTACCTTCTATCCTCCGTCTACATGCTATTAGGGACTAATGGCACTGAGGAGTGAGTTCGTTCTCACTGCACGCCCCCCAACTCATACGTGACCAGCTCTGTCGTGGCCCACCTCGTATGCCCTCATGCTTTCCTCTTGAGAAAGTGGATCAGTGCTTATCTGCTCATGCGTGGTATTCCGTCGGAAGTCAACATCGTCGTCCCTCTCCCCGTGTGTGATTTATCTGTACTCTATGACCCTTCAAATCCTTTGTGTGTCTGTCAGTGAACCATTTCACCTATCACTACACACATTTCTCACAAACATATATTAGTAGTACTGTCCTCAATTATCATAATTTGATTCATCAATATGCTACTTCGTTAGGCATTTATATTTTACTCATAATATTACTCATTCATCTACTCGGAAATGGATCTCGTCAATATTTTCTTTCTTCGTTCTCATCACATAAGCACTCATACAGCTATTCGTTAAGCATCATTCACATGTACATTTTCCATAATCAAAGTTAATTGTTAAACAACATGTAATCATTCATTTACATCAACTATACAGATACACATATATCATTATTTATTGATTCACAATCAATCCTAATCATGAACACACTCTAAATAAAATCAAAGGGTCATTTTATTAATGTTTCAATCAGTCGGGTGACTCAGCAGGTGCCCTCAAGGTCTACAGCCGTCTAGGGGCACTACAATCTCTCGATGCATTCGGTGGTAGTATGGATTCATTGCAGCCCTACACAATGTTAGTATGCAAATCACAAAATATATGTTTATATGTGTCATACAAATACTCATATTCTACATGGTATCTACAACAACATGTGTTCCAATCAATGCATATGCAAATGTACCATGGTTTGCATTTCTCAAAGGACCTTTGGCCCAGGTTCAATTATGTGTGCTCATTCCTGAATCTCTCATAGATTCCAGTCTGTGTGGTATAAAGGAATTGTTTAACTTGGGGTTCATGTTCAGTGGAACCTTTTCTCAGCTTTAGAACGTCCCATTGGTTTGAGGAAGGCCTGGTATGATCATGCCAAAAATTTTGTAATAAATCCTTAACACCATCAATTAGCTTCCTATCTCCATGAGGAAACCTACCGACAAAAGCCCAACAATATTTTCCACCCGAAGTGTCAATATTTTCTCTTATAATAGAGTAATTTTTAATAGTTTTTCTATTTAATTTAAGTATGTGAGAAGTGTGTGATAGCACGTGACGTTTCCTTGTGGACTGCTTACAACTGATTCTGCTAATACACAACGAGCTGCACAAAGATATTTTTTACAAGACGTCTTCCCAATCGCATTAAATGCATATTGGAGATTTCTAACAATATGACCACTAGACTATGAACTTTTAACTATCTTTATGCACAAAATTATCCTAAAAACAACTAAACAATGTGACTTTAACAAACACAGCAATAATTGACATGTACGTGCATCACCTTTGGATTCAAAATATCCCTTGACAATTTTGTTGCATTGGCATTCGATAGTGCATTTTGGAAACTTACCTTCAAGGATCGATAGATAACTTTCATCCACATGAATACGTCTAGGATTTCTTCTTCTTGCACTGGACAGCCGAGGTAGGGAAGGTGGACATGAGATACGAATACTAGAGCTTGTTTTTTCTGGTGCTTCATTCACAAGTTGGGCTATATTGGCAATGTGATTGACATGGCTCTGGTCTTCTTATGAATATTGAAAATCAATCATTGCATGTACATCCATCTCTACACATGCAATATCCCAATATACCTATGTCTTGAGGAACTTCAACATGACTCATTGATGGATTATTGGTTGGAGACTGTGTTGATGTTGGAATTTGAGTTGGCTCCATTGGACGCAACTGCTTTACCTGTGGTTCTGAACTAGAATTTGTCATGTCAACAACCATGTTAGGATCACTTGTGGGATCAGTGGAAATGACTGGACCATGTCTCACTCTTTCCATTTCCAACTTGGCCTTTTCTCTTACGTCATTGAACTTTTCAATGGGTATATTCCTTCTAGATTTTTTTTCTATGTTACGTGACTTTCCCATCTCCAAAAGTCTCTTTAAAAAAAGTATGAGGTCTACCCCTACAAAAGAAACAACAAATAATATATTAGTTCTATTATACAATAAACTTGACACATTCCAACATAGCTTACCACTTTACAAATTAACACATACAACTATGAACTATGCTTTATTATTTTTGTTAGACCACGTATCTAAGGCAAGGGTTAGGTTGTAGTATGCTAAGGATAGGTAAATTAGCCTAGGATAGAGTCCAGATGGAAACAATATGGTATCCTAGGGGTTTCATAATTATCAAAGAAACAAACTATCAAAAAGACATAAAGTCAAACTATCTTCCTTATCATGTATAGAAAATTATGTATATTGAAATGATCTAGTGAGTTATGTAAGCCATGCAAAGTTGAAGTCACGTGAAGTTTGAGTTATCAAGTTATCTAAATTGAGCCTCCCATGCAAAATCAAATCAAATTGTTTTCTGACTGTTGAGAACTCAAGCACGTCTAATCCAAGTCATGAACTCAAGTTTCTAGACCAATTTGAGAACTCAAGTGTACAATAAAGTATTCGTGTGTTTGCTGGTATTACAGTTATAGGACTAGCACTATCTCCCAAGTTATAAGACTAAAACTATTGCAACAATAATTTAAGAACATAATTGAGGCTCAAGAATAAAATGACTTCCTTTGTGTTAAAAAAGTATTGGAATTCACAAGAAGAGGACTGAAATATTGCTCCTTTCCAACACCCTAGGATTGGATGACATTACACGTAATAAGGTGCATTACCTATGAGGTCAGACACAATTTGGTGCTTGGTTATCACTCTAAATTTCTTTCCCATTTAAGTCATTAGATAAACATAAGTATCCCTTACAATTCCAATCAATATAGATGATTATTGGTCCAATGTAGAATTGAGAAACTAGTGTCTTTCCTAGCCATGAATTCATAAAACTTTTGGTAATAACAACCTACAACAGAGATGCCTAGGGATGTCTTGGGAATAGTTTGATATTTTTTCTACTCAAATAAGATAAAGAGAATAAGTTTACTAATTACACAATGAGGAGGTTGCAAATTCCCCCAAGGAAGGAGAATTCAATGAGGTAGAGGCAAGTAGTCAAGCTCAAAGGAACGATATTAAAGAAACATTATGATAAACATAGAATGAAGAGGAGAGCATGGACAAAATGTCATGAACTATTCAATATGACCCTCTCCCATGATTGTTTATTAGTATTTTATTCAAATTGAAGAGTCTCAAGAGAGAGCCTCATCCATGCCATCCTTGTGTGAAATCAAAATATATTCATGGAAATAATTATTGGCTTACATTGCATACTTCATCTTGTCTAGTGAATATGAGTTTTTTCTAGATGTGAACTTGGGGGAATTCTTCTTGTCAAACTCATTGGTGTCTATGCATGGATATTGCCGTAGGCATATGATAAAACAAAAAGGCATGGGAGAATCTCAAATCGTGTGAATGAAAACAATTATTTACAATTCACCATACCTATTGAAATGATTTCTACTTGCTATGGGAACTGGTAGCTTGAATGTATATACTAGATTCCATTACCACTGAAGATGTTTGTTAGATTCCAAGAGTGATTGTTTGTCCAATAGATCAATGAGTGTCCAAAAGATCAATGAATGTGATCCAATTTGCAACCTGCAAGAGATGAAACATGTGAACTAAGTGAAAATCCCGTGTTTTTTGTTGCATTCACAGGAACATAAAACTATGGTTGTTTTAACTAGCAGCAAGAGCACGCATGCATGTTTAAAATCGTGCACACGTGTTTGTAGCGTGTACACACTAAAACAAATGCATGCGCCCCTGCATAATGTTTACACCATTAATTCACCAATGTTTACTCCATTTAATGCCAAACATTCAATACTTCATGAATATTTGCATACATTGGACTATACTTCAAAAGTGGATAAATGAATAGATAAAGAGAGGGGGTTTAAGGATTCTAGGGATTTAATGGTTTAGGACTTAAGGGTTAAGGTCTTAGGTATTTGAACTTTAAGGATTATGGGTTAGGTTGTTTAGGAGTTAGGGTTGTGGGATTACAGGTTGAATAGTTCGACAGTTTATGGGTTAAGGGATGTAGTGCTTTAGGGAGAGTGAGAGGTAGACAGAGATAGAGAGAGAGGAGGTGAGAGAGATATATAGAGAGAGACAGGATATGGGAGAGATAGAGAGAAAGAGATCATGGGGTTAAGGGGGGAGCAATATCATCCGACGTCATACCTGCATGGGTAACACACGGTGCAACACCACACAAGATTTGAAATGTAAACATGCAAAGAGGGTGAAAGAAAATGATTTGAGACCTAAATGAACATTTCATAGCTCAGGAACTACGATATGGGGATGAATTGATTTGGTCCCTGGGCCCTAAATCATTTGGATATGGGTGTTTTTCACACCAAATACATCCCATAGGGCCTCAAACATGACCGAGTAAGGAAATAATACAAAAAAAAACCCTCTCGTAATTCCAACTTTCAAAAAACTTTGTAATGGGCCCCTGGATTTCCCTAGGGGGCTATTGTGGTCACAACAATATTGGGATACATGAGCCATGAGTAGGTTTTGTAAACTAAAACAATGGCTTTAATCCCTAAATGACTCTCTCAACCTCAAGTGCCATGAACAAAAGCTAAAATCCACAACGTGATCCCTCTATAAGGTGTCTTTGGCATCGAAGTTAAATGCAAGTGTCATTACAATGTATTGGGAATCATGTACGAGTATTAAACAAGAGCCTTTATCAATAATATTTGCTTCTTAGGCATATGGACACCATTAGTTGTCCAATATAGATAGTCATTAACATGCTTTATGCATTGTGGATGGTTCTTGGGCCCTTAACCCTAGTCTTGGTAGAAAAACAATAGCCTCAAGTTCTTGGCCATGGCTTATGGAGGGAAATAACAATCTTCGACCCTAAACATATTTTTTCAAGATCAAATGCAATGAATGCATCCTCATGCTACCATGAAACACCATGGATAGGTTGCAAAGCCTTGAACATCATCAAAGAATGAAAACAGGTTCCTCAATATCGTATTGAAGCATATTGAGCTCAATTGAATTCCACTTGAGCCTTAATTGAAACTTCTTGACCTCAAGCATCATCAATAACACATAGAAGCCATGAAACTAGCCCTCTACAACGAGTCTTTTGCATATGAATTGAATATGGATGCCATTATGATGTCTTGGGAATCAAGGATTTATCTTGGCTCCTTAACCATGGTTAGTGGAGGGAAACAAGAGCCTCCAACACTAACTCTTGCTTATTAGGCACAAATAGCATAAATGAGTCCCTGAACCACCAAATATGAAATCTATAGTGTATTAGTCAACTTCAAGTATGTTATATGTGCCATGACTAGGTTAGTTGTGAACCAAAAACGGGTGTCAAGTTCTGACCAAGGTATAGGGACAATAAGAAGCTCCCCATGACTTAAATGAAGCTTCTCAGGCTCAAGCACCATGAACAACACCTACAAATCAAGAATATTCATAGCATATGACGTTGAATTCATCTTCAAACCACCACACATAACCCTTGTGGGGTATCTCTAGCAAATGTAGAGGGATACATATACCATGATTAGGCTACAAGTATGCCTTAAACAAGATTAAGTCTCCGACCCACGCCGGGATAGTGTTGCTTAATATGTGAGTGGGATACATTCAACATAAGTAGGTTTCGTGAATTGGGAAAGGTTCTATAGGCCTAAACATGCCCAGGGGGAACAAAGGGCTTCAACCATAAATTAACCTTTTCAAGCTCAAGTGCGATGGTTTGGGGAAGAAAACACTTCATCCCCAGGGCTTAAACATAATCTCTTAGATTCAATATCCATCAAAAACATGTGCAAATAATGGCATGGACCCTCTCTAAGGGGTATTTACAATAAAATTTTGATAAGGATGGCATTGAAAGGTTTTTCTTAAAAAGGAAGGGTCATGGGCCCTTGACCATGGTCAAGAAAGGAAACTTTAAGTGCCTCAAGATATTGTTGAAACTTCTTGGACTTTGTTGCTTTAAGTCCATGGACCAACACAATAGTATTTTGTAAGGGTTCTTTGTAGGCATCCAAGTGGGATATAAGGGTCATGCGTACGTATCGTGCACTAGAAATGGGTGTTGACACCTAAACATGGTGAAGGGTGAAAAATGAGGTTTAAACCTTAATTGAACCTTTTTGAGTTAGTGAGTCATAAAATCCACCTAGAAACCACATGAGCCCTCATTAGGTAGTATTCAGCCTAGGATTTAGATATGGGTTCCATTAAGATGGTTTGTGCATTGTGGAGGGGTCTTCATGCCTTGACCATGGTTGTGGTAATGAAACAAGAGCCTCTATCCCATTAGCATGGTTGGGGGAGGCAAATAACAACCTTGGTCCCTAAGCATAGATTCTCAAGTTTAAGCCCTATGAGCACATCCTTATACCACCACATGGGACCATGGATAGATAAAATGGTATGCCCCTTGTACGATTTCTTTATAGGACTTTAAATGGGATATAAGTTTCATGAGTGGGGATTTGTGCACTACAGATAGAGGAGGTTTACCGAATAATGATAGAGTGATATGGGTGAAGAGGGTTACAACGAGAGGGGGAGGAAGTTTAAGGAGAGAGAGGGGGGGGCAGAGAGAGAGAGAGAGAATCTATGTGTGTGTCAGAGAGAGAGAGACTAACTGAAATTTCTATACTTGCTGAAAGGCATACAATGGATTCCCTAACCCTATCTATGGTTGATTGAGGTACAAGTTGCTCGATCGTTATGGGCGAGCTATGGTTAGTTGTTCTTTGTGTGTGTGTGTGTGTGTGTGTGTGAGAGAGAGAGAGAGAGAGAGATGAGGGATAAGGAGAGAGATATATGGGGGGGGGAAGATACATCATTTGGTCCTTAGGCAATAAACACCACTTCTCGGGCTCAATCACTATGAGAAATTCCTGTAAAACGCAACACAAACACTCTCTAAGAATTCTTTAGCATCAAATTTGGATACAAGTGTTTTGCTTACCAAAGATGGGCCATAGGGCCTCAAACATGGTCGAGTAACAAAATAAATCATGATATTTTTTAATATTCTAATGTGAAAGAGCCTTCAACAAGTCCTCAAACCAACACATGATCCCCTTGCACGATTTCTTTGTAGGTTTTTGTGGAATAACTAGATAGAAGGTTTACCAAATAATGTTAAAGAGTGAGATGGGAGATGAGGGTTAGAGAGAGATGCGGGGAAGGTTAAGGGGAGAGAGAGAGAGAGAGAGAGCGAGAGAGAGAGAGAGAGAGATACTCTGACCAAAATTTATATCCTTACTAAAAGGCATACAATGGATTTTCTCACCCTCTCTGTGCTCGGTTGAGGTACAAGCTACTTGAACATTATGGGCGAGGTAGGGTGACATATTCTATGTGTGTGTGTGTGTGTGAGAGAGAGAGAGAGAGAGAGATAGAGAAAGAGAGAGATGGTTAAGAAGAGAGAGAGGGGGGGGCTAATGTAGCAAATAAGATGCTACAGAGATGGACAACAAAACTACCATTGAACCAACAACCAATTCAATATATACAAGCATAAAGACGCAGAATAAATACAAAATTTTTTTAACTAATGGTAATAAGGATATGTATGAAATTTTTTATTCATTACTCTTGCCACTCCAAATTACATTAATAGGGCCATGCACTACTACTTCAAGCCCAACATATACATTGGCATAATCGAGAACCAAACGTCACTGCTATGGCTTTACTTCTCATCTTTACATTGCTACTCCTTTACTCCCTTCTATGGATTCTTCCTCCTATCGCTCCTCAAATACAACATTTACATATTTCAAATTGCTAGAGGAATGCCAATAGAGAGGAAGACCGTTCAGCTTCCAACGTTTTAGGTTTACATTCTTACCAAGGAACTGTTTCATCTTCTATTTGAGTAGTTAATCATTTGGTAGATACTTACGAATCCTATCACTGTTAACCCTTCCGGGGGTAGGTGTAACATCCCACCTACTAATATGTTACGCAAATCAATGCCCAAAGTCGCATCACTGTTCATCCTTCATATAGTAGGTGTACCATCCCACCTGCTAATCCAATGAGTGGCATCGGGGGCATCCGAGTCCAACGAAGCCTCTCCCTTCTTCACAACATTGTCCTAATCTTGAGTTTGGTCCCATCGATTTCTTCGCTTCCAGGAAATATGCGGTGCCGAGGCCTGAGTGACCCCATCTTTATCCCTCACCTTATGTTCATATTCTTCATGGTGCTTCTTCGCAACTAGCCTTAGGTTTTCTTTCTTTTCCCTCTTGAGGTCCTATGCTGCATGATATCAACATAAGTCCATATAACAACATTGGAGGTGTTGTCACCCATGGCGATGATATCATTTATGTCAGTGAAATTAGCTTTATTAAGCCTCTTTTTCTTGTATTTGTCTTCTCTATCGATAATCCCCTAAGCTTTGTCAAATTCCAAGTCATCCTCCTCCTCCCTATGCTTCTCAGTAAATTCTTGAGCATTGGTTTAGGGGCAGTATAAAAGGCCAATTTGCGGGAAAAATCCTCATGCCTTAAATGAAGCTTCTCAGGCTCAAGCACCATGAAAAAAACCTACAACTCAAGAATATTCTTAGGATATGACGTTGAATTCATCTTCACACCACCACACATAACCCTTGTGGGGTATCTCTAGCAAATGTAGAGGGATGCATATACCATGATTAGGCTACATTGCATGCCTTAAACAAGATTATGTCTTTGACCCACGTCGGGATAGTGTTGCTTAGTATGTGAGCGGGATACATTCAACATGAGTAGGTTTCATGAATTGGGAATGTGTATATAGGCCTAAACATGCCTAGGGGGGACAAAGGGGTTCAACCATAAATTAATCTTTTCAAGCTCAAGTGCCATGGTTTGGGGAAGAAAACACTTCATCCTCAGGGCTTAAACATAGTCTCTTAGGTTCAATATCCATCAAAAAAATGTGCAAATAATTCCATGGATCCTCTCTAAGGGGTATTTACAATAAAATTTTGATAAGGATGCCAATCAAAGGTTTTTCTTAAAAAGGATGGGTCGTGGGCCCTTGACCATGGTCAAGAAAGGAAACTTTAAGTTCCTCAAGATACTGTTGAAACTTCTTGCACTTAGTTGCTTTAAGTCCATGGACCAACACAAGAGTATTTTGTAAGGGTTCTTTGTAGGCATCCAAGTGGGATATAAGGGCCATGCGTAAGTATTGTGCACTAGAAATGGGTGTTGACACCTAAACATGCTGAAGGGTGAAACATGAGGTTTAAACCTTAATTGAAGCATTTTTAGTTCATGAAGCATAAAAGCCACCTAGAAACCACATGAGCCCTCATTAGGGAGTATTTAGCCTGGGATTTAGATATGGGTGCCATTAAGATGGTTTGTGCACTGTGGATGGTTCTTCATGCCTTGACCATGGTTGTGGTAATGAAACAAGAGCCTCTATCCCTTTAGCATGGTTAGGGGAGGAAAATAAAAACCTTGGGACCTAAGGATAGATTCTCAAGTTTAAGCACCATGAGCACATCCTTATACCACCACATGGGACCATGGATAGATAAAATGGTATGCCCCTTGTACGAGTTCTTTATAGGCCTTTAAATAGGATATGGGTTTCATGAGTGGGGATCTATGCACTACAGATAGAGGAGGTTTACCAAATAATGATAGAGTGATATGGTTGAAGAGGGTTAGAGCAATAGGGGGAGGAAGTTTAAGGAGAGAGAGAGAGAGAGAGAGAGAGAGAGAGAGAGAGAGAGAGAGAGAGAGAGAGAGAGAGAGACTGACTGAATTTTCTATACTTGTTGAAAGGCATACAATGGATTCCCTCACCCTCTCTATGGTTGATTAAGGTACAAGTTGCTCGATCGTTATGGGCAAGGTATGGTTAGGTGTTCTATGTGTGTTGTGTGTGTGTGTGTGTGTGTGTGTGAGAGAGAGAGAGAGAGAGAGAGAGAGAGAGAGAGGAGAGTTAAGGAGAGAGATATATGGGGGGGACAAAGATACATCATTTGGAACTTAGGCCATAAACACCTCTTCTCGGGCTCCATCACTATGAGAAATTCCTGTAAAACGCAACACAATTAATCTCTAAGAATTCTTTAGCATCAAATTTGGATATAGGTGTTTTTCACACCAAAGATGGGCCATAGGGCATCAAACATGGCTGAGTAACAAAATACATTATGATATTTTTTAATATTCTAATGTGAAAGAGCCTTCAATAAGTCCTCAAACCAACACATGATCCCCTTGTACTAGTTCTTTGTAGGTTTTTGTGCAATACCGAGATAGAAGGTTTACCAAATAATGATAAAGAGTGAGATGGGAGATGAGGGTTAGAGAGAGAGAGAGAGAGAGAGAGAGAGAGAGAGAGAGAGAGAGAGATTCTGACAAAAATTTATATCCTTAATGAAAGGCATACAATGGATCTGTTGACCCTCTCCGTGGTCGGCTGAGGTACAAGCTACTTGAACATTATGGGTGAGGTACGGTGACATGTTCTGTGTGTGTGTGTGTGTGTGTGTGTGTGTGAGAGAGAGAGAGAGAGAGAGAGAGAGAGAGAGAGAGATGGTTAAGGAGAGAGAGACGGGGGGGTAATGTAGCAAATAAGCTTCTACAGAGATGGACAACAAAACTACCATTGAACCAACAACCAATTCAATATATACAAGCATAGAGACGCAAAATAAATACAAACATTTTGCAACTAATGGTAATAAGGATATGTATGAAATTTTGTATTCATTACTCATGCCGCTCCAAATTACATCAATAGGGCCATGCACTACTACTTCAAGCCCAACATATACATTGGCATAATCGAGAACCAAATGTCACTGCTATGGCTCTGCTTCTCATCTTTACACTACTTCTCCTTTACTCCCTTCTATGGATTCTTCCTCCTATTGCTCCTCAAATACAACATTTACATATTTCACATGGCTAGAGGAATTCCAATAGATAGCAAGACCGTTTAGCTTCCAGCATTTTAGGTTTACATTCTTACCAAGGAACCATTTCATCTTCTATTTGAGTAGTTAATCACTTGGTAGATACTTAGGAGTCGTATCACTGTTAACCCTTCCAAGGGTAGGTGTAACATCCCACTTGCTAATATGTTACGCCAATCAATGCCCAAAGTCGCATCACTGCTAATGCTTCATATAGTAGGTTTTTCGTCTGCCATTACCCCAATTCAAACTTGATGGAAGGCAGTACATCTAGCTAGTTGGAAATGAGATTGCAAACATGGTGATCCCTCTACTAGTATCTCCTCCAGAAATCGTGAGAGATGATGATGAGCTTGCAAATATGCAATTACAAGCTAACGAAGCTGATGGGACCCAAGAAGACACCTCTGAAGATAAAGTAGGCAATCTTGCATATCCTCCATTACACCAAGTCGAACTTGAGGGGAGGCATACATCCAGCTAGTTGGAAATCAGATTGCAAACATGGCGATCCCTCCACTAGTAGATCCTCCAGAAATTGTAAGAGTTGATGATGAGCTCGCAAATATGCAATTACAATCTAATGAAGCTGATGGAAACAAAGAAGACAGATCCAAAGCAACTGATTTTCCAGCTTCCAACTAATTTCATCAACTTCCATATTGATTTTAATCGTTCCCCATTCTTTGCTTACAAATTATTTTTTGTATAACTACTATATACAAAACTCTTTGATTTAATCTCTTTAACTTCTTTAACCTACAACTTTTCATTTCATTTCATTGTATTTATTTATACATAGTGTTTTCCTTTAATTTATACATTTAATTGTATGTATTAATGTGTATTTCTGTTCATTCTTTATGCAATGATTTTCTCAACCAAGGAAGGTACTGTTGATGAATTATAGAATAGATAAGTTGAGGATAAATCATTTGACATGTTCATCATCAAGATTAAACAACATATTGATGTCCATGGACTAAATTGTGTGATCCTCACCAACAACCTGAGGTTATGAAATAGGGGTAAAGGTATACCTTATAGCCAATGGGGATCTATGAGAACAAGGGGACCAATAGTGAGGTGGGAAATCTTGCAACCTCTGGAAACTGATTTGGTGATCGTCTAAGAGTATGAATACTTATCAACTAGGGATAGTATAAAAATAGGAAGTAGATGTATAGATGAGAACAATGAAATTAGGTTTCCTACCTGTAAGTGAGCTTCGAAATCGCTATAGTATTCACAAGATAATACATCGATATAGTATTAGAGTAGTTATCTATCCTCTCAACTTGTACAATGTGACAATAGTTTTTTAATCTCACTTTTCATAAGAACACTTCGGCGATGGAGTTGCTTTAGTAGAGTCACCTTCTTTGAACCCTTTCTTGTCTCAATAAGAAAATAAATCGTTGTCAAGGATTCCAAAGTTATGGGACCTCTCTCTTTGTGAAAGTACAACACCTCACTATCATAGGGTTTTTCATTTTTTAGGAATACCTTCATAGTATTTCCATCATCTCATTTTCTCTCATGCTAGAAAGAAACCCCTTTGTTGTATATATTAATTCTTATGTTATCGCTTAGCTCATTCCTACTCTTACATGAATGAACATCCCATGTTACTCAAGGATGTCAAGAGAGTAGCCATAGTATATTCCCATGCCTAGTGATCTTTGATTTTTAAGGAATTCCTAAAGTAACCACTAAACAATTAAAGGAAAACCATGATGGAGATAGAAAAATTAATTATCTTTAGATTTATGCTCCTTTTGAGATTTAGAATTTATGCCCTTGAATCATCGATTGGTAGGCTCATTTCTCTTGACAATTGTGGTATATGGGAGCTTGCCAAGGTTTGGTGGAATCGGCTACCTTGCTCGAGCTTACAACACAAAATGCATAGTTTTTGGCACCTCTACTTGTGGCAACCCATTTCAATAATCATATGCACCATGCATCCACTATCGTGAATTTGCACAAATGTTATTTCCACCTTTCAAAAGTCGAATCTTTTTGTCTAGCTTGAATTGGAGTTCACATGAGGAATTTATGCCTCTTGCAAGTTAACCTATCCACTTAACCACCATGGTACCGAGTGGATCCCACGCCATCTTTCATTACCCACACATGTGCAAATTGTCATGTGTGGACTTTCAATAACATTCTAGAGTGTCAAAAACCTAACGCTCACCCTAAAACCTTAACACAAGCCCTAAAACTAAAGCTAGGTCACTATATGGTTGTGTTAAATACCAGGTCATTAGGAGGAGAACGGGTTCCATTCTCATGATGTTATTGTATTATTCCAAGCTAAGAAATAATAAGGGTGTGGATATTAAAGCATAATAGCGGAAGTAGGATATCTTGTAGTAGTCATGCACCTCATAGTGTAAGAGGTAACTCTATGGTGAGTACCATTTTTTTTGTATTTGCATTCCATATTGGAGAAGAAAAGAGAAAGGCATATAAGTCCTCACTTTTGGCTGGGTTTTTCTCCATAATGGTTTTTCCCATGATATATCTCATATTATTTATGTGGATGTTTTATACTCTAATTATTTTCCTTTTGATTTAATTTAATTTATCATTTGTGAAATTTAACTAACACAATGGATTAAATTATGTTATTATTGTTTGTTGTTGTTGTTATTGTTAAAATAAATTAAATAAAAATATTACGAATGAAAATGGAAATAAAAACAAAAATGAAATAATAACCAATACAACATTGTAAACATAAACATTTATATAGATTCAACAAAATGTTATTACTTTTGAACTTATGTATTTCTCTTTAATTTTAATAACATATCATTTTTTAAAATTAATAATAATATAAAACAACTAGTTTTCATGATAATTATACTTATGTTTTGTTTACTAAATTTATTTTTTTAATAAAATACAATTTTATTATTGCCAAACAATTTAATCTAATGGCCAATACCTAAAAAAAATTATGATATTCAAGATGAAGTTATGAAATGTTATATGATATAGCTATTTCAATATTAAACACAAATTAGTTATTTATATATTATCCATATTTAACATAGAACACATTACATAAAATTATATTTATTATATTTAATTTGACAAACTCGATAAATATTAATAAATAAAATAAAAATTATATTTGATTTCCATCCATTTAAAATTGGAAAGGAAGTATCATAAATCAATTTAATGTAAACACCACATGTCTAATATAGTGATAAAGCATCATTTTCAACCCAAGGTTATCATTTAAGTATCTATGCATTATCCATATCCAATATAAAACACATTATATAGATAAAACATATTATATAGAGTTATATTTACTTTATTTTTACATTTGATCATCTCAATCATACACCATCATATAGTTAACCAAACCAAACCAAATTAATTATTATAAGAAAGTATTAAATAAGTGATTATGTGTTTAGAGTGTGCAACACATTATATAAAATTTTATTAGTTTGTTAATGATAATCATCCTCTCATTTTAAAGAGTGATTATGTTTGGAATATCAAACACATTATCCATACAACACATTATCCATACATTCAAGATTTGTTAATTATAATTAACATATCATTTTAATAATGGGATGGAAAAATATTTATAACTTTAAACTGAATTTTTATTTTAATATATGTAAATTAATTTTTATTTTAAAATATATATAAATATTTAACGAAAACTAATAATTATAAAAATATTAGTTTAAATAAATAAGTAAAATATAATAAAATATATTATATAATCTAAAATTGTTTCAATTTAAAAATAAAAAATAAAAAAATCATACTTTATTAAGTTAGGAATTTTTTCAATGATAGTTGATAAATGTAATGTCCCCTCTCGTGGACCCAATTCAAGGAAGGGTACATGATACCAAATTCTGGGACTTTTGCATAAACTCAGTCCATTCATTAGATTCATACAAATAAAAATCAAAGGTGTGCAGATGCAAATCAAACATAATATGCATAGCAGAATAAAACAACATCCACACACATTTCATACTCATCCAGCATATCAAAATAATCATCAAATTAAACATTGCAAAAGTAAATTCACATAAATAATATACTCATCTTCATTGTGCAATTGTCCCAAGCAACTAGCTATGTCGCTGCAACGTTCCACCCAACCATAGGTCTCTTCCCAGCCTGTATTATTTTAGCACTCAGAGACCACCCCTGAGGTGGGCATGATTTCTACAAGGAAAAGGGGACATTCAAGCTCATACACCGCCAAATAATTATTTCATCTAAGCCAAGCCAGTCCACAGCTGGGTTTATCAGGCTAAATCCGTACCCTCTTCAGTTCTAGATGCTTGCACTAAATCTCAAACCAACGCAATGGATACCCATAACCCATACATATACTTCTTACACGCAACAAAATCGATAATTGGGCATGGATACACATTTTAACAATGGGATTTAAAAACAAGATGGCCATGGGTTTTCCCCAAATCGTTTCTAGCCAAAAACAGATTGTGGGATGGGGAAAAACATTCATAGGGAGAAAAAGGATTCCTTCCCCAACTATCTAAGCATTCAACAACCAAAACGGACTCTATGGAACCCCATTTCGTTTCCCCTTCTTCCCCACTGGTATACAACAAAAAATGCGCTTCTCCGAGCCGAGAATGAAAGAAAACACAGAAAAATCATGCAGGAAAATGCCCAGGAAGCTCCAAACTCATGAGAGAGAAAAATTAGTTGATGGGTAATGGCTTGGGGAGCAATTCATGGATCTTTTCTTGCCCAGGAAGCCAAACACGATTTTCCATGAAGGGTGGCTTGCCCATACCCAAATTTGGACAGCCATACCTCTACATTCCCCATTGCATTAACTACTTTACCCAACTCTTGGAAGAAATGAATGATTGGGTACAAAAGTCAACATGGGTAGTTGAGGGTTTTATGGTTTCTCTCATTGACACTTGGCTTGACTTGATTGGCTCCAAGGGTTTGAATATTTTCCTCCCAATTCCTTGTAAAATAATGCCCCCATCTCTTGTTGCATTGCATAGCTAGTTGTGGGTATTTTATAAAAATGCATATTTACATGATATTTGCAATTCCAATGTGCCTGGCTAGCACGTAAACCATATGCATCACTAAATCGATGGCAGGGCCTTGGCCTTGAGCTCCTCACCATGATTTTATAATAATATTACATCATTTACATTTTAATGCCATAGGGTCAAAATGGGGACATTACATTCCCCTCCCCCTTGGAATAACACTGTCCTCGGTGTTCCAACACTTAGGAGTGAATACCCACTTCACACATGTCCAAAATTCACAACTTGTGGCAGGTCTGTCTTGCGTTTCATCTCCTTACTTTGAACTTTCAGGATCAATTCCTTTGGCTTCAACAAACTGCTCTTGCTGGCTTGATCTTCGATCTTTCTTGTTGTCCTAACAACTATTTGAGAAAGATTTGAATAGACAAAACAAATAGCTTTTGTTCTGTTTCCATGGCCAATGTGCACAACTAGCTCTCACTTTGTTCACTAGCAACACTTGGCTAGTAACAACTGCAACCAATGGCTTTCAATTTCTCACCTGTGAGACTCATCATGGAAATTCCCGTTAGGACAAACATAACACAATATTAAAATTAGTCAATTGTCTTCCCAATTGACATGGAAAGTCCATTCTTCACTCATGAGGTATCCACACTTTTCATGTTTTCCCAACGTACACATGAACTCATTCACGTTTATCCTTTCATAGGAAATTAACTATTTTAGCATTCACAATTTATTTCAAGTAATAAACACAATCAAATTCCAGTCACAACATGCATTCAACAATCCCCTGTTTCTGAAATGCATCAATCAAAAAGGAAAGAGAAGAGTAAGAGTTTCCCCTTCTTAGTCTTGTTCCAATCCGGAGCCACACCATCACTTTTGGTTCTATGCTCCTTAGCCTCTTTCACTTCAATGTGAATGCTTGAATTGTCCTTTCGGCTATGACACTTAGTGTCTAAGGTCTCTCTAAGGATTTTCAACTAGGGACGCTTTCCCCATTGTTTCCTATAGAACCTTTGGCTGCTAGGACCCACACATGTCCACTAGCACCATCTTTCATTACTACTCATACTAAGCTCTTTAGGACATCCACATGCATTCCTATGATGCCTTCATAGTCCTTTCTTCCAACAATACCTACACTCAAACATGGAATCAATTCACATGTTTATTTTATTTTCATAGGGTTTATCTCAAAACAATAGTTTAAGAAATCATAACCAAACCATATATACACGTATTTTCATATTAAATAAGAAAGAAGCTGCAATATAACCAAATACTTATCTGTATTGGATTTCTTCACTTTATTCCACAGGCTCCTTCTTTGATTTACAAGCCTCGTATTTTCTGTGGATACAATAATGAATGTTGGGCTAGTGCACAGCCTACTCCACAACCATTCCAATAGGAAATGCCAGGCCAGTATGTCGACCGGGTTTATCAATTATTTTAGGAATATTTTGCCAACACACATGCTTCTCTACAACATCAAGTAATTAATGCCCAACCAGTTACTCTCTAGTTTTACCAAGAATTTATAGCTCCAACCAGCTACTCTCTGGATTTACCAAGTATTTATAGTGCACAACCAGCTACTCTCTGGTTTTACCAATAATTTTATAGTTCACAACCAGTTACTCTCTGGTTTTACCAAACATTTATAGTTCTTTTAGGGTCCTTGCTTCCTACAATGACTAGGGTTTCCAACCAAGAAACAATAGTGTATTAGCTTGGTTGTCTTGTTCATGAAATTTTTCATTATTCGAAAATGAATGAAAATCAAATACTTATCTAAATTGTGTATTTCCTCGCTACTCCACAGGTTTCCTTCTTTGCTTTACAAGCCTTGGATCACCTGTGGGGTGGATGCCTAGTCAGCACACATGTTGCTCCACAACATCATCCAAATAGGCAATGCCAAGTCAGTACGTTGACTGGGTTTATCATGCATCCCAAAAAAAAACCAGTATGCTAAGCCAATACACCGACTAGGTTTATCAAGCATTTCAAAATTCAGTATGCTAAGCCAGTACGTCGACTGGGTTTATCAAGCATTTCAAAATTAAGTATGCGAAGCCAGTACACCGACTGGGTTTATCAAGCATACAATGACCATTTCTAAGCCAGTTCTCCGACTAGGTTTGTCAGGAAATAACACCCTTCAACAATACCTCCACAACATGCAATTAACCAATGCCAAGCAACTACACCGACTGGGTTTATCAGGCATCAACATGCCAAGCCAGTACGCTGACTGGGTTTATCAGGCATTCAATTTAACAAAATGCCAAGACAGTACCAACTAAGGAATCTAATGGAAGTAATACTGAAAAACCTTATGCCTCTATATCAGACATTCCCTCTCCCAAGATACTCTCAATATTGAGAAACCTTCATTTGATTCAGTTCTACATCCACCCAAGAGCACGATTAGAAAAGTGTTTTTCAATCCCAACACCAACTACTCAAAACTACAACATTGTAGAGGACTTAGCGCAAGCTCCTTGTGTTATGCCAACGTTGGAAGTCTTACAAAAATGTCATAATCACCGTAAGACTCTCATCGCTTCTATTGGTGTTGTAGACTCCGATTCCTCAAACACGATTATGTTCCGAATAGAGTATTTTAAATCAAGGCTTTCCCACCAACTTGTGTTCCAAATTGTCACCAGTGTCATTGGGAAAAGAATCCATCGTATTGTTTTAGACGAAGGAGCATCCACCTTGGTAATGTCGTTATCCTGTTGGCGAGCCATTGGCTCTCCCGATTTGAACCCTTCCCCTACCACTTTGAAATCCTTTGACGGTCATGGATTCCAACCACACAGGCTGTTACAAGCTTTGGAAATAGAGATGGGGCGAAGACTGTTTCCATTATGTGGAGGTAGTCACCACCCCATTGGATTATAATTTACTCCTTGATCGTAATTGGTTTTATGCCATGACTGCGGTCGCATCCTCTGTTTTCTGCATCATATAGTTTCCTCACCAAGGGAAAATTGTTACCATCAACCAACTAGATTTATGTACACCGGACACCACTACTTACCTTGTGGACAATGTACCACTATTAGTTAGATCGTCATAGATATATGAGAGTGTGGAGGTTGGACTCCTTAAAGACTCATCCCTCATGGCAGTATTTCCATCACCAAATACCCCTTCCCATGTTCCCACAGTGAACATGATTTATTCTATGATCCCATCCCCATCGAGCTCCAATGACCAATGGCTCATGCTCTAGCATGACAACTTGGAATCGATTGGAGATGTTATGCCTCTCACACTAGCAAAAGCTACTTATGAGGCTATCCAATCGAAACCCGATGACCACTCTTCAGTGGAATCTACATCTTGTTCTCCACCCCAGCAACGGAGCTCATCCCAACTAGATCCTCTACTCCAGAATTTTCACTCTGATGAGTCCATTATGGAGATAATGAGTGTGGATGAACCCCCATTGGAATACCTCCACTATCGATTGTCTTTCCTCCCATTGCTAGATTCCTTGTAGAACCACATTAAAACAATCATCTCACCATATTTTGAAGAACCTGCAATAATTAATTAATGCAAATACATGAGATATAAAAAATAATAGAACTTAGAATCACTTTTATATTGATCATGGGCCACTTCTAGGGGGCAACCTCCTTTGAGCAAGCTCAATACAATTAACTTTACCGTGCCTTCAATGACCTCAACACACACTTATATACTAAGTCTATGCCCAATACTATGAGTCAAAACCATGGGACATATAATACTATGGGACGACTTACAAAGCATATGCATCCAATACTATGGGTCAATACCATGGGCTAATATAAACTATGGACCAACAAATACTACGGGACGACTTACAAAGCATATGCATCCAACAACAATATACTAACAAAGTAAAGACACGAGTTCCTAACACATATGTCTTCACCTACCACCAATATTCTATCCTCACTTGTGATATGATAACCAAGGCTAACTAGGAAAACAATATGCTTACTTTTCCGATCGACATCTCGACTGTTAAGTTTAAACCAAATAGACTAGCAAGATCATTGAAAGAAGCATAATCACAAGATAGACATAGAATTTACCCTGGGAAACCCTCATGGGGTAGAAAACCCAGCAAAGTTTTCCTCAATAAGATGATCAACCAAAATATAAGATGTGCTCCCTCATTCTTTATCTCCTTAGCAGACCTCCCAGACAAGTGCGCTACTTTTCTCAAGTGAGTGAATGTGTCTAATGAGGAGTTCACCTCCTCTATTTATACTAACTCCTCACTGACTAAACTACCTAACGGGGCCGACCTCTCCTGGAGAAGTCTAATAACCCCTAATGTATAAGATCAGGGCCGACCCCCACATGGTGGGTCTAATAACCCTATCTACCACAAACCCTCAGAGGAATAAACATCTCCGGATACATAATAGGGTTACCTCGGAGGAATAAACATCTCCGGATACATAATAGGGTTACCTCGGAGGGATGGAACATCTCTAGAATAATAATGTACAAATATAATATTTTTAGAAGTTACAATATTCAACACTCCCCCTTAACACGAAGGATATTATAACAACATCTGCAGGAGCAAGGAATCATCTGCTACATCATACATGATACATCTATAAATCATCGGAAGCTTTCTTCAATTCATCATCATCAGTAACTCAACCAGTTACTGGAACATCAATGTCATCAGCATCATCATCGCATGAGCATCAGCATCGTCATCATACGTTTATCAGCATCATCATTACATGATCATCAGCATTGTCATCACACGATCATCAGCATCGTCATCACACGATCATCGGCATCGTCATCGCACGATCATCAGCATCATGATCACACGATCATCAGCATCATCATCACACAATCATCAACATCATCATCACACGATCATCAACATCGTCATCACACGATCATCAGAATCGTCATCGCACGATCATCAGCATCGTCATCGCACGATCATCAGCATCGTCATCGCACGATCATCAACATTGTCATCGCACGATCATCAGCATCGGCATTGCACGATAATCAACATCATCATCGCACGATCATCAGCATCATCATCACACGATCATCAGCATCGTCATCACACGATCATCAACATCGTCATCACACAATCATCAGCATCGTCATCGCACGAGCATCAACACATAATCAATTTACAGGATGATCAATCCTGCTCTCATTAGGACATAGGTCCATGGATGATACAATCCAGATCAAGTTCCAGGATGATCAATCCTTATCAATTTAAGACAAATCTCATGTTTAGGGATGAGGCAATCCCGATCCAGTTCCAGGATGATCAGTCCTTATCAATTTAAGACAAATCTCATGTCTAGGGAGAAGGAAATCCTGATCCAGTTCCAGGATGATCAGTCCTTATCAATTTAAGACAAATCTCATGTCTAGGGACGAGGCAATCCCGATCCAGTTCCAGGATTATCAGTCCTTATCAATTTAAGACAAATCTCATGTCTAGGGATGAGGCAATCCTGATCCAGTTCTAGGATGATCAGTCCTTATCAGTTTAAGACAAATCTCATGTCTAGGGACGAGGCAATCCCGATCCAGTACCAGGATGATCAGTCCTTATCAGTTGAGGACAAATCTCATGTCTAGGGACGAGGCAATCCCGATCACGTACATTTTGAACCGAGTTCCAGGGACGATGCAGTCCTATCTTCCATTCTCAGAGACACCTGTCTACGGCTCACTTTAGGACTGAAGTCCAGGGATGATCCAATCCTTTTTCTTTCTCGGAGACATCTGTCTACGGCTCTCTTTAGGACTGAATTCCAGGGATGATCCAATCCTTTTTCTTTCTCGGAGACATCTGTCTATGGCTCTCTTTAGGATGATGCAATCCTATTCTATCCACCAAGGACTTCATTCTCGGAGACATTATGTCTACGGCTCTCTTCAGGATGATGCAATCCTATTCTATCCACCAAGGACTTCATTTTCGGAGACATCATGTCTACGGCTCTCTTTAGGATGATGCAATCCTATTCTGTCCACCAAGGACTTCATTCTCGGAGACATTATGTCTATGGCTCTCTTTAGAACTTGAGTTCAAGGATGATCCAATCCTCACATGTATTCTCATCAAAACAGGTACAAGTATCCTCATTCATACAAGTACATTTATGTAATATGTATTCTCACTAATACATTTAATATCAAAGGCATGTATTCTCACTAATACATCAAAAGCATGTATTAATACATCCAATATCAAAAGCATGTATTCTCACTAATACATCTATTCATCAAAAACATGTATACATCTAACATCACAAGCATGTATTCTTACTAATACATCTATCATCAAAAGCATGTATACATCTAACATTAAAAGCATGTATTCTCATTAATACATCTATCATCAAAAACATGTATACATCTAACATCACAAGCATGTATTCTCACTAATACGTCTATCATCAAAAGCATGTATACATCTAACATCACAAGCATGTATAAGTAATAACTAAGTATTCTAAGCATAAGAGTCCTAAATCTAAATATTTCTAAGTATCTAGGTGTGGTGAACAGGTAACCTTATCATCAACCTTGTGTTTGGTGAGGCAGTCTCATCATCAGTGACTATACTACTCCCCCTTTCGAGGAGGGTTCTTTTGAACTACACCAAGCTTGTCTCAGAAGTATTCAAATTTCATTCGAGACAGAGGTTTGGTTAAGATATCTGCAATTTGATCCTCAGTGCTTACATACTCGAGCTTGATAACTCCTCTTTGCACCATATCTCGTATATAAAAGTATCGGATCTCTATGTGTTTTGACTTATCGTGGAATACAGGATTTTATGTCATCTTAATGCAGCTTTGATTATAACACATAATCACAGTGGGATCCATTTCTAAGTCAAACACTCCAGATAATAGTTTCTGAAGCCATACTGCTTCACAGCTGGTAGAGCAGGAAGCTATGTATTCTGCTTTAGCAGTACTGAGGGCCACACTAGATTGTTTCTTGCTGAACCAAGAGATCATGGCAGATCCAAGACCATAACATCCACCTGATGTACTCTTTCTGTCTGAGACACTTCCTGCCCAATCAGAATTTGAGTAACCATGTAACTTGAGTTCATGACCTCCAAGATAATATAGACCAAAATACCTTTTAGGTATCTCATCACATGCTTTGCAGCTATCAAATGGACCTTTCTAGGCTCTACTAGATACTGACTTAGAGTATTTACAGCAAAGCATATATCTGGCCTAGTATTTATTAAATACATCAATGATCCGATGATTTGTCTATATAGAGTTAGGTCCACTAGTTCCGATGATTCATTAACTAATAACTTCAGGTTGGAGTCCATGGGAGTGGCCATGGGTTTACATTCCAACATATCAAACCTTTTTAGAATCTCCACAGTATACTTACCTTGATTCAGAAAGATTCCTTTTGGTTCTTGCCATACTTCTAGACCTAAGAAGTAGTGCATTAATCCAAGATCTTTCGTCTCGAATTCTGAAGAAAGCTTCTTCTTGCTTTCAATAATCTGTTTCTCATTTCCGGTTAGAAATAGATCATCTACATATAATAGCAATATAACTGGTTCATCATCCATCACTTTGAGGTAAAGATTGGGGTCATCTTTACTCTTGGTAAAGCCCATACTTGTTAAGAAATTGTCAATCCTTCCGTACCAAGCCCTGGGAGCTTGCTTCAACCCATATAATGCCTTTTCCAGTTTGCATACATGAGTCCTTCCGTCTTTAACCTCAAACCCTTGTGGTTGTTCTATGTATACTTCTTCTTCAATTACACCATTCAGAAAAGCTGTCTTAACATCCATTTGGTGTAATTTCCACTTCATCATGGATGCAAGTGCCATGATAGTTCTAATTGAAGTATACCTAGCAACTGGTGCAAATGTTTCTTCATATTCAATTCCCTCCTTCTGAGAGAATCCTCTGGCTACAAATCTTGCCTTGTATTTTTCAATGCTTCCATCTGCAGTATGTTTTATCTTGCAAATCCATTTGGAAGAAACCACGCTTTTACCTTTTGGTTTAGGAACTATATCCCAAACATCATTTTTCATTATTGACTGATATTCTTCTGTCATTTCTTCTACCCATTCTTTCTTCTGAGCTGCCTCTTCATAGCTAGTAGGTAGTTGATCCACAAGATCACACATCAAGGCCATATAGTTGGACACTAGCTTTGGTTTCTTTCTTTCTCTGGTGGAGCCTTCAGGAGCTCCATATATTTCATCCCCTTGAATAATATCTCTAGCCCATGCTGGCCTTCTTTTCTTAGATAAATCTGTAATAGGATGTTCTTATGGTTCCAACATGTCATGATCCTCTGGTGAATCATCTTCAGGAATGTGTACATCCTCTGTGATTCTAGGAGAGGGATCTTCTTCATAGATTTCTTCAAGTTGGCACTTCCTAGATTTCTTGAGAGCTGCTTCTTCATCAAATGTTACATCTCTACTGATTTCTATATGATGAAAACCTGGTATGTAAATCCTGAAAGCTTTGGATGATTCACAATAACCAACAAATATTCCCTTCTTACCAGAAGGATCCAACTTGGTTCTCTTTTCTTTTGGAATGTGGATGTACACAGGACACCCAAATATTTTAAGATGACTTACCTCGGGCTTCTTTCCTGTAAACACTTCTTCTGGAGTTTTGAAATCAAGAGCACTATGAGATAGTCTGTTTTGCACATATACTGTTGTCTTGGCTGCTTCAGCCCATAGATACATGGGAATATCTTGGTCATGTATCATAGTCTTCACAGCTTCCATGATGGTTCTATTTTTCCTCTCAGCAACCCCATTTTGTTGGGGATTGTAGGGAGTGGTTAGTTCTCTCTTAATTCTAGCTTCTTTAGAAAATTCTTCAAATTCTTTTGAAGTATATTCTCCACCATTATCTGTTCTGAGAATCTTGATTCTCTTTTCTGAGAGGTTTTCTATTAGAGCATTGAACTCTTTGAACTTTCCAAACACTTCATTCTTACCTTTTAGAAAGTATATCCAAGTTTTCCTTGAATGGTCATCAATGAATGAAAGATAGTATTAAAACCCACTTAGAGAAGTGGTGGGCATTGGACCACATACATCTGAGTGTATTAGTTCCAAGATGCTCTTAGTCTTGGTTTCACTCTTTGGAAAGGGGTTCTTGATATTCTTTCCTTTCTTACACCATTTACATGAGCCATCATGATCAGCCTTCAAGTCTGGTAACCCTATGACTACCTTGCTTACATAAGGTAATGCTTTGTAGTTGATGTGAGCTAATATTCTATGCCATATTTCACTGGGGCTAGAGATATCATGAGCAAGGGTAGTTTCTGGATGACCCTTGAGCTTGTAGAGACCTCCTTCTTCTTCACCAATGACAACTGCATCTTTAATTGACTTTCCTTTGGACCACATGAGTACTTGTCCATCTATGAAAGCCACCCTAAAGCCTTTCTTATCTAGAGCTGAGATAGAGAGAAGGTTCTTCTTTAAACCTGGTACATATAAGACTTCTTTCATCTCCAAGGGTGTTCCAGAATCAAGCTTGTAGTTTGCTTCACCAATTCCCTTGATGGGATATTGATAATCATCTCCTAGAGATACCTTTTGGGGTGAGGACTTTTCTTCAATTCTTGAGAAAGTTTTCTTTTGACCTGTCATGTGCTTTGAAGCACCACTATCAATGAGCCATGTATCTTCACCAGTAGACACAGATCCAGAGAGTGCAGAAAATAGGACATATTCTTCTAGATCTTCTTTCTTTACTTTAGATCTTTTCCTTTGAGGCCTTTCCTCCTCTTCTTCTTCTTCTTCTTCTCCTTCTTCTTCTTCTCCTTCTTCTTCTTCACTATCATCTTCTGCCATGTGTGCATGATGTCTTTTGTTAACAAACTTCTTCTTCTTCTTTCCTAGAAGAGAACAGTCTTTAGCATAGTGTCCTAGTTTAAAACAATTATAACATTGGACTGTGGAGAGGTCTCTTTCTGAGTTTGTTCCTCCTTTCCTTTTGAATCTATGAGAGGGTGGAGACCTTTTGTAGTTTACTTTCTTGAAATGGCCTCTCTTTCCTCTTTTGGTGTGGGTGACCAAGGCTTGGTCATCCTCTTTGAGAAGAGCTTCTCTGTTGGATACCCTAGCCTCTTCTTGAACACAATCCTCCCATACTACATCAAACTTCATGCTTTCTTTTCTGGCACACATGGTTTGTATGAAAGATTCCCAAGGTCTAGTGAGACCATTTAGGGCAGTCATCACAAGTTCATCTTCATCAAGAGTGTCACCAATGGAATCTAGTTGCTCCTTGATTAGAGAGAATCTTGAGAAGTAGTCTTGAATGGATTCTCCTTTGTGCATCTTGGTACTCTTCAACTGAGTCCTTAGATTCATCTTCCTATTGATGTTCTTTCCTTCATACATTCTTCCTAGGGCATCATACATTTCCTTTGGAGTCTTCTTGGAAGCCACTTGGGGAATCAAGTGGTCTTTAATAGAATCAGCTATGATTCTCTTTGCCCTAATCAAATCCTTTCTATGCTTCTCTTTGGCTTCATCTCCTTCTGGTTCTACAACTTCATCTTTGATATAATGAGCAAGATCATTCTCTTCAAGAATGAGACCAATTCTGTATTTCCATGCTCAGAAATTCTCTATGCCTTCTAGCTTGTCTTCAAGCTTAGTTTTTGGAGCCATTTTCTCTTGGGGGAGTCCAAGAGATAAGAGTAGTACTTACCCGGAAAATTTACCTTTTTACCTTTCGGAATTCTGGGATAGAATTTCTGGATGATCGCACTTTTGGTAAAACTAGGGTTTGACTTTCCCGGAGTTCTACCCAACCAAAAAGTTCGATCTAGGGCTCAAAATATAGGTTTTGATAAGAGCTATCCAGCCATGTAATCAGAATTCAAAAATGCCAACTTTTTTCTGAAACCAATTTCTGACTTATCGCACTTTTGGTAAAACTAGGGTTTGGATTTCCTGGAGTTCTACCCAACCAAAAAATTCGATCTAGGGCTTAAAAGATTGGTATTGAGAAGGGCTATCCAGCCATGTAACCAGAATTTAATAATACCAACGTTTTGCGGAAACCCTAACTTTCACCGGAGAGAGAGAGAGAGGGGTATACTTACCTTGTGAAATATGTCCTATTCAGTCTAGCTCTGATACCATGTTAAGTTTAAACCAAATAGACTAGCAAGATCACTGAAAGAAGCATAATCACAAGATAGACACAGAATTTACCCTGGGAAACCCTCATGGGGTAGAAAACCCAGCAAAGCTTTCCTCAATAAGATGATCAACCAAAATACAAGATGTGCTCCCTCCTTCTTTATCTCCTTAGCAGACCTCCCATACAAGTGCGCTACTTTTCTCAAGTGAGTGAATGTGTCTAATGAGGAGTTCACCTCCTCTATTTATACTAACTCCTCACTGACTAAAATACCTAATGGGGCCGACCTCTCCTGGAGAAGTCTAATAACCCCTAATGTATAAGATCAGGGCCGACCCCCACATGGTGGGTCTAATAACCCTAGCTACCACAAACCCTCGGAGGAATAAACATCTCCGGATACATAATAGGGTTACCTCGGAGGGATGAAACATCTCTGGAATAATAATGTACAAATACAATATTCTTAGAAGTTACAATATTCAACATCGGCCACACCCGGAGTCCTGGGACACATTCATATAGATCAAAACTAATATTCTGAAGAGATTATCTCATATACTGACTTATTCAAACATTTTCGTGATGTAATTGCATGGAGCTATGAGAAAATGCCCGGGATTGATCTTGCTATTGTTGTACATGAGATCCAAACATATCCCAATGCTAAAACCGTCTGGAAAAAATTACGTCCAGTGCACCCCGAGAAAACTGTGGCTATAAAGGATGAAATTGAAAAGTTGTTAAAGGTTGGTTTCATTTCTCCTGTCCCCTTGACAGACTAGGTCTCTAATGCCATCCCTGTTACGAAACAACAGAGCACCATTAGGGTTTGTGTCGATTACAGGGACTTCAGTAAGGCTTGTCCCAAGGAAAACTACCCTACCTTGTTCATCGACCAAAACATCGACAATTGTGATGGAAGTGTAATCTTCTCATTTATGGATGGATTTTATAGCTATAATCAGATTGAGATCCACCTAGCCAATCAACATAAAAATTATTTCATAAGCCCATGGGTTACATTTGCACATCGCAAACTACCCTTTGTCCTTAAAAATGTTGGTGCCACATTCCAGTGGGCTATCTCGTACTTTTTGCATGACGTGAAGGACTTTGTAGAACTGTGTCTCCATGATATCCCTGCTCATTTGAATCGTCGTGAGTTTCACATTGACCACATGATGGCAATATTCCTCATATGTAGGCGATATCACATCCATCTAAACCCTCACAAGTGAATATTCCATGTCGAGTCTGGATGCCTCCTAGGATTCATCATTTCGAGAGATGGGATCTCCATTGATCCCCTAAAGAGGGAATCCATAGTTGCTCTTCCACTCCCAACAGACATACCAGAACTATAGAGTTTGCATGGGAAACAGAACTACTTAAGGCATTTTGTGTGTAGTTTCACTGAGAAAACACAGGGATACATGAGATTGTTAAAGAAGGATGTCCCGCTCATCTGGGATGATTTTGCTCAACAATACTTTGATAACCTAAACTATGCTATCACCCATGCACCTATGCTTCACTGCCCAATTACACCAAGTATTACATCCTCTATATTGTTGCTTCCACTACCACTATTGCTATGGTTTTGGTCCAGGAGGATATAAATGCCTAGGAACAAGTGATTTACTACCTTAGTAAGGGTCTCATTGACTCTGAAACGTGATATTAACATGTTGAGAAACTAGCTCTCACAGCAGTCATTGCTGTCCAAAAGTTTCGCCATTATATCCTCCTCCACGCTACCACTATCATTGGTGACTCTAACCCTCTGTACCACATTCTCACATGTCAGGTGCCGGGGGGGAATTATTCGCACTGGATCGTCATTCTTCAAGAATTCGACCTTCATTTTGAGAAGGCCAAGTCTAAAAAGTCTTTGGTTTTTGCGGAGCTTATCTGTGATCTTCCCTGTACTAATACGGAAACTGATCCCATTGACTGCCTCCCCGATGAGTCTTTGTTTCTCATCAGTACTTCTGACCCATGGTATGGATACATTACTTTGTATCTCTAGACCCAATGTTTCAGTACTCAGTTATCTCGTGACAACTGCCATCGTGTGTGTCACCATGCAAAGTACTACCTAATCATTGGTGATACCTTATACTATCATGGTGTTGATTCTATCCTCAGGAAATGCTTAATGCAAGAGGAAGATGAACACATTCTAAATTATTTTCACTTAGGGGCATGTGGCAGCCACCTTTCTTGGATGGCTACAGCTCAGAAAATACTACGCGCTCGATACTATTGGCCTTCCATATTTAATGATTATATTGAAGCAGTCAATAAGTGTCCTCCTTGTCATCTTTTTTATCATAAAAATCACTCTCATCCATCCCCACTACATCCCTTTATTGTCATCGGCCCCTTTACAAAATGGGGCATATATTTCACGCATTGGAAGCCTACCTCGGTCGGGGGGCATGGTTACGTCTTCGTTGTTGTTGACTATTTTACCAATTGGGCCGAGGCCATGCCTACATACAACGGAGATAGAAAAACTATTGCACTCTTTATGTTTAATCACATCTTTGCATGATTTGGAGTTCCTCAGGCCAACATCACTGATCATGGAAGACATTTCCAGAACAAGATGGTGGATGAATTAAGCGCCAGGTTGGGTTTTCGACATTAGAATTCAACTCCGTATTACCCATAGTCCAATGGACAAGTAGAGGCCATCAATTAGGTCTTGAAAACCATGATCCAACACATGGTGGGTACACACAGGTCTAACTGGCACAATATTATTTTTTCATCCCTATTGGCATATAGAACCTCCGTCAAAACTACCACCGGATTCACACTTTTCCAATTAGTCTATGGACTAGAGGTAGTCTTACCTATTGAGTGTGAGATTCTGTCATTGAAACTTGCAGTCAAACTTCTACCGAACACCACTGCCAAGGAAGAACGTTTACTGTACTTGGATAAACTCGAAAAAACCTGTCGTGATGTATCCCTTGCTAATGAAGCACATAAGAAGTGCATCAAGGCCCAGTATGACAAATCGGTCAAACCTCGTATCTTTAATGAGGGATATTTGGTCCTTACCTACGACCAGAAACATGATAGGCTCGGGGTAGGAAAAATTGAGTCCATGTGGCACAGGTCATATGTAGTTATTTAAGGGTGAATCCATGAAGATGGGTGTATATTTTGGGGGGTCTTGTGAGAAAATAAATATGATATTTTCTTGTTTTTCAACTTTGGGCGAATAAAAGTGATATTTTTGTTTAGAATTTCACTTTTCACTAAAAAGAAAACTTTTAGAGAATTATGTTAGCTTTCTATTCATATTTTTTTCAATTTGTTTTATTGAGATTTGATATGTCGATTTGGCAAATGTTTGATAGTGTGTTATTATAAAATGAAAATACTACAAAATAGTCATGTTTTGTTGCAAATGTAAAATCATTGTTAAACTTGTTTTTTGAAAAAAAAAATATGCTACGATAATCTACACACAATATAATACTACATGACTATAAGTGTGTAACCAATGGATCTATGTACTAATTATTATATTTTTTTGAATTCGATCAATGGGGAAACCTTGTCGATTTTCAACATGTTTTTTGTTGCAAAACTTTTCTCTCAATTGACTATAAAACTAAAAAATATACGAAAACGCTTTTGAAGTAGACACACCAATTAACTGCACCATATTTTTTTCAATTTTTTTGGTGGTGTATTTTTAAAGTTATGGATTTTTCATTTCACCACATTTTGAAAGAGATGAAACCAAACTCGACACATGTTAAGAAAAAAAATAATTAAAAATATCAGATCTCACCTATACATAACAAAATCTATACATACGGAAAGTAGATTCAATGATGAAACTAATGGTATCAAGTCCGACAGTCGTTTTGTAGCGTAAGAGATTGTTTTTACCTTCCGAAAATGGAGAAACCTAAAAACTATGCAGAAGTGTGAAGTTTTCAGGTCTCAGAGATTATTCGGCCGAATAATATTTTTTCCTAACGGAACCGTTATTTACAACAAAGGTTGTTTGACTGAAAAACCAAACGTAAAAACTTTTTTGTGGGCCGAAAAAAAAAAATTACGTTGTCTATAATTGTATAAATAAAACTAAATAGATTCATTATTTAAGCACATTTTATTTTCGCATATTTCTGGTCAAAATATTTTTGAAGGGGTTTTCAAAGGAGATTTCTTTTGCAAAATGTGTTTTTCTTACAAGGTATTTTTCTTCTTATTTCTTTCCAAGGGTTATTGTTACATCGTAATCTTCAACCCTATGAGCATCAGCATTATTTGGCCTATAGGATCCATTTCAATGACTCAGGTCCACTTATATCCTTCAGAGATACTAGTTTGCCCTATTTTTATTCCTACCCGCCTATTGCATCCTTATAGCAGGCATACCCGCGAGTTGCATCACTATAGCCCATGGGTATCAAGAAAAATGGTAAAAACCACTATTTATTACTTTTTACTCCCAAAAAGCGGTCATTGGGTGACCTTTGGCTCTCCATCTGCCTGAGTAACGCCTCGATGTGTCCTTTCAACTACCTTTGAGAGGACTATATATTAAGCACATATGGCTTATGGATGGGAGGAAGAGGAGAATAAAAAGAGAACTCTAGTGGATTTTTTCCCTATCTTGAGTCTGCACTCATTAATCCTTGTAGTTGTGAACCCTTTATGTTCACCTTCCAAACTCCTATCTAGTTTGAGTTTTCCATTCATGGAGGATTGAAGTGGTGGAGGTACAAGTGGATTGATCTAGATCATGGTTCAGATTGGTTGTTGGCAAGAGGTTGTATCACTTTGTACTTCTTCTTGTTCATTAATAGAAATACTCATATTCTCGTCCATTCATGGTGTGAATGTTGTTTATTATACATTGGGTTACATTTGCTTGTGATATTATGGACCATTGTTATTGATAATGTTAATACCATTTATATATTATATGTACTTATTGGATATTGGCTGTCAATACTAATTTGCAGATTTCAAGTGCATGGATTGAAAGCTCCAATGGGGATCTACATCAAACGTTTGGATCAAGGTTGGTTACATTTCTCTGTTATCTTAACATTATCATTTATAATAGAATTGTTTTGAGAATTGAATTGATTTCTGGTAGTCATCTGTCTGTTGTGGTATTCCCAAGCCATAGTGAGTTTTCTCCAATACAAAAATGGCGACTCCGCTGGGGAAAACATCCATGTTTGGGAATTTTTTTGAGCATTAGTCCCTAATTAGAGTTGTTGTTTATCGAATCTCTGTGTCACTGATTGGCCGTTAAGATACACCATAGAAAACTTTCTTTTTCTGAGCCTTTGGACTCTTTGTTTGACCATTTTCCTTTCCTCACCTGCGGGCTAGCTTAGTTCTGCCCACGTCTACCCACCTCTGTTTACTCTACTGCTTGCGGGTACCCACAGGTATTCCTTCGACAATAGCGTGTAACTCCATCTTTTGTTGGTTTATGGCTATTGGTTATTGTTGGGTTGGCTTTGGTGGTTCTTGAGTCTTTGTTGGACTCTTCCTTGACTGTTTCATGCCTTGGTTGTGACCATAACTCTTTGTTTCTCTTGGTTGAACCTTCTTGGTTTTTTACCAATATTTGGATTTAGCCTCTTGGTTTTTTCCTTTTGAGCTCATTCCTTTGGCTGAGTCTTGTTGTTTAGGATCTGCTAGATTGTTTTAATGATCTTCTCCGCACTTCAGTGACTGAATAGTAGGATTTTGCTTGCATTTTTTCATTCCATTTATATTGAAAAAATGCAAACATATACATCTAGTTTTTGCATTTTCGTTCTTGTTTATAAGCGAAAATACAAAAATATTTTACTTTCATGTACTGCATCTTGCATTGAGTGCTTGTTGCCTTCATTTAGGTTCTTCTTGTGCATTGAAAAGATAAAAGACTGCATCTTTATTTCAGAATTGTTGGTTGATTTTGCATATAGTGACATTTTTTTATTGGATAGATGAGTCTAGGATTGGACGATTTTGCATACTATTGAGTCTACACGTCACTAGTTTCATGATCATATCCCTTGAGTAACCATAGCCACTAAAATTAATGCTTAATATTAAAATTGATTAGAATGATTTTATTTATAGGGTACACCAACTAGCATAGGTTTAGTGTAATGACCGTTTTTCAAAATTTTATTAAAATGCCAATTTTTCCACTTTTTCCCCAATTTCGACCTTTGACTAGTTTTACTGTTTTGACCTCCAAATCAACCCAAATGCTCCCAAATATTCTGTAGGAGTGTATGAATGATATTTAGACTTGAATATTAGGTTCAAGGATGTTTTATGGACCTCCAAATGCTACTGAAAACTTTATTTGTATTCTGATCAATATATGTAATTTTAACTAGTAATTTGTGCATCAAATCCCCCCGGGATAACACTGCGAATGGCCTTCCAAATGCCTCCAAACTCCCACAAATTTATGAACAGAGGTATATCATGTGTTAAGTATGTTATTAAGTTCTCATATGCACCATTAATTGATTTTTAATACTGTTCTAACTCTCTCACATTCAACAGCAAAAACCCCCAATTCGACCCTTGGGGAAATGGCACTATTTCACCTCTCAATACAAACAAACTGAGTAAAAATGTTTCAAATGCTCAAGTACAGTACATGAAACTTGTATAATATATCCATGGTAGTATATGAATCACAAATGTATCATAGAATCATCCATCCATTCAAAATAATCAACATTATCGTGTCATATATCAAAGCATTGGGGAAATGGACATTGTTTGCTCATTAATCAATAATTTTGCATACAATCAATGGGTATTTCAACCTGAGAGTCTCTGAATTTGAATAAAAGAGGATATGAATCTATTACAATCAGAAAAATATCATAGGAAGCTCTCCCAATGAGTGTAAGATCTCACCCAAAGCGTAATCCCTCAAGGAGCCCGAATATGCCTTCAAAACTGGAAATGGTGGAGAGAAAGTGTTGCACTAAACCAAACCATGAAACTTCCTGTATCTGCTACCTACAAATAAAAATACATTAAAGCACCATGAAATACCTGAGTGTCCTCTCCAAACACCAACTTGGATGGGAATCTTTCACCCTCGAAATCTTTCACCCTCGAAATTGGCTAAGGCAAGAAACTAGTTATCCACTAGTTCTCTCTTCACAAATGCAATTTTTCTCAAATCATCAAAATCCATTCTCATACTTGATTTCTACATTTTATAACCAACATTAGCCTTCAAGGGGTCGAAATCCTCTCAATAGATTCAATAATTTTCCATTTAGAAAATATTCCTCATTTGCCACTTGTCTCCTAGTTCCAACCTTCCATCTTCTCCCAAATTCGAATCTGAGTCTCTTTAGCTTCCCCCAACTCCATGAGAACCTTCCTTGAGCCTATTTTTGGGGCTGACATGTCATAATGGTCAGGTGTAAGAAGTCAGGTCTGAATTTTTTCATAAATGTCATAGATGTTTCATTATTGTTGTCATAAAACTAGGGAATCTAGCCCAAGTGTCCACTAGTCTCCAATTTGACTCTTCCTCTCCCATGGAGGTTACTATTCCATCCCATTTTGACCTAAGATGCTCAATTCCATGTGTTATGACTTACCAACTCACCCAAGAGTGTTCACCTTCCCATGAATTTGAATTTGCAAGCGAGAGCTGCCATGTGTCATTGAAAAATCAAGCTAGTGTGGGTCCCACCACTTCCATATGTCTCCAAAACCACTTGCCACCTAGAATTTCTCTTGAATTTATTTATTCACCAGATTTATTAAATGATTGAACCCTTCTAATGTCTAAATATCATTTATTAGCTTCCTTATTACCATCCCACATGTTCCCATCCAACCTAGGAAACTAGTAGGATTGATGGGATTGTCTTACTATGCACTTATTTGAATGGGGACATTACATTTAGAGTCTTGGAATAGATCATTGTGAGTTAACAATCCAAGACTACTAGACAAAACATTAGGTGTCTGACCAGGGAGTGGAGGAATCCATGGTATAGATTGGTGTTCTCAGGAAGCTCTACTCAATACAGAGTTAAGCACGAGGTCACCGGAGGTTGGTTGAGGAGATATCCCTTTGATACCGGCTGAACGTGGGAGATATATCCAGGATTTGTTCATATCTGGGGGTATCGGAGGTTCATCCTCTTGTGCTTCGAACTTAGATACCCTGCTAATACGATGGATCCCACCTGCGACTATCCCCCTAAGCATTGGTTATATTGCGGTGACCATAGTTGCATTACCTAGGTATCACATGAGGTACTTCCAGTGCTTATGTTGTTTGTGTCATGATTCAGATAGGGATTGGACAGCACAGTTGTGTTTGTGTAGTGGACTTGACCCTGTACACGCAGTGAAGCCTGGGTGTCTCTATAACTGATTATGTTACCTCCGGCTATAGTTTGGGATTCTCAAGCCTCTCCTAGGCGAGACATACCGGCTCTAGTGTCGGGAGCTCATTTAGCCTCTCTGTTTGTCTGCTCTTAGCTATAGTTTCTCTAGGTGTGTGCTTTTGATTTACTGTTTTTGATCGATAGTTGGCCTTTAGGGGACGTTTTGATTACATATTCTCTCCGTAGATATCGTGGTGCAGAGCCCTACTCTCCGTCGGTCCTGTCGGTTGGCTGGTTTAAAGCTAGCTGAGCTTTCACGCTGTGTTACTAGAGGATGCTGGAGGGCCCCCTCTGAGTCTTCAGATTCTTACGTGACTTATGTTGAAGAATTCATTGCTGCACATCCTGATACTAAGGAAGAACCTTCGACTCCTTCGGGTAGAGTTGACCATACTTCCGATCCCCATACTCGTCGTGAGGAGTGGGGAGGTGATCCACCTGAGATTCGACCTGGTTCTATTTGGCCTAATCCACTTGACCGAGATCCATTTGATCCTTCGAATCTGGATAATTATCTTTACGGAATGCTTGACTTACTCGAGGACGAAGAAAAGGATGAGACTTTCATTCCTTCGTTTCCACGTATTTATAGATACGGGATACCTGAGTCACAAGATGACACTACGATCAACCCCACCGCACTCTCTTTTGGTATGCCTAGTC
This sequence comes from Larix kaempferi, assembly GCA_027924585.1. NCBI lineage: Eukaryota > Viridiplantae > Streptophyta > Pinopsida > Pinales > Pinaceae > Larix > Larix kaempferi. Next base: position 511,763 of record BSBM01001063.1, read on the forward strand.
ATAGTACTATCGAACCTTCCACTACGGTTGGTAGTCATGCTGGCACTAGTCAAAGTGTTAGCCATACTATACCCACTGGGGGCACTACCCTTGCTGGGGGCACTACGTTGTCCACCCACTCACATAGTATGGGGACTAGTCAGATTTCTAATAATTCTAATGTTGGAACACAACCTATGATTACCCAACCTAATCAAAACATTGTTCTGAACCCGACTTGCCATCCACACTCTAATACACGTGTTGCTACTCGTCAACCCAGGACTACTTTTTCCCATGATTATTTTCCTCCCAACCACGGGGGTGGACACATACCGAATACTTTTGCGTCCACTGCCACCACTAGTAATGCTAATGTAGGGGGTGGAAATACTTCCTATCCACATGGACATCACGCTACCAACCCTGCTACTAGTCACACCAATATTGGAGTTGGGAATGCTTCTCATGCTTCTGGTCACCACGCGACTGCTCAAGCTAATTCTAATGCTAGGGGTGGGAACATACCATACCATTACGGTAATTACAACACGATTCTCGCTATGAATAGTACATACATGCCCCATACTCATGGTGGCAACCCTTACTACAACACAGTCGGTGCTGGCCACCAGTATCACCCACCACCCCAATATGGTGCCCAAAACGCGCATATACCTGCTTACTCTCAAGTGGGTTAGGTAGGGGGAGGTTATCAATCTTATGGACATGGACAAGCTTATGGTCCGTCAGGTCGTCATTATCAGTAGTTTAATCCTAATGGTCAAGATTTCGGTCCATCTTATAACACAGTTCCGTTTAACCAACCTTTTATGGGAGCTTATAATAAAGCTTTCCAGCCTTAGCTCCTGTTCCTTGCACGCTTCAATCTCCCAAATCTTTCGAAGCTCACGAATGATCTGGTGTGTCACCACCCTACTTGGCCCCCGGTCCCTACCAAACTCCCTTTGGACATTCTGAATTCTGAGGGGAAAGGTGGTGAGGACCCAAGAGATCATGTCACGACGTTTCACCTTTGGTGCTCCTCCAACTCTTTGAATCATGATTCCATTCGATTGCAACTATTTCAATGCACCCTCATGGGGGTAGACGCGAAGTGGTATGTGGAGTTTCCCAAAAAACCTATAGGGGATTCAATGAGATTTCTTTGGTTTTCTTAGACCATTTCCAGTTTCTAGTTCGTTATGATACTGGTACTGAATTGTTGTCCACCTTCTGTCAGAATAAGGCCACACATATTTCTGACCACGTTCAAGAGTGGCGTCGACGGAAGAGATTAGTGAAAGCCAACATTCCTCTAGAGTTCCTATTGGAATGGTTCCTCAAGTATTTACTCCCATACATTGCTAAGGATGTTTCGATGTCCGGCATTGTGACTGAGGAACAAGCTATCTTGAAAGTCCAACAGTTACATCTACTTTATTCTCAGTCTGGCATTTTTATGACATTATTCTTGATGCACCGAGAACGAGACATGAGCCTACATCAGTTCCTGGACCACATGCCATGGCATCGTGGGGTCTGCATGCACTCGCCCTGTAGACTTGGTAGCTAGTCAAATGCAAAATTTTTCGCTAAACCAGTCTGCTCCCAGACAGGTTCACACCTTGTCCACTTCGACTCCATCGTCTGATGTACACAATGTGCAATCAATGAAACCATCGGGTAACCAGCAACCTAGTGGTAATAAAAAGGGGATAAATAATCGTAGGGGTGGAAACAATCGAAGTAATAACAATAGCAATCATAATACTCCTCCTAAAGAGAATGCCAACCCTCCTTGGGAAGGCAGTAATGCTGGCGAGGATCATAAAACTAGGCGTAAGGTGAAATTCCCTTGCAAGCTTTGTGGGGAGGATCATCTTACTCACTTATGTCCTCAAATTGAAGAAGCATCGAAGCATTTGGCACAGAGCCCAGCTGTGTTGAATGATCCCCTTCCTCATCATCAAAACATGGCTTTGAACATGGCTTTGCATGCTCCCACCACTGGTTATGGTACTAATGAAATGGCAATGGCTTCTTCCAATACTAGTGGTTATGGATGTGTGAATATGGTTCAATCGGAGGTTTGTGTTGCTATTCGTCAGCACGATTATGGTGCACCACAACCCAATTTTGGGACTGAGCCTCCCCCTCCTCCTAACAATTCCTTGCATATCAAGAAGCCCTCCATTATGCCATGGATACCGAAAGGTGTTCTCAAGCGCTCTGCGCATAATCCTAATGCTCGAGCTGCCCAAAACTACTCCATCGTAGAATATTTGGGCCAAACTCCGTGTGCCATGTCAGGTCTTGAATTTTTGCAAGCCTGTCCTTCTCAAAAGCATGCCCTTTTGAGTGCGTTAGGAGTTCAAGATGGGGGAAATCCTAGTGTTATCAAGCTCGATACTAATGATGTCCAGCCTCGCTTACCTTACCACATGGATTTTCAAATCCAGGTGGTTTGCCTTAAGAGCTTCATCAAACATACTATGGTTGATGAAGGTGCCTCCGCGTCAGTAATGTCATTAGCTTGTTGGAAAGCTCTTGGCTCTCCTCCTATACTTGTGTCTAGAACTACATTTACTGCATTCGACGATATATCTTTTACGCCGCATGGAATTATCCCTTCCCTTGTTGTCTCCTTGGGAGGTAAGCCTGTGCCTATTGAATTCAAAGTGGTTGATGCACGCATTGACTACAACCTTTTACTCGATCGGAACTGGATGTACGCTATGAAGGCTGTCGCGTCTACTGTATTTAGATTTATTTTCTTTCCCCATGAAGGAAAGATTGTGACGATCAATCAGCTGGATTTTGTTGGCACTCCTTCCGCGGAATCCACGGGATCTACAGTCCCGCAAGTTTCTGATTCTCAGCCGGCAACTGGGAACATAGGTGTTGGAATGTACCCCTCATTGATGGGAACTTATAATCTTTCGGCACCTGTGAATTTTATTGGAACCATTACCAACAATGCGTCTCCTCCTTCGAATAATATGTTATTCTCGACCTCCTATTTAGATTATCCGTGGACTTTACCATCCATGAGTTCCAGGTCTGGAGACATTGCGCACATCAGGATGCCTATGCCTTTATCTATAGCGGAGCTCACTTATGATCATATCCAATGAACCACTGCAGATCCGGATCTCTCTTCTTCCCAGACAGTTTAAGAAGATCCCGTTATGCTACCAGTTTGGGCAGCCAACTCATCTTGTTCCCACGATTGCCTTGATGATACTTTACCTTATGATGAAGCTATCCTTGAGGCCATGTGTGGTAGTGAGAGGACTTGGGAAGATATGCACCATTGCTCTTATTTCCTTCCCAACCTCGAGCTCATTGAGCAAGAGGAGTTTAGGATGACTCTAGCTGAGATGGTTGGTCACCCTGTGGCTCTTTTGGAGTCGCATGATGTTTTTGCGGAGGGGAATATGACCAATATTTCCCCAACCACTTCAATCAACATCTCCCGCACTCCCAGAAAGATAGAGAATGTTTACATCGGTTCCAATTGCACTCCTGAGGAGATCGCTATTTACACTGACTTGTTTACAGAACTCCGAGAAGCTTTCGCCTGGTCATACGAGGAGATGCCAGGAATAGACCCCCGCATTGTTGAACACAAGGTTAGAGCGTATCTTGACGCTAAACCGGTTCGACAACGCTTACGTGCTGTGAATCCTAGGAAGGCAACTACTATTAAGGCAAAGGTGGAGAAACTACTCAAATCTGGTTTCATCTACGCCGTTCCACTTACCAAATGGGTGTCAAACCCCGTTCCTATGGATAAGAAGCAGGGAACGATCCGTGTGTGCATTGATTTCAGAGATTTGAACCGTGCATGTCTGAAAGAAAACTTCCCCACGCCATTCATTGATCAAATATTGGATGCTTGTGTGGGGAGTGAGTTTTTTTCATTCATGGACAGCTTCTCAGGTTATAATCAGATTCAAATCAAACCTGCGGACCAACATAAGATGACATTTATTTGTCCATGGAGAACATTTGCATATCGGAAAATGCCCTTCGGCCTTAAAAAGGTCGGAGCTACATTTCAACGAGCAATGACCTATGCCTTTCACGATCTTAAGATGATTATGGAAGTTTTCTTGGATGATTTTGCTGGCCATTCTTGCAAGAGAGTGTACCACCCCAAGCACCTCCGTATGATTCTCGAATGATGTATCCATTACAAAATTCGATTGAATCCAAACAAATGCATCTTCACTGTTAGGACGGGTCGCCTTCTAGGATTCATAGTTTCACGAGAGGGTATTAGAGTCGATCCTCTCAAAGTTGAGGTAATACTTCAGTTGCCTCCTCCGTGTAATTTGTTACAACTTCAGAGCCTCCAAGGGAGAGCTAATTTTCTACGTTGGTTTATAGCTAACTATGCTAATATTACTAAAGGTTTCGCATGCCTATTGAAGAAAGACACACCTTTTATTTGGGATGAGCGAGCCCAGTAGTCTTTCGATGCCCTTAAGAAAGATTTGGTATCGGCCCCTGTGCTTAGGCCACCAGACTTTACACGAGATTTCATTCTTTATGTGGACACGTCTCAAAAGACTATTGGCATGGTCTTGGTTCAGGTAGATGGTGCGCTCGTCGAGCATGCTATCTATTATCTCAGTCGAAATTTAGTAGACGTTGAGCTAAGGTACACTCACGTAGAAAAGCTGGCACTTGCGACTATCCACGCAGTCCAGCGGTTACAGCATTACATTTTGCTTCGAACAACCAGAATCGTAGCTCATATCAATCCATTTCAGTTCATGCTATCACGACGCTTTATCGGGGGTAAGTATAATAAATGGATTGTGATCCTTCAGGAATTTGATCTCGATTTTGCTTCGGCAAAATCAATAAAATCATTGGTGTTCGTGGAGCTATGTCGGACCTTCCAGGGATTGATGAGGATGTCATTCATGAAGATTCCTTTGTGGATGAACACTTATTCCTTATCTTGTCCCAGGACCCTTGGTATGGTAATGTCATCGTATATCTCCAAACTTTGAAGTTTCCTCCGCATTATTCACGACATGAGCGGCGACGTGTGAAACATCACGCTAAATATTATACTATCGTCGGTGACACTTTGTATCGCCGAGGAAAGGATTCCATTCTCCATCGTTGCTTGAATCACGAAGAACGGAACGGGTGCTTAATGATTTCCATGCATGGGCGTGTGGTGGTCACTTATCCGGGCTTGCTATAGCCCAGCATATCATGTGAGATGGTTATTTTTGGCCTACAATCTTTAAGGATTGTATTAACGCTGTGAAGAGATGTCACCCTTGCCAGGTGTTTTCTTGGAACATACACTCGCACCCATCGCCCCTCCATCCGGTCGTCACTGTTGGTCTCTTCACTAAGTGGGGGGTAGATTTCATGGATTGCAAACTAGCTTCGGCTGGGGGGCACCACCATATTATCGTAGCTATGGATTCTTTTTCCAAGTTGGCTGAGGCCATGCCTACTGTAAAAGCCGATGGTGCTACTGTAGCCCATTTCGTGTTCAACCAGATTATCACTCGGTTCGGTATCCTAAAGGAGATTGTCACTGACCATGGCAGTCACTTTCAAAACAAGATGATGGAGGATTTGTCTCTCAAGCTTAGGTTTCATCAGGAACACTCATCTTCCTACTATCCTCAAGCGAATGGTCAGGTTGAAGCAGTAAATAAGTCTTTGAAGACCATTCTCCAACGTACCATCCAACAAAGCAAGACCAATTGAAATATCATGTTATATCCTGCTTTGTCGGCATATCAAACCACAATTAAGACTGCCACCGGGTTCTCACCATTACAGTTAGTTCATGGTGTGGAATAGATTTTACAAATTGAATGCGAAATCCCTTCGCTCAAGCTAGCCATAGAGCTCCTCCCTAATATGAGAGATATTGAGCAACATTTAGTACACCTCGAGCAACTTAACAAGCACTGTCGAGATGCCACTGTGGCTATTGATGTTAACAAGCCTCATGTCAAGGTTCAATATGATAGGTCTGTCCATCCCCGGCAATATGTTGAAGGTGACTTTGTACTCTTGTATGACAAGGCTCAAGAACCCCTGGGGGCAGGCAAGTTCAATCCCATGTGGCACGGTCCTTGCAATGTGAAGCGTGTCCTAGAAAAAGGAGCTTATGAGTTAGAAGGCTATGAGGGAGTTGCCTTGAAGGAGCCTAGAAATGGGCTCTACCTCAAGCGGTATTACGCTTGAACCTTTGGTTCAAGATGATACTTTTGTACATTATTGTATAGTTTTTCTGTACATAGTTTAGGTTTCCTTTTGGCTGTCGGGTCTGCTGATTAGCCTCTGTTTGATTGACAGATGTCAATGGGATCTCCTACATTCTTAGGTTTTGTGGATGGTGCTAGCCGACATACGCAATAGCTTTCTTCTGCTCCCTGGGTTATCTTCTCACTTGACCACCTAGTTGTGTCCTCAGGAGGTGCTTGTCTCAATCCTACATCTAATAATGTGGCTGAGTATAGTGCCATTATTGAGATACTTCAGGATGTTATTTCACATGACATCTAGTCTTTAGAAGTCCGCCTGGATTCACAACTAGTTGTGTCTCAGCTGAATGGACAGTACCATGTACGAGACCCTACATTACTACGGATATTCCTTAAGGTACGACTCTTGGAGAGACATTTTGTTTCAATTACATATATTCATATTCCGATAAGTCATAATTATATATCTGATGCACACACTAATTATGTATTAGATTGGCATTTGTCACGTTCATCATGAACCACATAAATACAAAGAAATTCATACAATTGTACATACACACATGTCGTAGAACCGAGAACCAAAGTTGTATATATATATAAATATGTCCAAAAATGGTAGTGTCATACAAAACTGGAGCCCGTACCCCTCAAAAATATACATATCGATACAAAAAATAATGAGACCCTGGGATATCTATTCCCTTTGAGGAGGTCTAGCTGTCGCCTTGACGGGATGTGTCTCATAGAAGTACTGTATTGCATTGGCCACCCGCTGCAGTAACCGCACCCACTCACCAGGAACACCCACTACCTGGCGCTGCATGGCCTCAAATAGTCGGGCTACCTCTATCTATGGTACTCGGGAAACCATGTGTGATATGTTGCACCGCAACATTTGAAGTGTGCGCCCTGCTACAGCATCTGTTGCCACCTCATCTCTACTCCGAAGACCGTGTCTCGTGAAGCCCTCGGGTCTCACTAGACCTTTGTCTGCGAGCAAACAGTCACCCATTAGCACATGACACTACCACCATTTTTTTTTTTTTGCATTTCAACTATAATAAAAAAATCCATAAAAATTTAATAAAAACAAAACCAAAAGAGTACTCACCGATGTCTTCAAAAGCTATGCCTGGAGGAAGTGGCATGTCACAGTCTTGTCTGAAGTCTATCCCTGCATAAGGATAGTCCTCTATAGCAATCACCTGCCGGTTCCACCAGCGGAAGAACTCCTCAGTATATGGTGACTCCAGACAGCCACCACCCTATCGTGTCAGGATCTCATCCCACTAGGTCAGGGCTGGATCACGGAGACTGTGAGGAGGGACATCCACTCTCGAGCTAAGCCCCGGAACCCTCTCAAAGAAGAAGCTACATAGGATGCTACCATACCCAAAGTTTTTGGCATTCCCCTCTTTGCATTCCGTCAATTGTGTCTTCATAGACACAGCAGAGTAGTACACCAGTCGAATATAGTAGGTTGCATGCATTGTGATGCATAGAACATCATCGGTTTGGATGCCTGGTACCAACGAGCAATCTATTTTTTTATTGCACATTTCGTGCCCTACCCGCGACCCGCATAGTTATAGCCCGCGGGTAGCGCCGAAGCCATCTAGGGCTTGGCCAAACAAAAAATTCCACCGACCAAAACTGAAATAAAAACATGAAAATGAAAGGTAGGGGAGTAACCACCAACCTACTCCGGATGGTTCGCTGAAAAGTCACTTGTAGCTCCCAGGATTGGTGATTGAAGTTTTAGGTGAAAAATACCCAAATAAATCCAAATTGGTGAATAGTGCAAATGAATTGTAATTTGGAAAATTTTATTAGTATTTATAATTTTTTGGACCCACTTCTCTATAGTTTTTGCCATTTTGAGCCGTTATGAACTAATATTGTGTCATGGAATAGTGTTTTTTCAACAGATTTCATTAGCGAGAGTTGTTCTGAACCATTTCACACCTACAGCAGGTACATTTCACACCTGGCATATAGGTTAGATGTCGTTTTTGCATGCATTATGAATTTGACCTATTGACCATTTTCATAAACCCTAGGTGCGACCCCGCTTCGTAACTAACACGGAACCTTCACACTACTATAGAAGTGTCGTTATGTGGCGGTAGAGATTTTCTGAACATAGGTACCCTAGTTAGAACCCCTTTATGCATTCTGGTGCCCATGCCATTGTTTGTCCTTAGGATTGGGAGTCCTTTGTAGTCATGCCATGACGTTGCGATAAAGACTCATACTCTATTTTGTCTTATGATGGCCATCTCCCTTAAGGACTCCCCTCAGTTGTATCATGTTGTGATTGCATTACATCATCCTGCTTGTTGCTTGAGCCTTTTGCCGACTCCCGCTTACTCAATTGTTAGCATGGTACCTGAGCACTTTCCCCTGTCGAGCCCTGTAGAGCTTATATTTTCCCTTCACAATTTGATGACCTTTTGACCTTGAGGGAACATACCCCCAAGTGTCCACATCTTGCACAGACTTCCTTGCATTGAGCATAGGTATGTTCCATTGTTTGGGACTAGTCTGCTAGCTATTTAACACTCATTCCCTCACTTGTTGTACTATAATCAATTTTATTCTTTTTCAAGCTTTTCCCAAATATGAAAAAGACAAAAAAAATCAAATATTCCAAAAAGTTGGACGAGATTATGGTCACTATTTCTTGTTGGCAGCTGTTGTGTCGCCTTTGAATAGAGCATTCATTCCACTCTGTACACTATGAGTCAGGAATATAGTTGGGCCTTAGGAGCTGTACTTGTTTCTCAGTTTTCTCCACCGATTGGTTAAGCTTCCAGTCATTATGGAGCCCTCTGTTATGCCTCCTTCATTGCACAGTTTATGTCAAGTCTATGCTCCCTGAGTCTATCCATCTGCTCATGCTCTTGTTCAAAGGAAGTCCTGAAACCAATGTTGGCCTCTCCTCAGACCTCTTGACTATTGCATGTTGGCCATCCTTATTGAGTTAGTCTGTTTCACTTGAGATCTTCCAAATCTTTCAGCATTGCCGGTACCTCGTGCTGGTTGATGGGGGATGCCTTAATGCCCTCCTTCCAGTGAGTCTTGTTCTGTCGACTTCAACCCATTTATTCCGGGACTTGAGGCTTAGAGTTCAGTTGAGTACCTTGAGGCTTGCAGTCATTAGTGACAGGTTCTCTCGCCATCGACAGTTTTGGGAATACATCAATGTCCCATGATCAATGGATTCATCCTAGTGTTCGACTTCAACCCATTTATTCACACTCTAATGATTGTGCTTTGTGCCTTGATGCCCATTTTCATTATTGGTGGGTCATCTCGCATCTATTAACGGTATACATCATTGATCGGTAATCAGACAATCTCTCATCAAGTTCGACCCCAACTCCTTTATTCACTTGATGGGCCTTGCACCATTGAAGACTTGTGTAGAATACCCCAAGTGATTGTGGCATTCAGTATGCTACATATGAATTTGACTTTACATCTGAGATATCACCTCTCAGATTTCAGCAGTTTGTACCTCCAGTTTTGCACCAGTTGTCTTATTTTCAGCAGAAGAGCGTATCTTACTGTAGAGACATCATGGCTATGATCACTTATGACATGTATCTATTATATACTTCCTATTCATGGCCATTGTATCAGATTGTTGTACTATACCGCATGTATTCAGAGATACTATTGTATTATGACGAGTGAGCTGCTCTTTCCACTTGTGTCTCCATCACTCCACTTCTGAGTTTTATAATGTATTTCGGCCATCATAGCATCAGTCTCTGACTTCACACATTAGGGGGCATCTATTACATCGTAATCTTCCACCCTGTGAGCATCAACATTATTTGGCCTGTAGGATCCATTTCAGTGACTCAGATCCACTTATATCCTTCAGAGATACTAGTTTTCCCTATTTTTATTCCTACCCGCCTGTTGCATCCTTATAGTCGGCGTACCCGCGAGTTGCATCACTATAGCACGCGGGTATCAAGCAAAATGGTAAAAACTGCTATTTTTTACCTTTTACTCCCAAAAGGCGGTCATTGGGTGAGCTTTGGCTCTCCATCTGCCTGAGTAATGCCCCGATGTGTCCTTTCAGCTACCTTTGAGAGGACTATATATTGAGCACATATGGCTTATAGACAGGAGGAAGAGGAGAATAGAAAGAGAACTCTAGTGGATTTTTTCCCTATCTTGAGTCTGCACTCATTGATCCTTGTAGTTGTGAACCCTTTATGTTCACCTTCCACACTCCTATCTAGTTTGAGTTTTCCATTCATGAAGGATTGAAGTGGTGGAGGCACAAGTGGATTGATCTAGATCTTGGTTAAGGTTGGTTGCCGGCAAGAGGTCGTATCACTTTGTACTTATTCTTGTTCATTAATAGAAATACTCATATTCTTGTCCATTCATGGTGTGAATGTTGTTTATTATACATTGGGTTACATTTGATTCTAATATTATGGACCATTGTTATTGATAATGTTAATGCCATTTATATATATATTATATGTACTTGTTGGATATTAGCTGTCAAGACTAATTTGCAGATTTCAAGTGCATGGATTGAAAGCTCCAACGAGGATCTACATCAAACGTTTGGATCAAGGTTGGTTACATTTCTCCATTATCTTAACATTATCATTTATAATAGCATTGTTTTGAGAATTGAGTTGATTTCTGGTAGTCATCTGTCTGTTGTGGTATTCCCAATCCATAGTGAGTTTTCTCCAATACAGTTACATTCAAAGAGTTTTTTTCTAAGGCATTTTTGCAAAGGAGTTTTTATTCCAAGGTATGTTTTCTTCTTATTTATTTGCAAAGGGTTTTTTCAAAGAGTTTTTTTTCTTGTACGAAGGTAGTTAAGTTAGTAAAGGAGGACAAAAGGATAAGGATAGATATGGAGAAGATTGAATAGCCATGGAAAGTTAAAAAATGGACTACTAGGGTGAATTAGGTGACCATTAATCAACTAGAAGAAAAAATAGTTATATTATCATCTAATCGCTCTGATGGGATTCTAGTCAAGTTACTAATTGAGACAAAATATAATGAAATGCCACCTTGAGGAAGAAACTAAAAATGTCCACTACAAAACCAATCCAATAAGAAGAATTAAAGTGGGTTCAAGCAAAAAATGAGAAAATATATGCCTGCGTGATAGAATACTAGAAGCTTGCAGAAGAGAGGAGAACTAGGATTGATGAACTTTATTGGCAAATAAACACCATGAAGTTACAAAAAACTAAGCTATTAGGTGAGAAGACTCCTGAAGCAGAAGCTACTATACTTTAGTAGAAAACCAACCAAGGGAAGAAGCAATAGTAGTAGAGATAGAGATTGAGCAGCCAACTGCTGCTGTTGAGACAATAGATATAGATGCAATCGAAGAAGATCAAGTATCCTAGAGACCAATCTCACAACCAATATTGGAGGAAAATGACAAAGATAAAAGGAACCAAGAATTGGAAGAAGAGCTAGATCACAAAGATAGAAGAATCATGGAATTAGAAGGCCAAACAAGTAAAAAAGAAGATGACATGGTTGACATAGAGAATGAAATCAAAGAACTAAAAATCCAAGTGACAAAGTTGCAACTCGACATCTAAGGTGAATAACTTTTACAAAGGACCATAGAGACATTATGGGATAAAATCAGCAGTTTGTTTATAAATAAGCACAATTACTTTGAATTAATAAAAACTGAGTTGGATATGCCAACATATTCCAAAGAAGAATCAAAATCTATAGAGAAACAATTGGGAAAGATGGCTAACCAAGCAATTCAAGTTATATATTATCTAAAAATCAGAGCAAAGAAGCAATTGGTTGATATCGAGATTAACAATAGAACAAAGATCATAAAAGATGTATGATTACAAACCTACCTGTTGAGGATGAAGCACAATATCAAACAGATAACCGAAGAAATTGGAGCATTCAAAGGGATCTTTAAAGAAGTAATGAATCTTGGTTTACCTTCCCCTTGGGATGGAAATAGATATGTTTATTCCAAAGAAGATTATCAAGGCTAGTGGTCCAACATGATGAAAAATGAGTTCCCTCATGAAGCTATAGATGGGGAAATTAATGGAGAACAAGCTCTCACAAGGCTAAAATGTGATTTTAAAATATTATTGTTATTAAAAGGCGTTTCCACAAAGCTAGCACTCCTTTCATATGAAAATAATACAAATTTTGAAATATCTCTTGAAGCACTAAAGGAAAACATGATCCCTATGGGAAAAGAATGGAAGTTAGTAGTGCAATATCATAAATTAATTCTTCGAGCTAGAATTCCAGCAAGACAGACATCGCATAAGTCTTTAGGACAAGCAACCAGATATCGTTCCATTCAGGGAATCCATTTGCACAAATTCCAATGCAATTTGCTAACCTACCATCTCCACTTACTTTTATTCAACACACATGATTAGCTAATATAGAAACTATGCATCAAAATGAGTCAAGCAGGTGTGCCACAGCTGAGTCAAGTAGGAGGGAAGCCACCTCTCTAGCCCAATGTGTACACAAGGGGTGAAACTTCAACAACAAGAGGAAAGAAGAAAAAATGAATAAAAAAGGGTTAAGATGACTAGTCTCAACGAAAGAGAAAAGTAAAAGAAGGTCCAAATTCTAAAAAAGTGAAATGTAAAAGTGACAAACTAAAGTTTGTTACAAATTAGTTAGAAGCAAACTGAATCTAGTTACTCAAAGGGTCTATATATTGTAAATTGAATTCACTTATTAAGGGATGGAAAAATTGTTGAAGGCTTCTGTCCTTTTCTTGAGTCCGATGAACTATTTTTGTGATGCCATTCCCTTGTTGGAGATTAATCTTATAGAGTGTTAGAGAAAGTTTTATTTTAGAATTAAAGTAGAATGAGTGATGTTTTTGCACAGAGTGAAACGAGGTGCTCTATGTTGAGATATTGTAACTTCTAAGAATATCATATTTGTACTTTATTATTCCGGAGGTGTTTCATTCCTCTGTGAAGATCTTATTGTATATCCGGCGATCTTTATTCCTCTGTTGGAATGTGGTAACTTGGGTTATTAGACTTCCCTAGTGGGGGTCGGCCTTGTATGTGTTATGTGGGTCAAAGGGTTGTTATACCACCCTAGTGGGGTCAGCCCAGTCAGTTGTAGTGGGGTGTTTAACCCAGTGGTAAAGTTGGGGCCGACCTAGTTAATATAAAGTACAAGTTGGAGATGTGTATATATAGAGGAGGTGTGTTCCTCATTTGATACACTTCCCTCACTCAGAATGTAGCGCACTTGTGGAGGAGAGGTCTGCTATGGCGGAGGAGGAGATCATGTCTATGGTTTGCATCTTTGTATATTTCTGGTCATCTATATTGAGGAAGCTTTGCTGGGTTTTCTACCCTATGAGGGTTTCCTAGGATAAATCTGTGTCTCTTATGTTTATGTTGTGCTTGTTGTTTCTTCAGTGATCCTGTATATGCTATTATTGTGAAATGGAATGGAATGATGCTATTTTCTATCTTACAATATTGATTATTAACATGGTATCATAGCTAACTTGAAGGAAGGCAATGTATAGCACTTACGACACTTGCTTCACTTGCGACAATTTCAAGGTTTGGGATTTGTATAGAAAACACCAGTCATCATGGAACTTTCTCTATAAATCCATTTTGGTGAAGGTTCAGGATCTAAAACCTTTATAAGTCGTAGATAACATCCCCAGGTACCTTGTGTCCAAAGGACACCCTATGATTCATTGTACTTTGTGAGTTATGATCAGTACAAGTTAGGGTATCGGCCTCTTCTAGATCTCAGTCAAAATCAGGTGACCTATGAAAAAAGGTCATAACTTCGGCTAGTAAGCTCCAAATGAAATTTTGTAAAAAGTGACAAGTAGTACACAGACTCTACTATCTCAGGAAACTTTTTCATTGGCTGAAATTGAACCAGTGATACGTGGCACGCCGTACAAGTTTGCTCTCCTTTTTTATCCCATAAACAAGTCACGTTGTGACACTTCGCATAAATCTCTCTCAGAAAATCCAATTGAGGTCAGACCTATTGGGATGGAAAGATGACATGCCAGGATACCACAGAAAACGTTTTTAGACCTTGTGGATCTAAAAGTTTGGAGTTACAGGAGAAACAATCAGGTACATATGTCTGTCAAAACAGAATTATTTTTGGAGCTCCTCCATTCATGGCTTCCGAAATTTAGGGTTTTGGAGAAAGTTAGAATTTTTGGGATTGGATTCCACGGCTAAATTATACTCAGGAAAATCGAAATTTAGAGACCAAGATCGATTTTTTGGTTGGGTAGAAGACCAGGCTTGATCAAACCCTAGTTCGGGATTTTGATCGGAAAGATGAAAAATTAGGGCTTCAACAAAAGATGGAATTTTTTAAGTCTGTGACCACAGTTGGAAGCTCCTCAGAAAAATAAGACTTTAGAGCCTTGGATTGAACCTTTTGATTGGGCAGAAGGGTGGGATTCATCAAACCCTAGTTCGGGATCGTGTCTAGAAGATCCAGAAGTTTCGAAGGCAATTTTGAGGGGTCAAATTTTGGAGATTTCAAAATTGAAGTATGCTAGTTTGATCAGCTCAGCAAGACACATCCTTCCATCCATTCAGAAGTGTGAAAGTTAAAGATTGAATTTTTAGGGTTTCTCTAGCAAACCCTAATCAAGCTCTAGATCAAGTTTCAGGGGGAGTTGAGGCTAAGGCCTTACATAAGAAGACTACAAGAAGTCTCGATAGGTATGACTTAAGGAGGTTCAGATATGTCTTGAAATCTGAATCCTGATTAAGTTCATAATATGATTGTCTTCATATTATTTATTAGTACAATCTTGATTAATGTTAGAATTGTCTTATCACCCTAGTAACAGTACGAATGCATGTGAATGATAGAAGACATTCATTGATTATGGCTATATGATTGTACTAATGCACTGTGGTGTTGTATGAGGTTGCTGTTGTCTGCTAACAAGATACAAGTACATCATGAAAGACAAATCAAGTTCCATGACCATGACAACATGAAGACAAAGAATCATTCATAATCTTTGTTCTACTTACGAGGTATGTATGACTTTGTTATATTATGCTTAACCTATGAGATATGCAGGTTCTAGCACAGGATCTCTAAATCATTGAAGAGAACAAAGAAGATATTATTTAGGTATGTTAGACATAACTAAGCAGGTATACTAATCTAGGTATGTTTTCCTATGTCAAGTTAGAATCTTACCTTGTGTTAGGATCCCTTATATAAGTATACTTGGTATGATTGGTTATGCTTATTCATAAATCTATTCATCAAGTGTTTATGCATATTATGTCTCTTATCTTGATTGATGATTTAACTAACCAGAAGAGTCCTATGATCAAACAAGAATATGCATGAGTAAAAGAAGACTTTCCTGAAACCTTGAATACTAATGTTTATTATCTATGATCATGACTATACATATTCAAGATTATAATATACTAATGAATGTATGTTTGTGTATGAGATCATGAGGATGACACTAGTGCACACTTGAGCATGCACAGTGGTACAAAATGAATAGAAGTTCAAAAGACATATAGAAGATCAAGCGGGAGGCAACCACACAAACATAAAGTATTTGAGTTCTTATTTGAAATAGTAAATGATATTGCTTGTAATAGGTTGTATGCATATTTGTATTCCTAGAATATATCATGCTAAGTGTAAACATTCATAGAGCATTGAACAGTATACTACTAATATGCATATGATTGGTAAGTTGGACAAACATTCCATTGTTGCTTGTCTAGAATGAAACCTCTTTGCTGACATGCTGAGAGTTGTGCACACTCTCGATAAGTATGTTTTGGTAGAGATGGAAGGCATCTAGATAGCCACTGTATGCATACAGGATATGGAAAAGTGTTGTGCCAAAGTATTGGTCAAGATAGTTGCACAACTATGTAAATGATATTTGTATGCATAATAGGTTATCATGTCAACACGATTTCATGATTATGAAGTATTACTAATCATGTACTTAATTTTGATTTGTAGGAAAGATCATGAAGAATGATGAACACCGAACAAGTGATGGATGATCAACAAGAAGATTTACAAATCAAACAAAATATAGAAGGCTCGTGGCTAGAAGATTCTCTTAGAAAAAAAAGGAAGAGAATCATGACGAAATGATTACTCAAGTGGCTAGATAAGACCATTCTTTTAATGGTGTAATTAAAGAAGAAGTGTGAATTAGGTTCTGTATGGGTACCCAGGATCGATAGTCAATTGCTGAGCTTAATGATCGCCATGGGTGATGTGGATCTCAACCTTTGCTACAAGGTTGAATATGGTTTCTATACACAGATGACATGGATGCAAGAAGGAACTCACCACAGAGTTCGACTGATATTGAGGCTCATATTAGTAGACCCATCTAACGAGAGATGGCACAGATAGATGGCTATAGAAATGAACATGAAAGATCTCAGATTGATGCATTACTTCCTAGGTCTGGAAGTATTTCAAGGCTCGTAAGGAATCTTTCTCAACCAGGGAAAGTATGCTGAGAAATCTTAAGAAGACTTGATGTGTTGGAATGGCCACTCTCATGGATTCCAACTTGAAGCTGTTAGCGGATGACTCATCAGAGTTAGTGGATATAACTATGTATAGAAAAATTATTGGGTCATTGATGTATCTAACAAATACTAGGTCAAATATATGCTTTGCTGTGAAACACCTTGAGACAATATCTAGTGGAACCTAGACGAGTTCACCTGATAGCTGCAAAGCATGTGATGAGGTACCTGAAGGGTATGATAGACTTTGGTCTATATTATTTTCAAGATCATGACTTCAGATGGCTACACAGATGTTGATTGAGAAGAAAGTGTATCAGACAGGAAGAGCACATCGAGAAGATGTTATTGTCTGGGATCAACCATGATCTCGTGGTTTAGTAGGAAACAATCTAGTGTGGCTCTCAACACAAGCGGAATATACGGTTGCTTGCTCTGCTAGTTGTGAAGTGGTATGGCTTCAAAATTGTTTGACTTAGAGATGGACCCAACTGTGATCCTATGTGACAAACAGAGTTGTACCAAAATGGTAGAGAATCCAGTGTTCCATGATAAGTCAAAGCACATAGAGATCTGACATTTCTATATATGAGATATGGCGCAGAAAGGAATTAAAGTTCAAATTTGGAACAAGTTACCAATATAATAACCAAACATCTATTGATCTGATGTACTAACCAAACCTCTACTGATCCAATGTACTAACCAAACCTCTACCGATCCGATGTACTAACCAAATCTCTACCTCAAGTAAAGTTATTTGAGACAAACTTAATATAGTTCAGAAGGACCCTCCTCGAAAGGGGGAGTGATGTGATCACTTATGATGAGAGTGCCTTCATTGATAGTGAGGTCGATGATGTGGATACCTATATTGGTGATGCCGACAGAGAGGTTGGTGGATGGTCCTTAGATAGGTTCTAAGGTGACAAGGGGATTGCATCATCCTTGAACATATGTTCGAAAAGTATCCGTAGACAGATGTATCTGAGAAAGAAGGGGGATTGCATCATCCTTGAACACTTGTTTCTAAAGGAACCGTAGACAAGTGTCTCCGAGAAAGAAGAGGGATTGCATCATCCTTGAACACATGTTCTAAAAGGAGCCGTAGACAGGTGTCTCCGAGAAAGAAGAGGGATTGCATCATCCTTGAACACATGTTCTAAAAGGAGCCGTAGATAGATGTCTTCGAGAATGAAGTCCTTCGTGGACATGTGAGGATTGGATCATCCTTGGACTTCATTCCTAAAGTGAGCCGTAGACATATGTCTTCGAAAAATAAAGTCCTGAATGAATAGGTAGAGGATTGTATCGTCCTCGGACTTCAGTCCCAGAAGTGAGCCATAGACATATGTCTTCGAGAATAAAGTCCTGAATGAACAGGTGGGGGATTGTATCGTCCCCGGACTTCGGTCTTAGAATTGAGCCGTAGATTGGATCTCTGAGAATGAAGTCCTGAATGAACAAGTAGGGGATTGTATCTTCCCCGGACTTCGGTCCCAGAATTGATCTGTAGATTGATGTCTCTGAGAATTGAAGATAGGATTGCATCGTCCCTGGACCTCGTTCAAAATGTATGTGAGAGGACTACATCGTCTGTGAACTGGGTTCAAAATTTACGTGAGAGGACTGCATCGTCCGTGAACTGGGTTCAAAATGTACGTGAGGACTGCATCGTCCATGAATTGGGTTCAAAATGTACGTGAGGATTGCATCGTCCATGAACTGGGTTCAAAATGTACGTGAGGACTGCATCGTCCATGAACTGGGTTCAAAATGTATGTGAGAGGACTGCATCGTCCGTGAAATGGGTTCAAAATGTACGTGAGGACTGCATCATCCATGAACTGGGTTCAAAATGTACGTGAGAGGACTGCATCATCCGTGAACTGGGTTCAAAATGTACGTGATGGGAGTGCATCATCCCTAGACATGAGACTTGTCTTAAAGAGATAAGGATTGATCATCCTAGAACTTGATCTGGATTGTATCATCCATGGACCTATGTCCTAAAGAGAGCGGGATTGATCATCCTATAATATGATCATGTGTGTTGCAAGGTATGCTGCTATTATGTATACTTGACTGGTGAGGATACTTGTATTGATGTATTGATACTTGTATTGATGATATGTATTGATGAGGGTACTTGTATGTATACTTGTATTGATGAGGATACTTGTATTGATGATGTGTATACTTGTATTGGTGTGGATACTAATACTATAGATCGAGATGATCCAGATACTGTAGATCGAGATGATCCAGATGCTGTAGATCGTGATGATCCAGATGTTGTAGATCGAGATGATCTAGATGTTGTAGATCGAGATGATCCAGATGCTGTAGATCGTGATGATCCAGACACTGTAGATTGTGATGATTTAGATGCTATAGATCGAGATGATCCAGATGTTGTAGATCGAGATGATCCAGATGCTGTAGATTGTGATGATCTAGATGCTATAGATCGATATGATCCAAATGCTATAGATCAAGATGATCCAGATGTTATAGATCGAGATGATCTAGATGCTGTAGATCGAGATGATCCAGATGTTGTAGATCGAGATGATCCAGATGCTGTAGATCGTGATGATCCAGATGCTATAGATCAAGATGATCCAGATGCTGTAGATCGAGATGATCCAGATGCTGTAGATCGTGATGATCCAGATGCTGTAGATTGAGATGATCTAGATGATGTAGATCTATATGATCCAGATTCTGTAGATCATGATGATCCAGATGTTGTAGATCGAGATGATACAAATGTTGTAGGTCGAAATGATCCAGATGCTGTAGATCGTGATGATCCAGATGCTGTAGATCGAGATGATCCAGATGCTGTAGATAGTGATGATCCAGATGTTGTAGATTGAGATGATCCAGATGCTGTAGATCGAGATGATGTGATGACGATGCTGATGATCGTGTGATGATGATGTTGATGATCATGTGATGAGGATGCTGATGATTGTGAGGATCCAGATGTTGATGTTGCTGTAGTTGTTCGAGTGTTGCAAAAGATAAAGATTCAGTACTGAATATGTTGATGTTCCAGTATTGAAGATGTTCCAGTAACTGCTTGAGTTACTGATGATGTTGAGAAAGCTTCAAATGATTTATAGATGTATCATGTTGAAGACACCTTGCTCCTGCAGATGTTGTTATAATATCCTTCTCGTTAAGGGGGAGTGTTGAGATATTGTAACTTCTAAGAATATTATATTTGTACTTTATTATTCCAGAGGTGTTTCATTCCTTCGTGAAGATCTTATTGTATATCCAGAGATATTTATTCCCTCCGTCGGAATGTGGTAACTTGGGTTATTAGACTTCCCTAGTGGGGGTCGGCCCTATATGTGTTATGTGGGTCAAAGGGTTGTTAGACCACCCTAGTGGGGTCAGACCAGTCAGTTGTAGTGGGGTCTTTAACCTAGTGGTAAAGTTGGGGCTGACCTAGTTAATATAAAGTACAAGTTGGAGATGTGTATATATAGAGGAGGTGTGTTCCTCATTTGACACACTTCCCTCACTCAGAATGTAGCCAACTTGTGGAGGAGAGGTTTGCTATGGTGGAGGAGGAGATCACGTCTTTGGTTTGCATCTTTGTATATTGCTGGTCATCTATATTGAGGAAGCTTTGCTGGGTTTTCTAGCCCATGAGGGTTTCCTAGGATAAATCTGTGTTTATGTTGTGCTTGTTGTTTCTTTAGTGATCCTGTATATGTTATTATTGTGAAATGGAATGTAATACTTCTATTTTCTGTCTTAGCATATTGAATATTAACACTCTACAACCCAGTATGGGGGAGATCTTCTAACGTGTGTGATGTAGTGTTACATCTAATAAAATGTAAAAATGTAGCGTTACATATAATAAAAATTAAAAAGTGATTACGCGTAAAAAGAAGTAAGTAAAGTAAAGTAAAATAAAGTAAAAAGAAGTAAGTAAAGTAAAGTAAAGTAAGAAGAAGTAAAGTAAGTATGGGGGAGATGTTGTAAGGTTTGTGATGTGATGTTTGTTACTAACAAAATAATAAAAAAAATTCATGTCCATTCTTAAAAAAAAAGTATGGAAAGTATTTAAAAAAAACCATGTTGGTTCATAAAGTAAAATATTATGAAAAGTAATTAAAAAATAGATGTTTGTTTATAAAATAAAAACTTAAAACTTAAACCCGGATCTATCAATCAAGAGAGATCAAATTTATTGAGTTTAAATTTAAAAAAAGAAATACATCTCAAGAAATTGGATCCCTCTCGGTGCTTAATAGATACGGGTTTAAGATGGATCTATGCTGGTAAACATAGTTTAAATATCATGTTGACTACCATGATATTTCATATGAGCTCTTATTGCACTGAGTGAAACGATGCTCTACATCCCAGTATGGGGGAGATCTTCTAACGTGTGTGATGTAGCGTTACATCTAATAAAACGTAAAAAGTGATTGCGCGTAAAAAGAAGTAAGTAAAGTAAAGTAAAGTAAAAAGAAGTAAAGTAAAGTAAAGTAAGTATGGGGGAGATGTTGTAAGGTTTGTGATGTAATGTTTGTTACTAACAAAATAATTGAAAAAATTCATGTCCACTCCTAAAAAAAAATATGGAAAGTATTTAACAAAAATCCATCTTCCATCATAAAATAGAATATTATGAAAAGTAATAAAAAATAGATGTTCGTTTATAAAATAAAAACTTAAAACTTAAACTGGATCTAGAGAGATCAAATTTCTTGAGTTTAAATTTTAAAAAAGAAATACATCTCAAGAAATTGGATCCCTCTCGGTGCTTAATAGATACGGGTTTAAGATGGATCTATGTTGGTTTTATATAAGTAGTATAAATATTTGAGGATGATATTAGAGAATATAATTTTGGTCCTCCTCTTGACTAAGACCTTTTCTAGGCTCATTTTTTCTTTCACTTTTACCCAAAATGATTAAAAAATTAGATGAATTGTAGATATTAGTTGTTAGCATGGCATGATCTTGATGCAATAGTTGTATTTGTGGACATTGAGTCCATTTATGCATGCAAAAATGTAATTTGAACTTTAAGAAATTGCAATTTGACCAAAAACACCCCAAAAACATTAATAACTAATATTCAACCTAGAATAGATTTAAAGTTCATTCAATATAATAATTGCTTATCATATTCTCTAATATTTAGTTTGCATGGATATCCCAATAGGAGGTGTTTAGCTTAACTTTTCAAGTTTTGAGCATAATCACATAAATAATTATATATGTTTCTCAATCAAAAAATATTAAGTTACTCAATTTTCATATAAATTTTATTAAGGTAATAATATATTACATGATTGGTTTTGTTGCATACCATATACAAACTTCCTATCTAATGGGTAAGAACATATGTTTAGTCTTTAGAAATCATAGGATTGTTATAACACCAGCATAGATCCATCTTAAACCCGTATCTATCACAAGAGGGATCCAATTTCTTGAGGTGTATTTCTTTTTTTAAATTTAAACTCAAGAAATTTGATCTCTCTTAATTGATAGATTCGGGTTAAAGTTTTAAGTTTTTATTTTATAAGCGAACATCTATTTTTAATTACTTTTCATAATATTTTATTTTATGAACCAACATGGATTTTTTAAAAATATTTTCCATAATTTTTATTTTATGAGCCAACGAACCAACAACATGATCTCTCATAATATTCACTATCACTAATCCCACAAACAAAAAGGTATTTACATTATAGGTTTTTTTCAATAATTTGACTCTAATTTAATGAGCTCCATCCATAAACATTGAAATATTGATATGAGCTATCATCATAGCAACCAATTTTGATATAATCCCCTTTTGTGTATATTTCCACTAAAAACAAAACTATTTATAAATGGAGAAAAAGGCAATTATGGTGTGTGATAACTCACACTCAAATAACCCCCTGTTGGCCACTAAAATTTTTCCAGTGAGGTACAGTTCCACCCCTTCTCCTTATTTTTTTGAAATATCGCCTATTGAATCGTCTTAAAATAGGCCAAAACCCCTATAAACACAGTAGTTCCTCACTAAATGAAGGTGAAACTACCATTCACAATTATCCCCTAAATCTAGAGAATGTGACCATTTTGAAAATAATTGCTTTTGTAATTATCTCCACTAAGAACAAAATTATTTATAGATGGGGAAGAAGGCAATTATCCCCGAAATCTACCTGATGTGGACGGATTTTGATATAATTCCGTTGTGTGTATCTGCACCAAAAACAAAATTATTTATAAGTAAGGAAGAAGGCATTTATCCCCAAAATCCACACATAATCTCAAGTGGCCCTCCTATTTTGTCGGCTAGCAATAAATGGTAACGTCAATAGGGTATGGGTGGATTCCTATTCCAGCGGCTAACTCCTATTATACTATTCCTTCTCTTCTCTCCAATTCAAGAGTTCTATTGCTTTGATTTGAAATACTCGATCAAATTACAGAATAAGTGTTCATCGAGGGTTTTAGGCTCATCATCTTCAGAAGCAAGTGGTCATCGAGGGTTTTCACTCCACAAATATGGCTGATTCTTTATGCTCAGCATCTTCAGAAGCAATGAACAGTGTACAAGCTGAATGCGGCTGTTGCTGTTTTGAATTTCTAATAGAAAATATGGTACAGTGTAAAGGAGGGCACCGATTTTGTTTTGGATGTGTACGGAGGCTGGTTGAACAAATCATGTATGGAAGTTTCAAAGCGCATCCCTCTCTACTTTGCATGCATACTGATTATAAATGCCAAGAGTCAATTCCTTTTTAGGAGATTCGGAGGGCACTCCCAGATGATGTCATTGAAATATATGAGCAGTGCCAGGCCCGAGAAGCTGTAATTGAAGCCAAACTTGAAAACCTTGTTTATTGCCCATTTTGTAGTATTTTGTGTGAAGTAGACAAAGGTGTGTAAGGTTTTGACTGTCCAAACCCTAAATGTTTAATGGCGTCATGTATCAAATGCAAGGAGACAAGTCACATACCTTTACGGTGTGAAGAGATTGAGCAGACATCTGAGACCGCTGCTCGTAGAAAAATTGAAGACAGGATGACAAAAGCCGTGATAAGGGAATGCGAAACCTGCGAGGCCGAGATAGTAAAGATCGATGGATGCAATAGGGTGACGTGTACTAGGTGTAGAACAACCATGTGTTACGTTTGCCGACATGCCATCTCTTCCAGCTATGAACATTTTTGTAGTCATCATTATCCGCGAGAAGCAGAAAAACCCTGCCAAATATGCAAGGTCGATAAGTGTAGTTTGTGGGAGAGTGAGGTAGAAGATAATGTGGCACTGGATGCAAGGGAAGAAGCATTAAAAGTATTTGGAAACAACGAGCCCAACTTGCTTGATCAGAAAATTGGACCTTGCTTGATCAGAAATTTGGACCTCCTCTTGTAAAACAGACAGTACAACCGTCCAATCGGCATCCGCCATTACCCCAAGTCCAACCTGTAAATTTTTTTGCGGAGGTTCTTGCATATCCGCCATTACCCCAGGTCGAACCTGTAAATGTTTTGCGGATGTTCTTGCATATCCGCCATTACCCCAAGTCGAATTTGAGGGGAGGCAGTACATCCAGCTAGTTGGCAATCAGATTGCAAACATGGCGATCCCTCCACCACTAGCTCCTCCAGAAATCGTAAGAGTTGATGATGAGCTTGCAAATATGCAATTACAAGAAGACGGCTCTAAAGCAACTGATTTTCCAGCTTCCAACTAATTTCATCAACTTCCATATTGATTTTAATCGTTCTCCATTCTCTGCTTACAAATTATTTTCTGTATAATTAATATATACATAACTCTTTGCTTTAATCTGTTTAATTTCTTTAACCTACAACTTTTCATTTCATTTCATTGTAGTTATTTATACTTAGTGTTTTCCTTTAATTTATACATTTAATTGTATATATTAATGTGTATTTCTGTTCATTCTTTATACAATGATTTTCTCATCCAGGGAAGGTACAACTTTTATATTGACTTTAATCGTTCTCCATTCTCTGCTTACAAATTATTTTATGTATAATTAATATATACATAACTCTTTGCTTTAATCTGTTTAATTTCTTTAACCTACAACTTTTCTTTTCATTTCATTGTAGTTATTTATACTTAGTGTTTTCCTTTAATTTATACATTTAATTGTATATATTAATGTGTATTTCTTTTCATTCTTTATACAATGATTTTCTCAACCAGGGAAGGTACTGTCGATGAATTATAGAATAGATAAGTCGAGGATAAATCACTTGACATGTTCATCATCAAGATTAAACAACATATTGATGTCCACGGACTAATTTGCGTGATTCTCACCAACAACCTGAGGTTATGAAATAGGGGTAAAGGTATCTCTTATAACCAACGGGGACCTACGAGAACAAGGGGACCAAAAGTGAGGTGGGAAAACTTGCAACCTCTAGAAATTGATTTGGTGATCGTCTAAGAGTATGAATACTTATCAATTAGGGATATTATCAAAATAGGAAGTACATGTATATATGAGAACAATGAAATTAGGTTTCTTACCTTTAAGTGAGCTTCGAAATCGTTGTAGTATTCACAAGATAATACATCGATATAGTAGAGTAGTTATCTATCCTCTCAACTTGAACAATGTGACAATAGTTTTTAAATCTCACTTTTCATAAGAACACTTCGGGATGCAGTTTCTTTAGTAGGGTCACCTTCTTAGAACACTTTCTTGGCTCAAAAAGAAAGAAACCCCTTCATAGTATTTCCATCCTCTCATTTTCTCTCATGCTAGAAAGAAACCCCTTTGTTTTAGATATTAGTTCTTATGTTATCCCTTAACTCATTGCTACTCTTATATGAATGAACATCCCATGTTACTCAAGGCCTTCAAGAGAGTAGCCATAGTATATTCTCATGCCTAGTGATCTTCGATTTTAAAGGAATTCCTAAAGTAACCACTAAACAATTAAAGGCAAACCATGATGTAGGTAACAAAAACAATTATCTTTATCTTTATGCTCTTTTTGAGATTTAGAATTTATACCCTTGAATCATGGGTTGGTAGGCCCATTTCTCTTGACAATTGTGGTATATGGGAGCTTGCCAAGGTTTGGTGGAATTAGCTACCTTGCTCGAGCTTACAACACAAAATGCATAGTTTTTGGCACCTCTACTTGTGGCAACCCCTTTCAATAATCATATGCACCTTGCATCCACTACCGTGCATTTGCACAAATGTTATTTCCACCTTTCAAAAGTCGAATCTTTTTGTCTAGCTCGAATTGGAGTTCACATGAGGAATTTATGCCTCTTTCAAGTTAACCTATCCACTTAACCACCATGGTACCGAGTGGATCCCATGCCATCTTGCATTACCCACACATGTGCAAATTGTCCTGTGTGGACTTTCAATAAAATTCTAGAGTGTCAAAAAACCTAACACTAACCCTAAAACCTTAACACAAGCCCTAAAATTAAAGCTAGGTTACTATATGGCTGTGTTAATTTTAACAGAGGTCATTAGGAGGAGAAAGGGTTTCATTCTCATGATGTTATTGTATTGTTTCAAGCTAAGCAATAATAATGGTGTGGATATTAAAGCATAATAGTTGAAGTAAGAGATCTTGTAGTAGTCATGCACCTCACACTGTAAGAGGTAACTCCATGGTGAGTACCATTTTTGTTGTATTTGCATTCCATATTGGAGAAGAAAATCTAGAAAGGCATATAAGTCCTCACTTTTGGCTAGGTTTTTCTCCATAATGAGTTTTCCCATGGTATATCTCATGTTATTTATGTGAATGTCTTATACTCTAATTATTTTCCTTTTGATTTAATTTAATTTATCATTTGTGAAATTTAGCTAACACAATGGATTAGATTATGTTATTGTTGTTGTTGTTAAATTAAATTAAATAAAAATATTACAAATGAAAATGAAAATAAAAATGAATAATAACCAATACAACTTTGTAAACATAAACATCTATATGGATGCAAAATGTTATTACTTTTGAATTTATGTATTTCTCTTTAATTTTAATAGGATATCATTTTTTAAAATTAATAATAATATAAAACAACTAGTTTCCATGATAATTATGCTTATGTTTTGTTTACTTAATTTATTTTTTTAATAAAATACAATTTTACTATTGTCAAACAATTTAATCTAATGGCCAATACCTAAAAACATTATGATATTCAAGATGAAATTATGAAATGTTATATGATATCTAGCTATTTCAAAGTTAAACACAAATTAATTGTTTATACATTATCCATATTTAACATAAAACACATTACATAAAATTATATTTATTATATTTTATTTGACAAACTCGATAAATATTAAAAAATAAAATAAAAATTATATTTGATTTCCATCCATTTAAAATTGAAGAGGAAATAGCATAAATGAATTTAATGTAAACACCACATGTCTAATATAATGATAAAGCATCATTTTCAACCCAAGGTTATCATTTAAGTATCTATGCATTATCCATATCCAATATAAAATACATTATATAGATAAAACATATTATATAGAGTTATATTTACTTTATTTTTACACTTAAAAATTGTTAATTTGATCATCTCAATCATACACCATCATATGGTTAACCAAGCCAAACCAAATTAATTATTATAAGAAAGTATTAAATAATTGATTATGTGTTTAGAGTGTGCAACACATTACATAAAATTATATTTACTTCATTCCCACATTCAAAGTTTGTTAATGATAATCATCCTCTCATTTTAAAATAAGTGATTATTTTTGGAATATCAAACACATTCCACACCATTATAGTTACTTTATCCATACATTCAAGATTTGTTAATGATAATTAACCTATCATTTTAATAATGGGATGGAAAAAAAATTACAATTTTAAACTGAATATTTATTTTAATATATGTAAATTAATTTTTATTTTAAAAAATATATAAATATTTAACAAAAACTAATAATTAGAAAAAATTTAGTTTAAATAAATAAGTAAAATATACTAAAATATATTATTATAATCTAAAATTCTTTTAATTTTTCAAAAAAAATCAAAAATTCATACTTTATCAAGTTAGGAATTTTTTCAATGACAATTGATAAATATAACGTCCCTTTCCGTGGACCCAATTCGAGGAAGGGAACATGATACCAAATTTTGGGGCTTTTGTATAAACTCAGCCCATTCATTAGATTCATACAAATAAAAATCAAAGGTGTGCAGATGCAAATCAAGCATAATATGCACAGTGGAATAAAACAACATCCACACACATTTCATACTTATCCAGCATATCAAAATAATCATCAAATAAAACATTGCAGAAGTAAATTCACATAAATAATATACTCATCTTCATTGTGAAATTGTCCCAAGCAACTAGCTATGTCGTTGCAGCGTTCCACCCTACCGGAGGTCTCTTCCCAGCCTGTATTATTTCACTCAGAGACCACCCCCGAGCTGGGCATGATTTCTACACGGAAAATGGGACATCTAAGCCAAGCGAGTCCACTAATGGGTTTATGAGGTTAAATCCGAACCCTCTTGAGTTCTGGATGTTTGCACTCAAGCTCAAGCCAAGGCAATGGATACCCATAACCCATGTACATACACTTCTTACACACAACAAAAATACATCATTGGGCATGGATACACATTTTAACAATGGGATTTACAAACAAGATGGCCATGGATTTTCCCCAAATCGTTTCCATCCAAAAACGGATTGTGGGATGGGGAAAAACATTCATAGGGAGAAAAATGATTCATTCACCAACTATCTAAGAATTCAACATCCAAAGCGGACTCTAAGGTACCCTAATTCGTTTCCCCTTCTTCCACACTGGTATACAACACAAAAACGCCCTTCTCGCGGCTGAGAATGAAGGAAAACACAGAAAAACCATGGAGGAAAACGCACAGGAAGCTCCAAACTCGTGAGAGAGAAAAATTGGTTAATGGGTAATGGATTGGGGAGCAATTCATGGCTCTTTTATTTCCCAAGAAGCCAAACACGATTTTCCATGAAGGATGGCTTGCCCATACCCGAATTTGGACATCCATACCTCTCCATTCCCCAAGGCATTAACTACTTCACCCAACTCTTGGGAGAAATGGATAATTGGGTACAAAAGTCAACATGGGTAGTTGAGGGTTTTATGTGTTCTCTCATTGACACTTGGCTTGACTTGATTGGCTCCAAGGGTTTGAATATTTCCCTCTCAATTCCTTGTAAAATCATGCCCCCATCTCTTGTTGCATTGCATAGCTAGTTGTGGGTATTTTATTAAAACACATATTTACATGATATTTGCAATTCCAATGTGCCTGGTTAGCACGTAAACCATATGCATCACTAAATCGATGGCAGGGCCTTAGCCTTGAGCTCCTCACCATGACTTTATAATAATATTACATCATTTACATTTTAATGCCATTACATTCCCCTCCCCCTTGGAATAACACCGTCATTGGTGTTCCAACACTTAGGAGTGAATACCCACTTCATAAATGTCCAAAATTCACAAAATGTGGCAGGTCTGTCCTGCGTTTCATCTCCTTACTTTGAACTTTCAGGATCAAGTCCTTTGGCTTCCACAAACTGCTCCTGCTCGCTTGATCTTCCATCTTTCTTATTGTCCTCACAACTATTTGAGGAAGGTTTTCAGCCAAAACAAATAGATTTTGGTCTGCTTCCATGGCCAATGTGCGCAACTGGATCTCACTTTGCTCACTAGGAACACTTGGCTAGTAACAACTACAACCAATGACTTTCAATTTTTCACTTGTGAGACTCATCATGGCAATTCATGTTAGGACAAGCATAACACAATATCAAAATTAGTCAATTATCTTCCCAATTGACATAGAAATTCCATTCTCCACTCATGAGACTTCCACACTTTTCATGCTTTCCCAACGTTCACACGAACTCATTCATGTTCATCATTTCACAGGAAATTAACTATTTCAGCATTCACAATTTATTTCAAGCAATAAACACAATCAAATTCCAGTCACAACATGCATTCAACAATCCCTTGTTTCTGAAATGCATCAATCAAAAAGGAAAGAGAAGAGTAAGAGTTTCCCCCTCTTAGTCTTGTTCCGATCGAGAGCCACACCATCATTTGTGGTTCTATGCTCCTTAGCCTCTTTCACTTCAATGTGGATGCTTGAATTGCCCTTTCGGCTACGACACTTAGTGTCTAAGGTCTGTGTAAGGATTTTCAACTAGGGACCCTTTCCCCATTGTTTCCTACAGAACCTTTGGTTGCTAGGACCCACACATGTCCACTAGCACCATCTTTCATTACTATTCATACTGAGCTCTTTAGGACGTCCAGATGCATTCCTATGATGCCTTCATAGTCCTTGCTTCCAGCAATACCTACACTCAAACATGGAATCAATTCACATGTTTAGTTTATTTTCATAGGGTTTATCTCCAAGAAGAGTTTAAGAAATCATAACCAAACCATATACACATGTATTTTCATATTAAATAAGCAAGAAGCTTCAAGATAACCGAATACTTATATGTATTGGATATCTTCACTTTATTCCACAGGATCCTTCTTTGCTTTACAAGCCTTGGATTTCCTCTTGACACAATAATGAATGTTGGGACAGTGTGTAGGCTACTCCACAATCATTCAAATAGGAAATGCCAGGCCAGTACGCCGACTAGGTTTATCAATTATTTCAGGAATATTTGGCCAGCACACATGCTGCTCTACAACATCAAGTAGTTAATGCCCAACCAGTTACTCTCTGGGTTTACCAAGAATTTATAGCTCCGACCAGTTACTCTCTGGATTTACCAATAATTTATAGTGCACAACCAGTTACTCTATGGTTTTACTAAGAATTTTATAGTGCACAACCAGTTACTCTTTGGTTTTACCAAAAAATTATAGTTCTTTCAGGGTCCTTGCTTCCTGCAATGACCAGGGTTTACAACCAAGAAACAACAATGTATTAGCTTGGTTGTCATAAGTCTTGTTCATGAAATTTGTCATTATTCCAAAATGAACGGAAATCAAATACTTATTTGTATTGTTCATTTCCTTGCTACTCCACACGCTTCCTTCTTTGCTTTACAAGCATTGGATCACCTGTGGGGTGGATTCCTGGCCAGCACACATGTTTCTCCACAACATCATCTGAATAGGGAATTCCAAGTCAGTATGCCGACTAGGTTTATCAAGAAGCCAAAAAAAAAAACAGTATGTTAATCCAGCAAGTCGACTAGGTTTATCAAGCATTTCAAAATTCAGTATGCTAAGCCAGTACGCCGATTGGGTTTATCAAGCATACAATGACCATTTCCAAGCCAGTTCTCCGACTGGGATTGTGAGAAAATAACACCCTTCACCAATACCTCCACAACATGCAATTAACCAATGCCAATCCAGTACACCGACTGGGTTTATCAGGCATCAACATGCCAAGCCAGTATGCCGACTAGGTTTATCAGGCATTCAATTTAACAACATGCCAAGCCAATACACAGGTTGGGTTTATCAGACATTCAATTTAACAGCATGCCAAGCCAGTATGCCGATTGGGTTTATCAGGCATATGTGTAAGCTGACATCACAAGAAGGGTAAGCAAACTGATCAATATTGTCATCCCAAAATTGCAACCACATTCACTATCAAGTATTGAAACACCAGGAATGCGTCCATTCCCTTAGGGTGTAGTCAATATTGACAACCCTAACATAACCCAGCACCCCAATATTTTCACGTTCCATAACCCACACATGCCTTCATGGCATAATTTTACTGTCTCACTCACATGATTTACCAACATGTAGTTCAACTAAGACATTGTCAAATTTTACAATGGTGTTTCACTCGAAGCCCATTTCCAAAGCATGGGATCCTTCCCATGGAGTTTGGCTCCACAGAACATCACACATGGTCTTCCTGCAATGTGTCTTCTGGCACACTTATCAAATAGTCAAACAGTCAGCAACATTTTGACAATCAAATTCAAATATGATTTCCCTAATGAGTCAATGGCATTAATAATTAAATTCAACATGAATTTACAATTCTATCTCCTACATAAATTGATTTGTTTAACCATGAGGCCATACTCATATTGTTTGGCTCTTGTAAGTGGTATCACTCTGTCCAAATTATGGTTTTACACTTTCTACCATACATGAACATCCACCTACGACATGTCCTCCTTCTCATAACCTTTGGCTTCTGCACATGGTAGATCTTGGTATTTACTATGGACTTATCCTCACTGTCATATGCAAGACTTTTCTACCTGAAATATGAAACTTCAGTGAGCCAAATACGTTGTGAGTATCTATGCATATAATCTTTTCATTGCTACAATAGTCACTTAAGTGATCTCAGATTTATAGAACTCAATAATTCAAACGCATTCAACTGTTAAAATTTGAAATGCAATGACATATATATATATATCATTATCATAATAAAATTGCAAGACACAGTCACATTATCCCTGCAATTTAAATAAAAGCTCCAATATTCATTACTCCACAACCATATTCTTTTTATGCAATTCTGTCCTTCCAATAGAGTACTTTGGTATCCCATCAACATGTCTACCTTTTTCATGCAATATTTCTCCTGCATTCATAGCAGCTCATGAAATGGTCTCAGGATTAGCAATAGTTCACCATTTCATCTATTATCTAATTGCATTGAAACACACACACATACACACACACACACACACACACATATATATATATCACAACTGTGCATTCGCACAATGCATCACAGCCTGTGCACCCATACACATGCATGCACATCTAAAATGTTTACACAAAATTTTCAAGTGCATTCACCCAATGCATATCCAAAAGATTTAAAAAATCTTTCAAGGCATATCTGCTCAATGTCATTGATTCGTGCATACTATATACTATCATTTCATGCATTCCAAAGACATTATGGCCTAACTAGGGCTATCTTATATAGCATGCACTACCACAACAGGACCATAAGTCATCACTTGCTTTTGTTGTTAAACTGACAACCAACATACACAATTGGCATGATATAATTTCATATGAATGCATTGAGGTTTCTAAGAAACTATAGGGTGTAAGGATCCTTGCCTTCACTTACCCACACCTCACCAACTCGGTAGAATGACAGTCTCATTCAAGCATTCAGTACCACATGCCAACCAAATCAACATAGTTTAAACACAGTTGAAGGGATCTTACCAAATCCTCTTTCAACATTCATGCAATTATTAAGCATAGATAACCATTACCTGCATGGCTGTCATTAACATCCCTCGATGTTACCTGACCAGTTGGCCTCTTACCAAGGTTTCGTAGTCCTTTTGCCAACCTCGTGCTCAGAGATTTGTTGCAGCATCCTTTCTTCATAAGGTTCTTGGTCATATGCAACAATCATCATCCACATCCTTAGCCATGCTTTAGTTGTCTTTGGTCCTACAACCAATGCGAACACCACTAATTATTAGCAACCACAATAATTATCTTAAGTGGCTCATTGCATATGTAAAACCTCACTATTTTACCAATATGCAATATCATATATATATACGCAAACATTCTCACATGAACTGTGCAATGGCTACTAGTATTCCAACTAGTGCATATTTACTTCATCTATCTAGTCTCTTGCATTTTCAATCATGCTTCTATGGTCTGATTCCCACAACCATTATCAAGAGCATTAATTGTCATCAACCAAAAATCTTAATTACAAGGAACATTCAAATATTTAAATCTCGTGATTATAATTATTTGATTCCTAAGTCATTCCATTTATTGGGGCAACCTAAACATTTATGATAAATATTGTTTCTACATAGCTACTATTCATAGGCAAAGGTTCATGGTTTGAATAGTTATGACAAATTGGAAAAATCAAATACTTGTAATGAAATATGGATTTATCTCGCCTATAAAACATCGTAGTCGCCTATAACATCTTGGTAGATCCCACACCTTCTATCTATTAAAGTATGTATTGACTTGTTCATTGAAGAAGCTAAAATGCATGATTCATGAAACTTCTTTTGGTGTTTGAAGGCTAAGCTTAATAGTAACTGTCCAACTCCACAATTTAACTTAATAATTTTCTAATTCTCTTTGAGGTTACGAATTTATTATTATGTAGAAGACCAGAATGAAATCAGATCCATTATAAAAATAATTTATTTTAGTAAAATGTAATTATGCAATTCTCTCTCTATATAATGTAATTATATTTATCTAGATAATTGGTTATTTCTTTTCATCTAATTAATTTCTCTTCATACAAATGATTAATTTTATCTCTCTTTTTTTTTATACTAATCCTCCTTACAAACTCCATTTTTTGTACTAGTTTTTTTTTTAAATTAATATCATCTATAACAAGATTTTAATGATATACTTAACCTCTCTCTATATATATATTCAACTACAAAATTTAAACATTGTCATATCTCAAAGTATTTTTAAATAAAAATAATAACACATTTTTGGATTTAAAGGTAACAAAATGATGAAGAACCTATATAATTCAATGTTTTTGTATGTGATAAAACATTATTTTAAATGTACATTGAAACATTATTACATGTATAATGCCTTTCATAGGCTCGATCGAGACATCTTTGAATTTCTTAATCATACCTTTTTTACAAAGATTTCCAACCACATATGGCTCGTTTTATGAAACTACTCCACATTATTTTCATTCTACACGTTGTGAGCTAAAGTATAAAATAATTTATAAAGTATAAGCTAATTTATGTATTAATTCATGAATTACTATTTTTTTGTATTATTATAATCTTAGGTCTCTATAACAATTTTTTTTTTAATAAGTGTTTGTGATATGATACAAAAGCTATACATTCAGGAAAAGATATAGTGGCTATGCCTCTTGACTTAAACGTAATTGTCACCATACCGTGAGGTAGATCCTTCTTCCTCAAATTCCTAGGGCCTATTTATATCATTACAAGTCTTTGGAGCAAGAATGGGTAATTAAGTACATTACGATCCAAGTATGTTACTCATCAAATCATAATCTTATTACTTTGAGTTACTGACACCGCAACGAAAACAGATACCATTCCTCCTCATCAATAGATTGTTATCCAAACTTGAGCGAATGGAAGCGGAGCCATCGAAATAAAATGTGTCAGCCATGACCTCCACGGATTATTCCAGGTTCGATTCCGGAAGTGAGAAGAGGAAGGGCTGGACATATACCACAGTGGCTATTTTGGATACTCCAGCAACTTTTACTTCCTCTTTGTGTCTTGTTATTCTGCCATCACCATGCATCTATTATTTATTTCCTAGGCTTCTATTCTATCTTTTGTCATCGCCATCTATCAATTTGAACTGAATCGAACCCACTAGTTTTGGGGGAAAATGAAAGCGGTTGACTACAACATTTAAAATTTGAAATTTGGCATGCATTAAATGATATAGATTATTAGCTATTCCACCATGCCTCAATATCATGAAAATGGTGAAGTTGACGTTAACGAAGGACATCGTCCGGTTGAAGGAGTGGCCGAAGATGGATGGCCAGAAGCAAGTTGACGTGTAGCGTTCGAAAACACAGTTGATTGACAACTTAATGGAGCGGCTCGATGACCAACGCCAAAATAAATTTTACATGCACGAAATTGCAGCAGCACGCGGAGGGTCAAATGGATCACCTGTGATTAATATTCATGGACAGGCAGTTCGATTGGGTGTTGTTGGCCTACTCAGAAGTTCTGCTGCATTTTTCTCTTCGACTAGATAGAGTGGTAAGGGCGTTGTGAATTATACAGAACTGTAAGGACAAGTGCAACAGTGCTACAACTCCTAATCTGTCAGGTGTACTCTTCACTGAGGCGTACTCTTGTTCACAAGGGATTGTTGAGGCATTTGGATTAGGCGTTGAACGCTATACTGAAAGGTTTGTGAGACTGGCTTCGTCTACTTGGATGGGACTTCTTATTATAGATCAGGTGGTACCCAGAGGTCCTGCTGATAATTAGATGAAATTAGAGGACGAGGATTTTCTTGTCCGAGTGAATGGTGATATTGTAACTCATTTCTAGACTGTCAATTTAGAGTTTAAAAGGGGCGGTGTTCCTGTGAAATTTTGTTTGAAGGTCCAGGACTTCCATTCTAAAATCCTCATTAGAGGGTGGGAATAACTTGACGAAGTTTTATTTGATTTTGAAATGATCTAGGGTGAACGCTCTGTTGTAACCAGGTTCAAAGAGCTGCCAGGTATGGAAACATTGGTATCTTTGGAACATAACTTCCTCACAGCATGCTCCCGGCCTCCATTAATTTGGACTCTGAAGGGAAATCAATGCATAGATATCAAGAGTATGTTTGTTCATAATAACTGAATGAATATAGAACCTTGTGTAAAACGCAGACATCAGCCACTGTATTAGGCATCCTAATTAATATGGTAGTGGGCAGCAACCTGATTAATAGAATACCTGTTACTGTAGGGAAACATTAGGTCGGTAGCTAATGTGTTACGTTATCTCCAAGCTTAGTTCTTGTACCCCAAAATGGCCCAGAAATAAAAATAGATAAAGAAGTGATATCTAAAGTGGCTTGGATTCGTTAGAAGATATAAAGAAGGCATGGAATGACTTTATACCTGAACAACTAAATCGGAATGGGTATGTTGGCGTTAAAACTTGTCCCCGATAGCTACAATGGATACAGCAGATACGGGTAATATAAATGGTCAGGTAAATTAAATCATGTGACCAGAAACAAACCAGGTAAAGTAAATCACGCTACCAGATAAGCAACGAGACGGATTTTTGCCCACTGGGCGGTGCTTCCCTGACGTCTAACCATTACCCATGAACTAGGGCAGAGAGCAATAAGGTAGGGTTATTTTATCTTATTTCAAACCAATGTCAAGCCAAGTTCCCAATCCCAAATGTCAAACACGCTCGGAAGCCACGGAGTTCTTAATCAAACCAGGGTTAAAGTTGTTCATATCTCCTGCGATTTATAGGGACATAAGTTTATGTTCATTGTTTTATAAGAAGTATTTAAAACCTCGAAATCTCCTTAATGTTAAGAAGATATTTGTCATGGATTTTTTTTTAAATGTTTAGAGATGTTCACAACATAGTTTTTTTTTTTTTTTTAATTCATAAGAAAACATGAATTTGGAAAAATATACTAATGTTAAACAACTACGACTGTAGCAAGCTTCCAATACCAGCTCTATGAAATTCATAGATTGCTATCAAACATAGTATTAAATGTTGTTCTTTTGGGCAAAGTTTATATAGATGATGGCCTTATTGGCCCAAGTATTTGAATCTAAGCTCTCATATCATGTGTAATGTCTCACAAGGATATTAAGAATTTTAATCTAAATAAGCATCTATTTTCTTTTCATTCTAGAAATGCATAATAGTATTAATACAACCAAAAATGGTGGATTTCTTAATTGTATGACTGAATAGCCTATAAGCATCATGTAATGTCCCTAAAAATAGTAAAATAAAAAAAAAAATCTTCTTCTTGCTAGTTTTCCTAACATAGATTATATATTTATAAATTAACTTCACCACTATGAAAAGTATCGGTACTTGTATTCAGTATTTAAGAGTTTAGGAAAATTCCTAGCAAGGTATATTTTTTTTGTCGGTCATGCTTTAGTTGCGTAAGTAATTGTGATGAATATGTTATATGTAAAGTATAACCATGAAATAGTATTAGCAGTTTCTTTTCCTCTTATATTCGATAAATACATGTTTAAAATGTAAATTGTCTACCTAATGAGAGAAGTTGAAATACCCTAAAACTTGGGGTTGATCTATGCACTCCTCGCGGAGTCGCCAAGAGGTAAGGCGTGAAAGTTTGAAACCTGTCGACATACTTAGCGATTTCACTAATACCTATCTATTTGTCATAATCCTGCAAGTGTTCTACGGTGGCCATCTGGTTGACAACTCCACCATGTAAAAACTCCCAAAGTGAAAACACCCTTGGTGAAAAACATGAATGGGTTGAGATCTTTGTCTTATTGCTAATTGATCAAGCATTGAAAATTCATGTCTATACTATATAGTTTATAATTGTATTAGAGTCCTATCGTGGTAGTTGGATGTCTTAATGGTGCAAATGGCAGACATGTGACCTTTGGCCAGCTGGGCACTAAGATATTAGCGAGGGTTTTCACAAAAGTTACCAAATCGTGGTTGCTTGGTCTTATGGCTCGGAGAGGGTTTTGGGCTTGTTGTAAGGTAGCGCGTTGGAGATCACGGAGGGCGATGGTAATGCACGAATTCTACCAGGTAACTCATTCCAATGTAAATACTGTGTTTTCTTCCAGTCTTTAATCTCATGCTAAAGTAGATGTTCAGACCCTAATTTGCATTTGCTTGCCTCTATTGATAGGTGTGGTGTCGTGGTGCGAAATCTCTGCGTGTTGGGAAAAGAATGGAATCCAACACTTAGCTGCATTTTGGGCGTTTGAAATGGTAAGTCCAGGGTTCCTTCAACCCTTCACGCCTTCCTGTCTCAGTTGTGGAAGAAGACTCTGCTTGGAATGTATTAGGGAGGCTTAGTGTTTCCTTTGGCTCACTATGGTTTTGAAGTCTCGAATATGTTCACCTTTGGTTGGACCGGGGAGTTGGAAAATGTTGTAAATATTATTTTGATGGGTAAACTATTGTAGATTCCCATACTTTCAGTAGGGTTTAATAATTTGATGTTGGTTGATTTCAATGATACTCACACTTGTGTAAAAATGTATGTTGAAATAATATTTTTCCTGTATTTACTTGGATGCTCGTTTTGATAATTACAATGTGAACTGGGCTTCTGTGTTTTCCTTTTCTATGAGACCCAAATGTGCATGTAAAGAAGTTGATGGTTACTGTATTTCTGTAATGGTTCTCTGTCAGTCTAACTCTTTGGTGGAAAGTCGTTTTTCCCTTTTACTGGAGTGCACACTAACAAATGAGACTCGCCCTAGCTCTGTTCTACATTTCCTATGGCGTAAGAGAATTTATGTGAATGTATATGATGTTGTGTTTCTAACTTGTAGAAAGTCAATTTGTTTTTTTTTAATGGTAAGTCTGTATTTTGTTGGTGCTAGTGGTACTTCTATCAGTTGACTAGTTTAATAATTGTAACCTGAGCGTTGGTGTTGCTCGCGGGGTTTGATAGTTTGACCTATGCCTATCCCTTTGTTTGATAAGGAAGGTCAGTCGTTGGATTTGCAGGGTGAAATCCTGAAAGTGAGTTTTGTGAATGCTTCTGCGTTTTAAGTGATGATGTAATCCTAACTGCTGTTTGTTTTTGCTTGTTGAAAGAAAAGGGTTTAAACACGAACACTATGCTATTGGCAATAGTAGGGTCTTCATGTTATCATTGATGTGATTCGATCTCTTGACCTATGTTCCAATGTATTAAAAGAAATTATAAATAAAGATAAGTGGATGTTAGGTTCACTGTGTGACTCGATGCTTGAACTAGCAGGGAAGCCCATAAGATGTAATGTATAATGCCTAAGTCTATGAGTTGATATTGTAGTTTTCTTGAAAGGCCTATTGTGTTTTAGTTGTAATGTTTGACTGCTGGTTGAAATCGTAGAGATGATGATAATGTGGAATGTAGGATACCTTAGTTTGAAAGAGCAGGAAATATTAATTACGGTTATTGCTTAGCCTGCGATTTGATGTATAGTGTGGCTAATAGTTTCGAGGTCTGGCTTGATGCTTTTGTTATTTCTATTCTGTGATTCTCAAGCATAGAAAAAATAATAATAAAAGAATTAAAGGAAAAAATTATCCTTGCACTACGAATTTATAGAACGATTCAAACAGAAAACATAATTATTTAAAAACATAATAACCCTAGCCTAGAAGATAATATGGGAAAAAAATGGCAGAAATGCACAGTATTAGAAGTCCTCTGAAAAACCATAATAGAGTTCCTAAGTTTTCTGATGGGGTGTTGTCTAGGACAGGCTAGCCGGGCTAGGCCTGCTAGACCCTCCACTGGTTTCTGGGAAAAACCTCTAAGTTTGATAAAATTTGTATTGAAAATTAAACAATGCTGAAGCATCAATTCTAGTCTAAAAGCCTATGTCTACTATAAAAGGAAAATGGAAACAATTAATACTTCATACCTAGTTGATTTGGCACTTGATCCTTTTCTGTAGAAGCATGCACACTCAAACAATAATTAATGCAGAATCTGTTGTGCTTAGCTCACCTGCTAGAATGATTATCTTAGCTGGATAAATTTGGGGCTACCATGTTCCTCCCAACCATGACTGTTAGACCGATCCTGGTTCTAACTAAATCCCCCCGAGCTAGTTCCAACATGCAATGAGAGATAGATTCCCTAGGTTCACTGTTGGTTCAGATCTGGAATTATTAGGTGAGGCTGCTTCAGTTTCTTGGAGCAGAAAACTTCTCTATGATTACCATAAGAGAATGATAATGAAAAATATAGACGATCCCCCAAACTTGGGATCTTCCCTCTTTATGTATGATATTCTTGAATTATGACTGTTTGGAAAAATTAGTTTCTTTAAATTAAATAATATAATGTTTAAAAGATATTATTTAATAAATATCTAGTCCTCTTGAACTATGACTTTTCAATTGTTTTAACTATAAGTGATTTTTTATTTAATCTTTTCATAATATTTATAATAACAATCATTTATATTTACAACCTAGCTACTAATACATTATTGATACCATTTAATAATGTAGTAGCTTACTAAACACTAGTTTACTATTATTACTATTAAAAGAAATGTGGCAGCCCACTATGCATAAACCATATGCAAAATATATATATATATATATATATATATATATATATATATATAATAGCATCATTATTATCTAAAGTTCTTAATAATAACATTTAGCCTTGAGGCCTTTATTCATGTTATTCCTAAGAGACTACCCTTAGTCAATCCATGTTTTAAGATAGGGTAATCATCTTTTAATTAATTATGTAACTTCTCATGATACTTCTTTATCTTTTAAGGGAAAAGTCCAATTCTTTGGACGGTCTTTCGGTAAGTTTGGATATGCACCTCTAGTCTTTCTCTTGCATGTCGGATTCCCTCGTTTAACATGGTAGTTCCCGCAGTATTTGATGATAGATAAAAGATGAATCATTTAACGAAATTAAATAAATGTGATGAAAGTAGAAGTGCTATTTAGAGTCTTTCTGACTCAACACTTTGATATTTAGTAACCGTGAGTGCTCTTCAGAGCCTTTTAACTCAACACTTTCACTTGGGCATTACGCTAGTGCAATTCTAGAGCTTCTTGCTCAACACTAGTCCTAGAATGTGGTTGTGAGGCACATCTCGAATATTCAAGTGGCCTCGGATCTGGTATTCATTTATCAATCTTGGAGTGTTAATTTTTTAGCATTAATTCAACATACTCTAGGATCTTTACTGAGAGAATAACATGTACAACATATCAAGTATAACAATGCATATCAATCACACCGAATAATCACATGAGAGAATAGACACACTGTAATGTCCCCAGTTTGGCCCCATGGCATTAACATTATAAATGATGTAATCTTGCTATGAAATCATGGTGAGGAGCTCAAGGCCAAGGCCCCGCCATCGATTTCATGATGCATATGGTTCACGTGCTAGAAATGCACAGTGGAAATTCAAATATCATGTAATATGCTTTTAATATAAAAAAATACCCACAACTAGCTATGTAATGCAACAAAGAGATGGGGACATGATTTCACAAGGAATTGGGAGGGAAAACATTCAAACCCTTGAGCCACTAGAGTCAAGCCAAGTGTCAATGAGAGAACCCATCAAACCCTCAACTACCCATGTTGACTTTCGTACTCAACCATTGATTTCTCCCAAGAGTTGGTTGGGGTAGTTAATGCCTTGGGAATGGAGAGGTATGGCTGTCCAAATTCGTGTATGGGAAAGCCACCCTTCATGGAAAAATCGTGTTGGTCTCCTTGGGAAAGAATAGAGCCACGAAATTGCTCCCAAAAAGCCATTATTCACCATGGCCTTGCTCTCTCACGCAGCTCTAGCTGCCTGGGCGTTTTCCTCCCTCGTTTTTCTGGGTTTCCCTTCATCTTTTAGCTGGGAAGGGGCGTTTTTGTGTTGGTTACGAGTGGGGAAAGAGAGCAGAACGTTTTGGGTCTTCCTCGAGGTTGTTTAGGCCATTAGAAAGGATCCCAACCAGTGGAGAGAAATTGGTTTTGCTCCCTGGGGTTGAAATCGAAATTCCACAGTTCGTTTGGGTGAACCACGAGTTGGGAGAACCAATGTGGACCCTGTTTTGTGAACACCTCTATTGTAAATGTGTAACCCTGTCAATAATCATTTTGCTGTGAGGAAGAAGAGTAGGATGGGTATGGGTGATGGGTAATCCCTTGTTCTGGCTTGAGCTTGGGAATGAGC
Source organism: Larix kaempferi (assembly GCA_027924585.1). Lineage (NCBI taxonomy): Eukaryota > Viridiplantae > Streptophyta > Pinopsida > Pinales > Pinaceae > Larix > Larix kaempferi. The sequence goes on from BSBM01001063.1 coordinate 554,024, forward strand.
ATCCATTGTGCAAGTGTAGCCTGATAAACCCAGTTAGACTGGCTTGGCTAAAATAAAATGGTTAATGGAATGAATGTGAGCGTGAATGTCCCCTCTATCCTTGTGAGAATCATGACCAGCTCGGGGGTGGCCTTCGGTCAGACTCAGTATAAGCTGTCGAAGAGCCTATGGTTGGGTGGAACGTTGCAGTGACATAGCTAGTTGCTTGGGACAATTGAAATGAAGATAAGTGTTTCTGTCTATGTATTTATTTCTGAAATGTTTTTATTAATGAATGAAATTGACATGTTGAATGCATGTGAAGATTGTGTGGATGTTGTTTCTGCTATGCATAATTGATTGTTTTACATCTGCACACCCATTTATTATTTATGTGAATCTAGTATTGGGCTGAGATCAGGTAAAAGCCCTGAGTTTGGCATCATGATTCCTACTTTGCATTGGGTCAGCAAGTGGGTACATGACACACACAAAGTTTCACTGGGGAAAACCATAAAGGTGAAAAACCCCACAACTTCCTCAGAGATAGAAAGAGCAATGATACAAGCCAAGTACACAGAGATAGTCCTCCTACTCCTCCTCCACTAGTTCACCAGTTTCTAAGTAGTATAGAAGTGAAGAATGAGATGATCAAATAGAGATCTCCCGCTCTCTATTTATACTTGTTCTGACTTGCCTAATACACTAGTAGGGAGGACTTCTATAGAAGAGTCTAATAACCCATGGTTACATTAATCCGGGCCAACCCCACACTTGGTGGTCTAATAACCCATCACAGCAAGTTACGACACTTGCGACACTTGTCAATACAAATGATGACACTTCCGTATAGAGGAATAATAACATCTCTATAGGAGTACAATATACATAGTTGAAATACATTCCGAAGTTACATATACATCAACACTCCCTCTTAACTAGGAAGGTATTTCTCGACACAGATCTACTAGCACAAGTCTTCTTCTCTCGATCATCATCACTGGATCATCGTCATCGAATCATCGTCATCGTCATGGCTACTTCTATCTCAATCAATCTCTAAGCTAATCGTCATAAGAAGTTCTACAGACCCAGTCCTTTTTCATACTAGATGTAGGCCCACCACCTGTAGGTCTTCATCATCACTAGCCATACTGTGGAATCCTCAGGACTGATTACGTGCATCAACAAAACCTGAAAAGAGAATCCCAGGCATTTTACGAGCACATAGCTCAACCTATCGAATCTCCCAGGATCTTTTACATGTGACTGTGACAAAACCTTAAAATAGTGTCTTGCCCAGCAAGATCTCTAAAGAGTATCCGAGGCCTTTTACGTGTCTAGCACAACATGTCCGGATCTCCAAGACTTATTACATGTGACCCCTACCACAAAACCTTAAAAGAATGTCTTGCTAAGAAAGATCTCTAAAGTGCATCTGAGACCTTTTATGTGACTAGGACAACCTGTCCAGATCTCGAGTACTTATGACATGTGGTCCCCACAAGACCTTAAAAGAGTGTCTTTCCAAGCAAGATCTCTAAAGAGCATATGAGGCCTTTTACGTGACTAGAACAACCTATCCATATCTCCAAGACATATTACATGTGGTCTAGCAAAACCTTAAAAGAGTGTCTTGCCAAATAAGATCTCTAAAAAGCATCTGAGGCCTTTTACATGACTAGCACAACCTGTCCAGATCTCCAGGATGTATTACATGCTACCCTTGCACAACATGTCCACTACCATGAAGTATCAACTTGATACTCACCATACATCATCCGGATGTACATCATCACATGATCAACCTGATCATCATCATAGCATAATCCTGTTGATATCATCTGAAGCAACATCCTGAAGCTCGTCATCCATGATCATTCTGATCATACAATGCATCCACCTGATGCATACCAAGTATCTACCTAATACATATCATCATACATGATCTACCTGATCATACAATGTATCCACCTGATACATATTACAAATCCATGATCCAACTGATCATATCAAGCATCCAACATGATGCATATATAAATACATGATCCAACTGATCATATCAAGCATCCAACATGATGCATATACATATACATGATCCAACTGATCATAACAAGCATCCAACATGATGCACATATAGAGCAGTAACTAGAGCATCATCCTGATGCTCATCATCTAGCGCTTACATCCACAGCCATGGGAAGGATCCTCCTCTCGCCATGCTTGGAATGGCTCCTGCAAATGTATCCATACTTTCTTCCTCGAAGTGTCGTCAATCTAAAGAACACCAAGCCTCTCTCTGAAGTACTCAAACTTCACTCTGGCTAGTGGTTTCATCAACACATCTGCAACCTGCTCATCCGTCACAACATATAGGAGCTTCAACGCTCCTCTCTGCACCATATCCCTGATATAGTGATATTTGATATCTATGTGCTTCAACCTATCGTGGAACACCAGGTTCTGAGATAGATTCACACAACTCTGGTTGTCACAAAAAATACCAGTAGCATCCAACAGGAGATCAAATAACTCAGACAGTAGCTTCCTCAGCCATACTTCCTCACAACTAGCCGAACAAGCTGCAACAGACTCTGCTTCGGCTATACTTAGTGCTACACAAGACTGTTTCCTGCTAAACCAAGAGATCACACCTGATCCCATATTGAAGCAGCACCCAGAAGTGTTCTTCCTATCTGTAGCACTACCTGCCCAATCTGCATCAACATAACCCTGTAGGTTAAACTTTTGATTTGTATCATACTTGGGCCCATAATTAATTGTACCCTTCAGGTACCTCAAAATATTCTTTACAGCAACCAGGTGAACACCTATAGGATCCGTCAGGAATTGGCTCAATGTGTTCACTGCAAAGCAAATATCTAGTCTAGTGTTTGTCAGGTACATCAAGGAACCAATCATTTGACGATACACAGTGACATCAACCAGATCAGATGAAGCATTACATAGAAGCTTCAAGTTCGATGCCATAGGTGTGGACATGGCTCTGCAATCCATCATCCTGAACCTATTCATAATCTCTACTGCATACTTCCCTTGTCCAAGGAAGATTCCATCTGCACTCTGCCACACCTCCATGCCTAGAAAATAGCGCATCATCCCCAAGTCCTTCATCTGGAACTTGGCAACAAGCTTCCTCTTGGTATCGGCAATCAATCCATCCTCACCTGTTACAAAAAGGTTATCCACATACAAAAGTAGTATCACAGGATTGCCTTCCTCAATGTTGCAGTAAAGGTTGGAATCTACTTTACTCTTAGTAAAGCCCAAACTAGATTGAAAGTTTTCTATCCTACCATACCAAGTCCTAGGAGCTTGCTTCAAGCCATACAAGGCTTTCTTCAACTTGCACACATATGACTCTCTGTCATGTGTCTCAAAACCAAGTGGTTGCTCCACATACACTTCCTCTTCGACTACACCATTCAAGAAAGCTGTCTTGACATCCATTAGGTGTATCTTCCATTTCATCACTACAGCTAGAGCAAGTACTGATCTAATGGAAGTGTATCTGGCCACAAGAGCAAAAGTCTCTTCATAATCAATCCCTTCTTTCTAGGATAAGCCACGAGCTACAAATCTTGCTTTGTATTTCTCTATGCTGCCATCTGCAGCATGCTTGATCTTGTAGATCCATTTGGAAGTCACCACAGACTTCCCTGCAGGTCTTGGGACTAGATCTGAAACATCATTCTTCATGATCGACTGGTATTCCTCAACCATGGCATCCTTCCATTCTTTATTTTCCGCTGCTTCTTCATAACTAGGAGGTTCTTTGTTCATAATGTCACATTGTAAGGAAACATAACTGGTATAAAATCTAGTTCTCTTCCTTGCTTTGCATCTTGAATGAGTTCTCTAACCCATGCAGGTTTCCTCTTGTGACAGTTCTTCTCATGGGGTAGATCTACAAGTATTTGCGGATCTTCAACTTCATGATCTGCTTCTGGAATTGCTTCATTCATGGTGGTGTCTTGAAATCTGGTTTCCTTTGGTTCTTCATGATCTTCAACATGTGTCTTCCTTGTTTTGATGAAACATGAGTTTTCATCAAATGTTATATCCCTGCTAACATCAATCTTCCTGAACCCTGGAAAGTATATTCTGTAAGCTTTCGAGCTTTCACTGTACCCCACAAAGATGCCCTTCTTTCCTGAAGGATCTAGCTTTGTCCTCTTTTCCTTTGGAACATGAGTGTATACTGGGCAACCAAATATTCTGAGATGGCTAACTTCAGGTTTCTTACCAGAGAATACCTCGTCTGGTGTCTTGTTGTCCAATATCTTCTGAGGTGTTCTGTTCTACACATATACAACTGTCCTAGCTGCTTCTGCCCAAAGATGCATAGGAATATCTTGGTCATGCAACATTGTCCATGTTGCTTCCATGATTGCTCTATTCTTTCTTTCTTCAACCCCATTCTGTTGTGGATTGTAGGGAGAAGTCAATTCCCTCTTAATCCCTGAATCACTGCATACCTTCTTATAAGTTTGATTTTCCATCAAGGCTTTGAATTCCTTGAACTTATAAAACACTTCATCTTTGTTCTTCAAGAAGTAAACCCAAGTCTTCCTAGAGAAATCATCAATGAAAGAGACATAGTATACATACCCACTCAGAGAACTGGATGACATCGGACCGCATACATCAGAGTGGATAATTTCCAAGGTCCCTTTAGCTTTGCATTCACTGCTTCGAAATTCCTTCTTAATGTTCTTTCCTTTTGCACATCCTTTGCAAATACCATCATGCTTTGTCTTGATTTCAGGAAGACCCTCTACAACTTTACTTGCAATTGGTAGTGTTCTATAATGCACATGTGCAAGCCTTCTATGCCAAAGTTCACTTGGCTCCATGGATTCATGTACCATAACATGTTCAGGTTCTCCCTTCAATTTGCACAATCTTCCCTCTTGCTCTCCAATCACTACTGCATCATCTATGGTTTTACCTTTTGGCCACATTAGGACTTGACCATCTACAAATGAAACCCTCATTCCTTTTGCATCCAAAGAAGATATGGAGAGTAGGTTCTTCTTGAGCCCAGGTACATGTAGAACATCTTTCATCTTCAAAGACTTCCCAGAGTCTAGGTTGTAGGAGGCTTCACACCCAAGTTTCTAGGAGGCTTAATCCATGAGTCTAGGAGGCTTCATCCCCAAGTTTCACCTCGTGGGGTGACTCATGTTCAAATAGATTTTCAAAAGATTCTTTAAACCCAATCATGTGTTTGGAAGCCCCACTATCAATAATCCAATCATTACATCCATGAGAGATAGTACCTATGAGAGCAGAGATTAGAACATATTCATCTTCACTTGATAAAGCATCACTTTCTTCCCTAGCCTTCTTCTTGGGAGGTTCATCATCCTCAGCAGCATGAAAATGATATCTCTTCTTGTTTCCCTTCTTGCTGTTGTTGTTGAAGCCCTTTTTTTTCTTGGGACAATCTGCAGCAAAGTGTCCCTTCTCATTACATGTGAAGCATCTTAGATCCTTCTTACCCTTTTGATGATTGTGAAAAGGTTTCTTGTGATGAGAGTGCTCCTTCTTGGGCTTGCTTCTTTTGGTGTGAGTTGTGGGAGCTTGATCTTCACTTCCCATCTTTTCTTCTCAGGCTACAAGCATAGGCTCTTCTTGTGAGCATTCCTCCCACAGTCTACTGAAGGAGATCAACTTCCTTCTTGAACATATTCCTTGAATGAAGGAATCCCATGACCTAGGTAGGCCATTCCAAGTGGTCATAACAATTTCACCATTCTCCACTACTTCATCCACAGCTTCAAGTTGTTCCTTGATCTGAGAGACCTTAGAGAAATAGGATTGAATGGTCTCTTTATTCTGAAGCTTTACCCCTTTCAATTGATTCTGCAGAGTCATCTTCCGATTTATGTTCTTCCCTTCAAATAGCTTGGTCACAGAATCAAACATCTCCTAATTGGGTGTCTTTAGAGATGACACATGTGGTATGAGATGGTCTTTAATAGAATCAACAATGATCCTCTTTGCCTTGACCAGGTTCTTCTTATGCAAGGCCTTAGCCTCTTCTTCTTCTGGGACAAGGACCTCAGAACTTATGTAAGTATCCAATTCATTTTCTTCCAGGATTAACCCAATCCTATACTTCCATGCTCGGAAGTTATTAGCCCCTTCAAGCTTATCCTCAAGCTTGGTGTGGTGAGACATCTTAAAGAGTACTTCAAATGGAAATAGAAAAGATTTAGGTTTTACGACTTGATTTTCCGAAATCTAGATCTGGTGTAGATTACGGTTTGTTAGAGAAACCCTAAAAATACAAAATGTGAATTTCATCTTTCTGAAAGGATAGAAAGATGCGCCTTGATGAGCTGATCAGCCTGGTATACTCAGAATTTGAAATATGCAAAGTTCCACCCTTCAGAAATTCCTTTTAGTCTTCCCGGATTCACTCACGAGGACCCTGAATTAGGGTTTGAGTTTCCCATAGCTTCACCCAACCAAAAATCTTGATCCAAAGCTCTAAACTTCGATTTTTCCAAGGAGCTTCCAGCTATGTCCTCGAAATTCATAAATTCCTATTTTTGTGGAAGCCCTAAATTTTAGGGCTAAAAATTAAAGTGCCCAGAATTGAATTCTGTTTGGACAGAAAAATGCGCCTTGAGGAGGAGAGTCAAAATACCCTACTGCCTTTCAAGATATGTGGAGAGAAATCCAATAAACATGAAACCCTAGTTTCCGCAACTGCACAGTGTCTTCTTCTCAGGTTAGCTATGATACCATGTTAATTTTTGAACATTATTTCAACATACTCTAGGATCTTTACTGAGAGAATAACATGTACAGCATATCAAGTATAACAATGCATATCAATCACACCAAGCAATCACATGAGACAATAGACACACAGAGTTTCAGTGGGGAAAACCATAAAGGTGAAAAACCCCACAACTTCATCAGAGATAGAAAGAGCAATGATACAACCCAAGTACACAGAGGTGGTCCTCCTAGTAGCTGAACCTCCTCCTCCACTAGTGCGCCACTTTCCTAGTAGTGTAGAAGTGAATAATGAGATGATCAAATAGAGATCTCCCGCTCTCTATTTATACTTGTTCCGACTTGCCTAATACACTAGGAGGGCCAACTTCTCTAGAAGAGTATAATAACCCATGGTTACATTAATCCGGGCTGACCCCACACTTGGTGGTCTAATAACCCATCACAACAAGTTACGGCACTTGTCAATACAAATGACGACACTTCCATATAGAGGAATAATAACATTTCTATAGGAGTACAATATACATAGGTGAAATACATTCCGAAGTTACATATACATCAACATGGAGTGTTCCAGGGCTTATGCCCAACAATCAATGTACCTCAGGGCTTACTCCTAGTACATAAACATTCTTCTAGGTACATCGGGGCTTATGCCCAGTACTTAGGTTATATGTGTGTTTCTGAGTCCACGCTCAACACACTCATAAGTGAAATCATGTAAAATCATATCTCTGCACAGTAAGTAACAAAAGAACATCTCAGTATATTGGGGTTTGTACCCATATCAAAGGTGAAGCACATCATCAAAATATAAGGGCTTCCTCACCCAGTGTACACTCAAATAAAGAAGTCAGTCAGGGTCCATGCCCAGTATGTCAATATATAAAAGAATAACTCATAGGTGCTAGGGCTCATTCCCAATACTCAAAATAAAGCATATGTTCTAGGGCCATGGCTCAATAGAACAACAAAAAATAGTTAGTCCAAAATTTGGGATATTACATCCATCCCTGCTTAGAAACAACACTGTCTCGGTGTTTCTAGGGACTAGGAATGAGGTCATGAAACAAGGCAGGGTTTTCCTCTTTCATGGTGGGCCCATTCTCCCAAGTAGCCTCATCTAGTCCAAAGTGCCTCCATTGCACTTTCAGCTGAGTAATTGTCCTCCTCTTAAGATACACCTCTTTGTTGTTCAGAATGTGGGGTGGTTCTGGCTTGAACTCCCCTCCGGGCTCCACCTGTAGTAAGGACCAATCAATTACATGTTTAGTATCGTATACATATTTCTTTAATAATGAAGCATGGAAAACATTATGAACTTTTATATGAGCTAGTAAGGCTAACTCATAAGCCATTGGGCCCTTCTTGGCCAGTATTTCAAAAGGTCCACAAAATATTGGGGCTAGTTTCCCACAACGTCCTAAGCTCAACGAGCTTCGTTTTGCATTTACTTTTAGAAACACATGTTCACCAACTTGGTAGTCTTTGTCTTTCCTTTTCTTGTCCGCATAATGCTTTTGGCGGTTTTGTGCTTCTTTCAAGTTCAGTTGTACCTTGGAGACTAGTTGTTCCAAGTCTTTTAGTAGGTTCGGTCCTAACATAAGTCTGTCTACTAGACTATCCCAAGTCATGGGTGTCTGACGTTTCCTGCCATAGAGTACCTCAAAAGGACTCATTTTGGCCGAGGTTTTATAACCGTTGTTGTATGCAAACTCTGCGAGGTGCAAATAATCTTCCCACTTAGTGGGGTTGTTCATGACATACATTATCAGCATGTCCTCGAGTATTTGGTTTACTTGTTCTGTTTGTACGTCGGTCTGGGGATGGTACGCGGTACTAAATTGTAACTGGGTCTCCAAACAGGAGAACAATGCTCTTTAGAAGTTTCTAGTGAACTTCGTGTCTCGACCGGAAATGATTTCCTTGGGTATCCCATGCAATCGAAAGATCTCCTTCAAGAAGATGTCCGCGATGTGAACTGCCTTGTAGGTGGATTTCACCGTATGAAATGGGTTTCTTTAGATAGATTGTCTACTACTACAAAGATGGAGTTGTTATGTTTCTTACTCTTGGGTAAGTCCATAATGAAGTCCATACTTATTACCTCCCACTTCCATTCCATAATGGGTAAAGGTTGTAATAAACCGTAGGGGTGTTGGTGTTCTGCTTTGACCAGTTGGAACTCTTGATATTTCGTGATGAACATGGCGATGTCAGCTTTCAACTTAGGCCAAAAGTAATGTTTCTTTACTGTCGATATCATCTTTTGATATCCAAGATGCCCTGAATAGGGTTTTTGGTGAAACTCGGTGAGAATGTTTGATCTAATGTCTCCACTCTCTGGGACATAAAGTCTCTCTTTCGACCACAGTAGTCCTAACTCATCTATCTTATATTCCTTCTATTGTTGGAATAATCTGTCTTCCTGGATCTTTGCAAGGATTTCCGTGTAGTAACGGTCACTCTTACATGCCGTTCGAATCTTGTGGTGTAAGTCTGAGTCGGTTTGACTCACCGTGACCTCGTAAAGCATATGTGCTCTACGGCTCAAGGCATCTACAATCTTGTTTTCCTTGCCTTTAATATGCTTTAGTTCGAAATGATACTCACTAAGGAAGGCTAACCATCTGGCCTGCCTAGCGTTTAGGTCAGGTTGGTCGAAAAGATACTTCAAACTCATGTTATCAGTCATCAATAGGAATTTCTTTCCCATAAGGTAATGTCGCCACATCTTCAGAGCATCGATGATGGTGGCTAGTTCGAGGTCATGCGTAGGGTAGTTCTACTCATGCTCTTTTAATTTCCTCGATTTGTAGCATATGTAAAAAGAGTCTTGCATAAGGACTCCCCCAAGTCCTTTCTTGCTTGCAGCCGTGCAAATGACGAAGTCCCCATTGGGATCTGCAATACACAAAATTGGTGCACTAATCAATAGTTGCTTCAGCTTCTAAAATATTTCTTCGCACTTAGCTATCCAAACGAACTTGTTTGCATTCTTCTATAAGGCAGTCATGGGGCATGCAATCCGTGAGAAGTTCTCAATGAACTTTCGGTAGTAGCCGGATAAACCTAAAAACGATCTTATATCGAATATGCACGTAGGTGTGGGCCATTATTTGATAGCCTTGACCTTCTTAGGGTTGATGGTTATTCCCTTCTCAGAAATGATATGTCCTAAGTATTGAATCTAGGGTTTGTAGAAATCACACTTACTAAACTTGGCATATAGTTGGTGCTCCCGTAGTATACATAAAACAATTCGGAGGCATTCCTCATGTTCTACTTCATTCTTGGAGTAGATCAAAATGTCATCAATAAAGACTAGAACGAACTTATCAAGGTATTTACTAAAGATGTTGTTCGTCATACACATAAAGTTGGCCGGTGCATTCGTCAACCCAAAGGGCATCACTACGAACTCCTGGTGGCCGTAACGGATCCGAAATGTGGTTTTGTTGATATCCCCGTCACAGATTCTCACATGATGGTATCTGGATCGTAAGTCGATCTTTGAGAAGATCTTCGTTCCTCCGACTTAGTCGAACAAGTCATCAATTCTAGGGAGTGTGTAGTGGTTCTTAATGGTCATCTTGTTGAGTTGGCGGTAATCGATGCACATTCGCGTCGTTCCATCCTTCTTCTTGAAGAAGAGTATTAGTGCTCCCCAAGGGGACACACTTGGTCATTTGTACCCTTTGTCTATTAACTCTTGTAACTGAAGCTTGATCTCCACCAATTCTAGTGTGCTCATGTCGTAAGGGGCTTTGGAAGCTTGTACTGACCCGGGTGTTAGTTCAATGGAAAAGTATAATTCTCATTTAGGTGGTAATCCCGGTATTTCCTCAAGAAATACATATTTGAACTCTACGAGGACTGGGAAGTCTTCGATCTTCTATTCCCTATCAGTTTCTATGTTTTGTATATTGATGACAAAGAGCTTACAAACCTTTCAAATGCATTTCTTTGCTTGTAAGGAGGATATTGTCTTACACACAATTTCTTAGGGATACCCTGAATCATCTTTTGATTCCCTTGGTCATATTTGCATAGTAAGGACTTGTTCAAGCAATCAAGTAGGACATGGTGTTGTTCTAACCAATCCATGCTGATAAGTACATCGTACGATCCTAGGGGTAGAATGTTTAATTCTAACCTAGTTGGGAAACCGTTTTAGTCTATCTCACAAGTTTTAACTAACTCATAGACATTTCGTTTGGTACTGGTGGCTAGTTGTACCAGCCATGATTTCTCGTGATGCTCTCAGTTCAACTTACAAGTGTCCACTATCTTAAGAGAGATATAACTTCGACATGCACTGGGATCTATTAAAACTGAAATGGTTGTGTTTGAGATCTTACCCCGAATTTCAACCATGGTGGCCTGGTTATCTGCCTGCGGCCATCAAGAGCGTCATACATCCTGGGTGTCTTTTCCATGTCTCCTACGGTAGGTTCTGCTTGGACGTTGTGTAAAACTCCATCCATTTTGCTGGGGCAGTCTCTGTAGCAGTGGGGCCCTTGGAATTTCCAAAAAGAAACGGTTGGTGGGTAGCTTTTGTCCTTTTTTTGAAAGCTGGCCTATTGACAGGTGGTGGGGGTGCACTTGGTCATGCTTGAGGTCGGTTGAAGCCTCTATTGGGTGGAAAACTATTGTTATGTTTTCGGTAAGGTGGAGGTCTAAAACCCGATTTGTGGTTGTCTGAGAAGGTTCTGAACCTATCTTTGTTTCTGTTGATGTTATCGTTCCTTGGCTGTCTGTGCTCATAACATAGTCTTGCTTTATGTAAGGTCACATCAAGGGTTTTGGGCATGTCAAACTCCATCTTTTCTCTAATGTTTGGTGGCAGCCCTCCCAAGAACTGTTGTATCTTGACCTTTTCATCTTTGATGTATGGAACATAGTGCAGCAAGTCTAAGAATTTGTTTATGAGTGCCTCCATGGTTAGTAATCCAATTTTCAAGTCATGAAATTATTTAATTTTCTCGTCAAAGAATCTTTTAGAAATATATTTGTCCTGGAATATTCTGCTAAAAGTGTCCCATGTTATGTCTCTCAGTTCTTGTCCTTTGATGTGTTTCAAGTCCCGCCACCATTTGGCTGCTTTACCATTCAGGTTGTATATGGCTAGTCGGGCTTGAATTTCACTGGAGTAATTATGAACTTTGAAGTACTTATTCATTCCTAGCAGCCACTCCTCAACCTTCTCCCCTGATTTAATCTCTCCGTCATAAGTTGGGGCTTTTATCTTTCGGAATTCTCCTTGTAAACTGTCATCACTTTTCTTCCTTTTCTTGCAAGGATGTGGTGAACCTTTATCGTTGGAAGAGCTCTTACAATCCTCTTCCATTGATTCAGTTATGTGTTCTCCTTGCTCTTCTCCCTTAGGGTTGGTAGTCCTCTTTGTGTGATTGTTTCCCTTTTTAAAGGTGTTGACTGAGAGTGTGGGTCGTCCGTGGGGTTTTTCCCTTGTTAAAGTCTGAAGCAGAGCTTCATTTATAGCTTGTTGTTCTCATCTTTCTTGCATATTGTCATCTCTGAAACTTTGGAATTATGCCTGTAGATTTTACATGGATTTCATTAAATCCAATTTGAGTTCCACCACAATTTCTTGCTCTTGTGGTGGAGAGTTCAGATTTCCATGTATGCTACTGCCCCCTTCTGCATTCATTTTCAGACAATGACTGGACCTACAATGTTATATAAGTGTTAACAACATAAAATCAGTTAGTTTATTTTTCACATAAAAATAACAAATTCGTAAATGCATGTTTCTGTTTACTGAGTATCTGCAGTGGGCGTTCTATTTCTAATGAGCCCAATAGGTCACTTAGTTTTGTACCTAGGCTTTGATACCACTTGTAATGTCCCTAAAAATAGTAAAATAAAAAAATTCTTCTTCTTGCTATTTTTCCTAACATAGATTATATATTTATAAATTAACTTCACCACTGTGAAAAGTATTGGTACTTGTATTCAGTATTTTAGAGTTTAGGAAAATTCCTAGCAAGGTAGTTTTTTTTGTCGGTCATGCTTTTGTTGCGGAAGTAATTGTGATCAATATGTTATATGTAAAGTCTAACCATGAAATAGTACTAGCATTTTCTTTTCCTCTTATATTCTGTAAATACATGTTTAAAATGTAAATTGTCTAAATGTCAATCCTCAGGCATGATGAACCTAATGAGAGAAGTTGAAATACCTTGAAACTTGGGGTTGATCTATGCACTCCTGGTGGAGTCACCGAGAGGTAAGGTGTGAAAGTTTGAAACCTGCCAACTTAATTAGCGATTTCATTAATACCTATCTATTTGTCATAATCCTACAGGTGTTATGTAGTGGCCATCCGGTTCACAACTCCACCATGTAAAAACTCCCAAAGTGAAAACACCCTTGGTGCAAAACATGAATGAGGTGAGATCTTTGTCTTAGTGCTAATTGATCAAGCGTTGAAACTTCATGCCTATACTATATAGTTTATAATTGTAATAGATTCCTATCGTGGTATTTCGATGTCTTAAGGGTGCACATGGAAGAAACGTGACCTTTGGCCAGCTGGGCACTAAGGTCTTAGCGAGGGTTTGCACAAAAGGTACCAAATCGTGTTTGCTTTCTCTTATGGGTAGGAGAGGGTTTTCAGCTTGTTGTAAGGTAGTTGTTCCTGTCCTGATCTATGGCCATGGCCAAGGTATCATTGGAGATCATGGAGGGTGATGGTAATGCACGAATCCTACCAGGTAACTCATTCCAATGTAAATACTACGTTTTCTTCTAGTCTTTAATCTCATGCTAAAGTAGATGTTCAGACCCTAATTTGCATTTGCTTGCCTCTGTTGACAGGTGTGGTGTTGTGGTGTGAAATATCTGTGTTTGGGGAAAAGAATGGAATCCAACACTTAGTTGCATTTTGGGCATTTGAAATGGTAAGTCCAGGGTTCCTTCAACCCTTCACGCCTTCCTGTCTCGGTTGTGGAAGAAGACTCTGCTTGCAATGTATTAGGGAGGCTTAGTGTTGCCTTTGCATCACTATGGTTTTGAAGTAAAAAATATGGTCTCCTTTGGCTGGACTAGGGAGTTGGAAAATGTTGTAAATATTATTTTGATGGGTGAACTCCTGTAGATTCCCATACTTTCAGTAGGGTTTAATAATTTGGTCTTGGGTGATTTCAATGATAATCGCACCTGTGTAAAAACGGATGTTGAAAGAATATTTTCTTTGTATTTACTTGGATGCTCGTTTTGATAATTGCAATGTGAACTAGGCTTCTGCGTTATCCTTTTCTATGAGACCCAAATGGGCATGTAAAGAAGTTTATGGTTACTATATTTCTTTAATGGTGCTCTGTCAGTCTAACTCTTTGGTGGAAAGTCGTTTTTCCCTTTTACTGGAGTCCACACTAACAAATGAGACTCGCCCTAGCTCTGTTCTGCATTTCCTATGGCGTAAGAGAATTTATGTGAATGTATATGTTGTTGTGCTTCTAACTTGTAGAAATTCGATTTTTTCTTTTAAATGGTAAGTATGTATTTCATTGGTGTCGGTCGTACTTCTGTCAGTTGACTAGTTTAATAATTGTAACCTGGGCATTGGTGTTTCTCTCGAGGTTTGATAGTTTGACCTACGCCTATCCCTCTGTTTCATAAGGAAGGCCAGTCGTTGGATTTGAAGGGTCAAACCCTGAAAGTGAGTTTTTTGAATGCTTCTGCATTTTAAGTGACGATGTAATCCTAACTGCTGCTCATTTTTGCTTGTTGAAAGAAAAGGGTTTAAACATTAATACTATGATGTTGGCAATAGTAGGGTCTTCATGTTATAATTGATGTGATTCGATCTCTTGACCTGTGTTTCAATGTATTCAAAGAAATTGTAAATAAATGTAAGTGGATGTTAGGTTCATTGTGGGATTCGATCCTTGAACTGGCAGTGAATCCCATAAGATGTAATGTATAATGCCTAAGTCTATGTGTTGAGATCATAGTTTTCTTGAAAGGCCCGTTGCGTTTTATTTGTAATGCTTGACTACTGGTTGAAATCGTAGAGATGATGATAATGTGTGTTGAAATATTGTAACTTCAAAGAATATTATATTTGTACTTTATTATTTTGGAGATGGTTATTCCTCTGTGAATATCTTATTGTATATCCGGAGATGTTTATTCCTCCGTCAGAATGTGGTAACTTGGGTTATTAGATTTCCCTAGTGGGGGTCGGCCCTGTATGTGTTATGTGGGTTAAAGGGTTGTTAGACCACCCTAGTGCGGTAGGCCCAGTCAGTTGTAGTGGGGTGTTTAACCCAGTGGTAAAGTTGGGGCCGACCTAGTTAATATAAAGTACAAGTTGGATATGTGTATATATAGAGGAGGTGTGTTCCTCATTTGACACACTTCCCTCACTTAGAATGTAGCGCACTTGTGGAGGAGAGGTCTGCTATGGTGGAGGAGGAGATCATGTCTTTGGTTTGCATCTTTGTATATTGCTGGTCATCTATATTGAGGAAGCTTTGCTAGGTTTTCTACCCCATGAGGGTTTCCCAAGATAAATCTGTGTCTCTTGTGTTTGTGCTGTGCTTGTTGTTTCTTCAGTGATCCTGTATATGCTATTATTGTGAAATGGAATGTAATGCTGCTATTTTTTTTGTCTTATCATATTGAATCTTCAAAGGCAATTATGAGGGGTAAAATTTTTGGAGATTTCAAAATTGATGTATGCAAGTTTGATCAGCTTAGCAAGACACATCCTTCCATCCATTCAGAAGTGTGAAAGTCAAAGATTGAGTTTTTAGGGTTTCTCTAACAGACCCTAATCAATCTCCATATCAAGTTTCAGGGGGAGTTGAGGCTAAGGCCTTACATAAGAAGACTAGAAGAAGTCTCGACAGGTATGACTTAAGGAGGTTCAGGTATGTCTTGAAATCTGATTCTTGATTAAGTTCATAATATGTTTGTCTTCATATTATTTATTAGTACAATCTTGATTAATGTTAGAATTGTCTTACAACCCTAGTAACAGTATGAATGCATGTGAATGATAGAAGACATTCATTGATTAGGGCTATATGATTGTACTAATGCACTTTGGTGTTGTGGTGTTGTATGAGGTTGATGTTGTCTGCTAACAAGATACAAGTACATCACGAAAGACAAATCAAGTTCCATGACCATGACAACATGAAGACAAAGACTCATCCATAATCCTTGATCACATAGAAGTTCTACTTACGAGGTATGTATGACTTTTTTCTATTATGAGATATGCAGGTTCCAACATATAATCTCTAAATCATTGAAGAGAACAAAGAAGATATTGATTAGGTATGTTAGGCATAACTAAGCAGGTATACTAATCCAAGTATGTTTTCCTATATCAAGTTAGAATCTTACCTTGTGTCAGGACCCCTTATATAAGTATACTTGGTATGATTGGTTATGCTTATTCATAAATTTAGAAATGTAAGTTATTAAGGGATTATGCATATTATGTCTTTTATCTTGATTGATGATATGCATGAGTAAAAGAAGACTTCCCTGAAATCTTGAATACTAATGTTTATTATCTATGATCATGACTATACATATTCAAGATTATTTAGAATTATAATGTTTTGATAATATTTATAATATACTAATGAATGTATGTTTGTGTATGAAATCATGAGGATAACACTAGTGCACACTTGAGCATGCATAGTGGTACAGAATGAATAGAAGTTCAAAAGACATTTAGAAGATCAAGCGGAAGGAAACCACACAAATATAAAAGATAAGTATTTGAGTTGTAATTTGAAATAGTAAATGATATTGCTTGTAATAGGTTGTATGCATATTTGTATTCCTAGAATATATCATGTTGAGTGTAAACATTCATAGAGCATTGAACAGTATACTACTAATATGCACATGATTGGTAAGTTGGACAAACATTCCATTGTTGCTTGTCTAGATTGAAACCTCTTTGCTGACATGCTGAGAGTTGTGCACACTCTTGATAGTATGTTCTGGTAGAGATGGAAGGCATCTAGATAGCCATTGTATGCATACAGGATATGGAAAAGTGTTGTCCCAAAGTATTGGTCAAGATAGTTGCATAACTATGTAAATGATATCTGTATGCATAATAGGTTATCATGTCAACATGATTTCATGATTATGAAGTATTACTAATCATGTACTTAATTTTGATATGTAGGAAAGATCATGAAGAATGATGAACACTGAACAAGTGATGGATGTTCAACAAGAAGATTTACAAATCAAACAAAATATAAAAGGCTCGTGGCTAGAAGATTCTCTTAGAAAGAGGAAGAGAATCATGACGAGATGTTTGCTCCAAGTGACTAGATAAGACCATTCTCTTAATGATGTAATTAAAGAAGAAGTGTGAATCAGGTTCTATATGGGTACCCAGGATCGATAGTCAATGATCATCATGGGTGATATGGATATCAACATTTTCTACAAGGTTGAATATGGCTTCTATACACAGATGACATGGATGAAAGAAGGAACTCACCACAAAGTTCGAATGATATTGAGGCTCATATCAGTAGACCCATCTGACGAGAGATGGCATAGATAGATATGCAGAAGATCACTCAATGCAGAGTGTGAATAATGGAGAATTGATAGCTTCTTGACAAAGCTTGGGCTTTACAAAAAGTAAAGATGATCCTAACCTTTACCTTAAGGTTGTTGATGATGAACCTATCATACCATTATTGTATGAGGATGATCTCTTTCTGACAAGGAATGAGAAATAGATCATGGAAATCAAGACGAAGATGGCTACAGAAATGAAAATGAAAGATCTCAGATTGATGCATTACTTCCTAGGTCTGAAAGTATGGCAAGGATCAGAAGGAATCTTTCTCAACCAGAGAAAATATGCCGATAAATATTAAAAAGACTTGATGTGTTGGAATTGCCACTCTCATGGGTTCCGACTTGAAGTTGTTAGCTGATAACTCCTCAAAGTTAGTAGATGTGACTCTGTACAGACATATTATTGGGTCATTGATATATTTGACCAATATCAAGCTAGATATATGCCTTACTATGAACACCTTGAGTCAGTATCTAGTGGAAACTATATGTGTTCACCTGATAGTTGCAAAGCATGTGATGAGGTACCTAAAGGATACAACATAATTTGATCTATGTTATCTTAGAGATCATGACTTTAGATTACTGCACAGATGTTGATTGGGTAGAAAGTGTATCAGACAGGAAGAGCACATTGAGAGGACGTTATCATCTGGGATCAGCCATGATCTCTTGGTTTAGTAGGAAGTAGTATTGTGTGTCTCTCAGCACAAGTGGAATATATGGTTGCTTGCTCTGCTAGTTGTGAAGCGGTATGGCTTCAGGATTGTTTGACTTAGAGATAGACCCAACTGTGATCCTATGTGACAAACATAGTTGTATCAAGATGGCAGAGAATCCAGTGTTCTATGATAAGTCAAAGAACATAGAGGTCTGACAAGATATGGTGCAGAAAGGAACTATAAAGTTCGAATTTGTAACAAGTTACCGATGTACTAACCAAACCTCTACCGATCCGATGTACTAACCAAACCTCTACCTCAAGTAAAGTGTTCCGAGACAAACTTAATATAGTTCAGAAGGACCCTTCTCAAAAGGGGGAGTGATGTGACCACTTATGATGAGATTTCCTACATCGAGAGTAAGGTCGATGATGTGGATACCTATATTGGTGATGCCGACAGAGAGGTTGATGGATGGTCCTTAGACAGGGTCTAAGGTGACAAGGGGATTGCATCATCCTTGAACATATGTTCTAAAAGGATCCATAGACAGGTGTCTCCGATAAAGAAGAGGGATTGCATCATCCTTGAACACATGTTCTAAAAGGATCCGTAGACAGATGTCCCTGAGAAAGAAGAGGGATTGCATCATCCTTGAACACATGTTCTAAAAGGAGCCATAGACAGAAGTCTCTGAGAAAGAGGAGGGATTGCATCATCCTTGAACACATGTTCTAAAAGGAGCCGTAGATAGATGTCTTCGAGAATGAAGTCCTTCGTGGACATGTGAGGATTGGATCATCCTTGGATTTCATTCCTAATGTGATCCGTAGACATATGTATTCAAGAATAAAGTCCTGAATGAACAGGTGGGGGATTGTATCATCCTCGGACTTCGGTCCCAGAAGTGAGCTGTAGACTGGGTCTCCAAGAATGAAGTCCTGAATGAACAGGCAGGGAATTGTATCTTCCCTAGACTTTGGTCCCAGAATTGATCCATAGACTGATGTCTCCGAGAATTGAAGATAGGATTGAATCATCCCTGTACCTGGGTTCAAAATGTATGTGAGGACTACATCGTCCATGAACTGGGTTCAAAATGTATGTGAGGACTGCATCGTCCATGAACTGGGTTCAAAATTTACATGAGGACTGCATCGTCCATGAACTGGGTTTAAAATGTATGTGAGGATTGCATCGTCCATAAAATGGGTTCAAAATGTACGTGATAGCTGCATCGTCCATGAACTGGGTTCAAAACGTACGTGAGAGGACTGCATCATCTGTGAACTGGGTTCAAAATGCACGTGATGGGATTGCATTGTCCCTAGACATGAGACTTGTCTTAAAGTGATAAGGATTGATCATCCTGGAACTTGATCTGGATTGTATCATCCATGGACCTATGTCCTAAAGAGAGCGGGATTGATCATCCTGTAATATGATCGTGTGTGTTGCAGGGGATGCTGCTATTCATACTTGACTAATGAGGATACTTGTACTGATGTATTGATACTTGTATTGATGATATGTATTGATGATGATACTTGTATTGATGATATGTATTGATGAGAATACTTGTATGTATACTTGTATTGATGAGGATACTTGTATTGATGATGTGTATACTTTTATTGGTGTGGATACTAATACTGATGATCTTGATGACGATGCTACTGATCGTGTTGATCTAGATGACGATGCTGCTGATCGTGTTGATCTAGATGACGATATTGCTAATCATGTTGATCTAGATGACGATGCTGCTTATCGTGTTGATCTAGATGACGATGTTGCTGATCATGTAGATCAAGATGATGATCCAGATGCTATAGATCGTGATGATCCAGATGTTGTAGATCGAGATGATGTGACGACGATGCTGATGATCGTATGATGACGATGTTGATGATCGTATGATGACGATGCTGATTATCGTGTGGTGACGATGCTGATGATCATATGATGACGATGCTGATGATTGTGTGATGACGATGATGATGATCGTGTGATGACGATGATGATGATCGTGAGGATCCAGATGTTGATGTTGTTGTAGCTGTTCAAGTGCTGCAAAAGATAAAGACTCAATACTGAAGATGTTGAAGTTCCAATATTGAAGATGTTCCAGTAATTGCTTGAGTTACTGATGATGTTGAGAAAGCTTCCAATGATCTATAGATGTATCATGTATGATGTTGATGACTCCTTGCTCGTGCATATGATGTTATAATATCCTTCTCGTTAAGGGGGAGTGTTGAAATATTGTAACTTCAAAGAATATTATATTTGTACTTTATTATTCTGGAGATGGTTATTCCTCTGTGAAGATCTTATTGTATATCCGGATATGTTTATTCATTCGTCAGAATGTGGTAACTTGGGTTATTAGACTTCCCTAGTGGGGGTTGGCCCTGTATGTGTTATGTGGGTCAAAGGGTTGTTAGGCAACCCTAGTGCGGTCAGCCCAGTCAGTTGTAGTGGGGTGTTTAACCTAGTGGTAAGTTGGGGCTGACCTAGTTAATATAAAGTACAAGTCAAAGATGTGTATATATAGAAGAGGTGTGTTCCTCATTTGACACACTTCCCTCACTCAGAATGTAGCGCACTTGTGGAGGAGAGGCCTGCTATGGTGGAGGAGGAGATCATGTCTTTGGTTTTCATCTTTGTATATTGCTGGTCATCTATATTGAGGAAGCTTTGCTGGGTTTTCTACCCCATGAGGGTTTCCCAGGATAAATCTGTGTCTCTTGTGTTTATGTTGTGGTTGTTGTTTCTTTAGTGATCCTATATATGCTATTATTGTGAAATGGAATGTAATGCTGCTATTTTTTTTGTCTTATCATATTGAATCTTAACAATGTGGAATGTAGGTTACCTTAGTTTGAAAGAGCAAAGAATATTAATTACGGTTATTGCTTAGCCTGCGATTTGATTTATAGTATGGCTAATAGTTTCGAGGTATGGCTTGATGCTTTCGTTATTTCTATTCTGTGATTCTCAAGCATAGAAAAAATAATAATAAAAGAATTAAAGGAAGAAATAATCCTTTCAGTACGAATTGATAGAATGATTCAAACATAAAACATAATTATTTAAAAACATAATAACCCTATCCAAGAAGATAGTATGGGAAAAAAATGGTAGAAATGCACAGTATTGGAAGTCCTCCATAAAACCATAATAGAGTTCCTAAGTTTTCTAATGGGGTGTTGTCTAGCACATGCTAGCTGGGCTAGGCGTGCTAAACCCTCCACTGGTTCCTAGGAAAAACCTCTAAGTTTGATAATATTTGTATTGAAAATTAAACAATGTTGAAGCATCAATTCTTGTCTAAAGGCCTATGTCTACTATAACTGGAAAATGGAAACAATTAATATTACATCCCTAGCTGCTTTGGCACTTGATGCTTTCCTGTAGAAGCCTGCACACTCAAACAATAATTAATGCAGAACCTGTTGTGCTTAGTTCACCTGTTAGAATGATTTTCTTAGCTGGATAACTTTGGGGCTACCATGTTCCTCCCAACCATGACCCTTAGACCGTTCCTAGTTCTAGATGGATCCCCCCAAGCCGGTTCTAACATGCAATGAGAGATAGATGCCCCAAGTTCACTGCTAGATCAGGTCTAGAATTATTAGGTGAGACTGCTTCAGTTTCTTGGAGCAGAAAACTTCTCTCTGATTACCATAAGTGTATGATAATGAAAAATATAGAGGACCCCCAAACTTGGGCTCTGTCCTATTTATGTAGGGGATTCTTTAAATTAAATAATATAATATTTAAAAGATATTATTTAATAAATATCTAGTCCTCTTGAACTAGGACTTTTCAATTGTTTTAACTATGAGTGATTTTTTATTTAATCTTTTCATAATATTTATAATAACAATAATTTATATTTACAGCCTAGCTACTAATACATTATTGATACCATTTAATAATGTAGCAACTTACTAAATACTAGTTTATTATTAATACTATTAAAAGAAATGTGGCAACCCACTATGCATAAACCATATGCAATATATATATATATACAAATAATAACATCATTATTATTTAAAGTTCTTAATAATAACATTTAGCCTTGAGGCCTTTATGCATGTCATTCCTTATAGACTACCCTTAGTCAATCCATGTTTTAAGCTAGGGTAATTATCTTTTAATTAATTATGTAACTTCTCATCATACTTCTTTATCTTTTAAGGGCAAATTCCAATTCTTTGGACAGTATTTCGGTAAGCTTGGATAGGCACCTCTAGTCTCTCTCTTGCATGTCAGATTCCCTCGTTTAACATGGTAGTTCCCACAGTATTTGATGATAGATAAAAGATGAATCATTTAACCAAATTAAATAAATGTGATGAAAGTAGAAGTGTTATTCAGAGTCTGTCCGACTCAACACTTTGATATTTAGTAACCCTGAGTGCTCTTCAAAGCCTTTTATCTCAACACTTTCACATGGGCATTACACTAGTGCAATTCCAGAGGTTCTTGCTCAACACTAGTGCTAGAATGTGGTTGTGAGGCACATCTAGAATATTCAAGTGGCCTTAGATCCGATATTCATTTATCAAGCTTGGAGTGATCTAGGGCTTATGCCCAACACTCAATGTACCTCAGGGCTTAATCCTAGTACATAAACATTCTTGTAGGTACATTGGGGCTTATGCCCAGTATGTAGGTTATATGTGTGTTTCTTAGTCCATGCTCAACACACTCAGAAGTCAAATCATGTAAAATCATAGCTCTACAGGGTAAGTAACCAAAAATCATCCCAGTATATTAGGGTTTGTGCCCATATGAAAGCTGAAGCACATCATCAAAACAGTAGGGCTTCCTCACCCAATATACACTCAAATAAAGAAGTCAGCTAGGGTCCATTCCAAGTATGTCAATATATAAAAGAATAAATCATAGGTGCTAAGGCTCATGCCCAATAATCAAAATAAAACATATGTTTTGGGGTCGTGGCCCAATATAATAACAGAAAATAGTTAGTCCAAAATTCAGGATATTACACATCATGTAACCATAGCAGCATATAAAGAGTTTTCAATAACATATAAACAACTTAAATTCACAAGAAAAATACCTCTATATAAGAATGGTGATGAATTCCAAACTGAGCAAGCCTTCATCTTATCCTCGAGTATCTCCCCCCTTCATTTCCCAAAGAGAAACCACGGTTTTACCTCCCAGCCAACTAGGGGCCTAGCCGGCTCCCTATCCGCAGGAAGCCATCTAAATAGTCCCATCCAAATGGCCTCCTAGCCCTCCGTGCCCGATACCCCCAAAGAACAGAATAGTGATACACTAGTAGTGTAACATACCCCTTTAATGAAAACATGTTATGTTTGAAGAAGAAATTATCTTATCTTTTATTGTAAATTTTTATATTTGGATAAGTGTCCAACGATGACTGTAATTGCACAATATTATTATTTAAATAAATAAAATAGGAGACACTCACCCAAGAAGAACTATTGAAAGAGTGTTTACTGACCCACTAGGTGGACTGGAATCTGGGGTAGAAGGAAATGGACAAGTGGCATCATCATGAGGCAAGTAACTAGTTGTTGGTATGGGACAACTCCCTTGAATTGTTGTCATAGTGCACTAAAAGATGGGACTGGAGCTTGAGGCTCATTTATTGAAAAATAACCACCAAAAATACCTAGGCATATTTTTAAGAGCCATCAGACTTGGACTGAGGTTCAACACTTTTCCTAACGGGGAAATTTACCTTGTGGTTCTGTTGTATGCACACAAGAGATTCGATGAGGGGAAGTCTAGGTTTTTTATCATGGTGTAAATCTGCCTTGTTTACTGGTGAGTGTAGATTTTTTACTGCTGAGTGCAGAGATTGAGGATTTTGGAAAGTCTATATTGATTGATGGTTATACAAATTAAGTGCCTTGCTTCTACATAGAGTCTTCTACCTAGTGGTTCAGTAAACAGGCTTGGGGGTCCAAAGAGGCAAGTAGTTTGGCTTCTTCTTCTAGAGAAGGTTGGGAGGAACATGCCTCCTTGGGTGTTTGTCCACCCTATATACAGTTATAGGTTCTACTTCTTATTTCAGTTCCTAAGTAGTTAATTTATTTTCTGTAATTGAAGAATTAGTATTCGTTAGTTAAAGACTGGTAGTTATCATCATGCAAAAGTAGTTGTTTGATTTGTAAACTAGTTATGATTATGTATAATGATGATTAAGTATATGAAATGATTGAATAAATGTCTTCCCTATATTTTTCCACGTACTGTTTTTTGTACTGTACTCTAGTGCAGGGAAGGAAAATTAAGATAGATAAATTATATGCAGTAAGTAGAATGAATGAATAGGTTAACTCTGTTATAATTTCCTTCAAAATTTCTTATATATTATATTTATTGTAATTTCTTAGCTATTTAACAATTTCTATAGCTCATGTTTCTGTCATAGACAAACATAGAATTAATGATTTCATTCAAACAATATAATATCTTTATTGTAGCAGGAATAGATTAAATTAGGGTTTAACTACTCTATGTTTTAAACCCTTACACAAAACATAAAATAGTTATAAGTTCCTTATTA
Organism: Larix kaempferi; assembly: GCA_027924585.1. NCBI lineage: Eukaryota > Viridiplantae > Streptophyta > Pinopsida > Pinales > Pinaceae > Larix > Larix kaempferi. The sequence goes on from BSBM01001063.1 coordinate 578,621, forward strand.
TTCTACATATCCTTTCAAATCTCCTAATAATACTATTAACCATTTGGTATTATAATTATTTAGCATCAAAACAAGTTACCCATATTCACGACTGAAAGCATCTATCAATACAAGCAGAGTAATGTTGGCGGGAAAATATACCCTATAGCAAGGAAACTAATGCTATCAACTTGGTTGGGGTGACAGGTAAGTGCATTGATGATACTACATAGATATTTACAAAAAGAAATAAGTTGTGAATCTTGAGAACACACCTTTCAATCGAAGTTTGATCCTAGCCTTGACTTGATCTTGTGCTCAGCCTTCCGATCCACTTTCCTTTCTGTAAACCTACAATAACAATACCTTTCTCAAATCATTTTGGGAAATATATAAAGTTTGAAAGAAACAAAAACAATGTTTAACATTCAAAATTGACCAAAATAGATCCACATTAAGATGCCATTTCATAACACATTTTAATTGGAACAAGAAAGACACTTCAACCTTTATTTGTCAAAAGTAAAATGAAGTACAAGTATACCTGATAATGTAGCAGGCTCATGCAACTTGATTCTGGGCTCTTGCTCTTCTCTAGCTTGGATGTCTTCAGCCTCCACTCCTCCAATGCAAGCTTCTCTCTATGTCTCAAATTTTCTCCATTAATTCATCTCATCATCTAGGTTCTAACCCTTCTCCTTTAATCTTCTTTGTATTTATAAGATTGGAGAAGTAGTTCAGGTCGATGTATAGTTGTGGAGGAAGTTGGAGGAGTTAGGAAACTACTAGCAACTAATCCTCCTCAAGAAATTAATTTATTTTTTAATCATCTTTTAAGATGTATGCAACTCTTGTTCAGTGGAGTAGCGTATAGGGTGCTACTTTAGTGCTTATCAACTAGCGCTCATTTGATTTTAAATGGTGAGCACTACTATGCTGAGAAGGAGTAGCGTATACTCGGATATGGGCGCTACTATGATACACTGGAGTAGCGTATGGGCGCTAGTCTCTTTGAGTAGAGTAGCGCTCATATCTCAAAATGATATTTTTTGGGGTTTTCCAGTAATGTCAGGAAATGGAGTGAGTCAAAGTATCATCTTAGGTCAACATGCTCCTCCATCCAAGTTGTCCTTTTGTGTGATCAACAACTCAAGGTGATCACGGACAGAGAGGTGCAAGTTTGACCTATAACAGATGCCCCCTAATGTGTGAGGTCAGAGGGAAACAATGGCCGAAATACATTAAAATCCAAAGCCAGAGGAGGAGCAAAGAACCGCAGAAAACAAGTCACAAAAACACCTGCAACAAAGATCACGGTCAGCTAGCAATTACATTTTTGACATCATATAGATGTGCAGTGTGATACAACATGATCTCCGATACATAACAAGGAGATGTATATAAAGCATGGCCACTTGGAATACAAGCATGGATCCATGTCAAACTGAGAGATCATATCCATAACAACAAACTGGATCTATGTCTCATGGAGAGCCAAATATAAGTGAGGCTCAGTCTTGCGCAACTTGGGTGATAACAAAATGAGCTAATGTCATCCAAAATCCCAAGGTCTTCATCCAAAGAAACTCTAAGTACAAACCCTAACCATGTGAATAGATGAGCTGGCAGTCGAACATGGGGGGTATCATTTGATTACCGATCATTGATGTATACCGTTAACAAATGCGAGGACTTCCACCAATAATGATGATGGGGTCCAAGGTACCAAGTACGATCCACCAAGTGTAAATAAATGGACTTGAAGTCGAACACTTGGGAATTCTGTCGAAGAAGAGACATTGATGTATTCTCATCATTCAACAGCGAGGAAAATTGCCACTAGTGACTGCAATCTCCAAGGTACTAACCGAAACTCTAAACTTCAATCCCAGAATAATGAGTTGATGTCGATGGGAAGAAGTCCGTTGGAAGGGAGGCCTTAAGGCATCCTCCATCATCCAACTCGAGGGACACTCAACTGGTAAGAGCTGATATGGAATAATATGTAACAAAACTGACACTAGGAAGGCCAACACATGAGGTCAAGGTAAACTGCAGAATGGCTGACACAGGGTATATCCTTGAACATTGAGCATGACACAAAGTGACTCAGGTAGTTTCTGACATAATGGGGTAAATAAGTCTGAAATGTAAGAGACATTGGCAGACCCTCCATATGGTTGGAAGAATAACCAACCGGGGGAGTAAATAACTCGGAGGAAAGGTTCACCCTGAGGCCAAAAACTAAACCCAACCAACAAGATAGACTCAAGCAGGTGCTGTGTTCAAGGATAGAACTGACTGAACTGCCTTTGACAATTAAGATACGATATGTCTTTCCCATTCCTTATTCTTTTTAGATAAAATAATACCCTTCTTGTTGTTTTAATGAGTCCAAGAAAGAATGAAAACTCAATAGATCCAACCATGTAAATAGTTTAATGAGCCCATGGGAGGAAGACTCAGAACCTTCTTCATTGTTTATAGAGTTCGAATAAGAGATATAAAATTACTCTATATTACTGATCTCTGGATTTTAATATCGAGCCGAGATCTGTTCTTGCTCACCGGTGTTCTCAATTTTAAGGAGTCTGAAAAACTTAAACAATAACTCCAGATATCTGCTCGTGGATTTTAGTATCGAGCCCAAGTAGATTAATGCTCGCCAGTGTTTTCCTGTTTATAGAGTCTGAAAAACTTAAACAATCCTCTTTTCACCTATCTGTGGATTTTATATCGAGCCCGGATGGGTCTGTGCTCGGTGGTGTTTTCTTTTTTATAGAGTTGAAAAAATTAAACAGTCCTCTACTTACCCTCTCGTGGATTTCACATCGATCCCGAGTAGGTGAATGCTCACTTGGTATTTTCATGTTTAGAGAGCCTGAAGACCCTAAAGAAAGGCTCCAAAAGGTCCTTTTTCGTATAGTTAGTCTCCTCCCCCGAAAAAGTATAAAACAATGAAAGGAGAACTCTTCTAGCGCATACAGGAGTATACCTAGAGTATACCTTTTCCGTAATTAATCCACCTAGGCTCGGAAAAGGGGTAATTCTATACCTGAGTGGATGAGCCTTCAATTACTTTAATGAGCTTGAAGAGGACAAGCTTGCTCGACAATCTTGTTTAGTTTTAAATAGTCCAAACAAGAGCTTAAAATGACTTAAAGGTAAGCTTCTAGAATCATAGTTTCATACTCTGCCAAAACTAGGTCTTCAACAAAATATTAGTCGATGCGGCAAAAATCTTGAATGATATATGAATTTAAAATATTTAGCTAGTTGACCAGGTCTATCATCAAGAAATTTTAAACTTAAGAGACGAATCCGACAAAAATTAAGTGAAAATTGAGCTTGGATCAGTATTATACCGTATTGTGTGTTTCAATTGATTAATTAGGGATTTTTTGGAAGTTTTGAAACTATGGAAAATTAACAATTATGGGTAAAAATCAGAATCCAATTTATATATATGATTTCATTTTTAAAAATCAATTTTCAATTTGTTTTGTAGGACAAAGATTGGGGCAACCTTTGGCAATTTTCAAATCTCCGTGGCGATCAAGCTCAGCATCTAACCGTCAATCTTCCTCCACCAAGTAAGTTAAAATCCACCTGACTTGCATTTTCATGGTTTATTTTTCAATTTTTGAGCAAAAAATAGCTTGCAACGCAATGTTCATAAGTGTTTATGTGCAGGCGCTACTGTGTAACCACAGTAGTAGCGTATAAATGCGATGGGCGCTACTGTGCTGAAGCAGAGTAGCGTCTATACGCGACTATGTAGTATACACAGTAGTGTACACTTTTGCAAACCTACCTACAAGTGCCGAGACTCAAAAAATTTTGGTTTTTTGTGCAGGATGGTCCTTCAATGGAGGGAGAGGGAGCATGAGGACATGGATAGGTTGGCCATGCAAGATCCGGCTACCATCCATGCTCTTCGAAGATGCGGTTTGTTGAAGTTTTATCGAACCGTAAACATGAGGGCCTTAAACAAACTGTTTCGAAGACTTATTCAGTATTGGGATGTGGATACTAACACCTTTGTCGTCCGTGGGCAAACTCTAGAGCTTACTATTGACGACATATATTTCATTACTGGTCTCTCAAGGAGAGGAGATGTAATCAATCTGAAAGGGTCTTCTCGTGTGGGTGTAAGATCTGTGCAAGAGTATGTAAATACATATTGTGTTGCTGGAGCTGAGAAATCGGGAAGCCAAGTCTTGATTTCAACTATTGATGGTCTCCCTTTGAAAGTGATAGTGAGCATGATCAACCGAGTAGCCGGTAGTGCTTCACAACACTTAGCTTCCAGTCACTCTATGCATATTGGTGTACAATGCTTACACGGTCATGTCTATGATTGGAGTACTAGTTTATTGGCAAACATGAAATCTCAATTGACAGGTTGCAAATCCGGCACAATGAAGAATTTTGGGTACGGTAGCATTTTGTGTACTTTCTTCTTTGAGAGGATGCCTGCTATCAGTTTGGGGATGCCTCTACCTCAGGTTAACCCCCCTGAGCCCAAATTAGGCCGTTGGGGTGACATATTCCTCTGCCAGGGTGGTGGGGAAAGTCACTACTGTTATCATACTGATGATTTCTAGGGGTGGTGGGAGAGGCAAGTACCCGCTTTTGAGCAGTTTCCATATGCTAGATTGGATTTCCGTCATGATCCAGAACCGGTGCTTCCTCTAGGTGGAGCCTGGGGAGATATTGGTATGTTTAAATTTTGAGGTTTTATTTAATTTTTTCAAACTTTTTCAAGTATTTGATTTTTATGAAATGAGTTTTGAAGTTGTAATCAAGTGTTATATGCAGATCTTGGGCCTATTCGTCCTGAGGTACATCCTACCATCTATGTGAGGCCAGCTGATATTACTCCAGTAGATGCTATGTTGGGGACCTTGGAAAGAAAAATAAGTTGGTTGACTCACGAAGTTCCTGCTTGTCGGATGGATCAGATACCTATTGATATGCAGGAAGATGTTGTTGGGGTGCCTCCAGCATGGCTTAGGGTGCTGCGGAGGATCGCCAGGCTAGTCATATGCTATCGCAATGCAATAGATGATGAGGAGGTCCCTCCTTCTCCATAGGAGAGGGATACATTCTATGTATATATCTTTCGAGGCTACTATGCCCAGTTTTGTACTTTTATGACATGACTTGATAGACTTGTGACTCAAAAAATCATATTTTTTGATACGGTATCGGCTATATACAGTATTGGTTATTTACATGTGTATGCGTTTTAATTTTATGTGTGCAATGTTGTTTATGACAATGTATGATCCAAATGCCAATCTAACACATAGTTTGCTAATGAATCAGCTAAAGTGTTTAAACTTCTTGGAATGTGTTCATATCTAATAGAATGAAATTGTCTTTCCAAAAGTCTAACTCGTAGAAACTGGCGTAGCAATCCAGGATCCCTAATCTAATAGACACCTGTTAACTGAAATACAATTAATTGTGAGTCAAGCCTTACCTCCAAATGTGAAATGCCATGACTGAGAGCATCTCGGAGAAGTTCTATAACTGCACTGTATTCAGCTACATTATTCATGGTAGGACCCAAACAAACCCCCCTCGAAGAGACAAGTTGGTCAGCGGGTGAATAAATAACCCAAGCTGCTGCAGCCAACTGACAGGTGTGGCGACTGGCGCCATCAGCAAAACCTAAGAAATGTTCGGTTGACATCTGGTACATGAAACGCGAAGCACACATAAGATTACCTAACGAGCATAACAAAACTAGATTTACAAAAATATACAACTATGTTACAAGAAGAAGTACTTCAGCCTAGGCATAGTACTTCTTCAGGTAGAGCCCGTTTCTAGGCTCGGCCAACTTATTACCTTCGTAATCTATCAGTTCATAGGAACCCTTCTTCAATACTTTGGAAATTATAAAAGGTCTGAGCCACCTGGATTTGAATTTGTCAGATCCTAAAGGTTCTTTGTCTTGATCCCAAAGTAGGACCAAGTCTCCTTCAATGAAAACCCTAGGTTTGACGTATTTGTCGTACTGTCCTTTGACTCATTTTTTGTGCACCTCGTTTGTTGTGAGCATGTCGCGGTGCTGCTCATCCAAATGTTCTAAGTGTAACAAACACTCTTCTAGTATTGAAGTATCTGGTAGTAACTGAACTGCTAGTTTTAGCGAAGGAATCTCGCATTCAATTGGTACGACTGTTTCTATCCCATGCACAAGTTGGAAGGGAGAGAAACCGGTAGCAGTCTTAACGTTGGCTCGGTAAGCCCAAAGAGCCAGGTACAGCATGAAGTGCCAGTTATTTCGACTCGCATTAACAGTTCTTTGTAGTATAACCTTTAAAGTTTTATTCACTGCTTCAACTTGTCCATTCTCCTGTGGATAATATGAAGACGAATGTTCTTGTCGAAAACCAAGCATTGTATGCAACTCAGTCATCATGCTATTTTGGAAATGACTGCCATGATCAGTCACTATCTCTTTAGGTATGCCAAACTGTGCTATGATCTGATTAAACATGAAATAAGCGGCAGTTTCTCCATCTGCCTTAACAGTAGGCATTGCCTCTACCCACTTAGTAAAGTAGTCAACGGCAATGATGATGTAATGATGTCCTCCAGCCGAAGCTGGATTGCATGTCATGTAATCAACCCCCCATTTTGTGAAGGGACCTGCTGTAATTATAGGATGAAGAGGAGCTGGGTGTGCCCTCATTTTCTTAGTGAAAAACTAACACAGTCGACAGTGTTTCACTGCTTCCACACAATCTTTAAAGATCGTGGGCCAAAAATATCCGGCACATAGTATCTTCTGAGCTGTTGCCAACCCGGAAAGATGTCCCCCACACGATCCACTATGGGCATCATTTAATACTGCTTCGGCTTCTTCCCGAGTTAAGCAGCGTCGTAAAATAGAATCCACCCCACATCGATATAAAGTATCTGAGATGATTAGGTAGTTCTTCGCATGGCTTTTGAGCTTACATTGTTCTTCTCAAGAAAAAGTGGTAGGACACCTCAAAGTATGGAGATATACTAAGATATCTCCATACCATGGGTCATAGGAAGCGATGAGGAAGATATGTTCGTCAGGGAATGATGTTTCTTCCTGAACACGTTTTAGGTCACTTGGAAATTCTGAGATTAACTCAGCGAACACTAGTGATTCGATTTGGCTGATTGGAATACCAAATCGAATTCCTGTAGGATCACAATCCATTTATTGTATTTCCCATCGATGATTCGTCGGGTGAGAACGTACTGGAAAGGATTAACTTCTACTATCAGAGTAGTAGTTCGTAAATGTATATAGTGACGAAGCCTCCATACCGCATAGACCGCAGCAAGTGCTAACTTCTCAACGTGCGAGTATTTAACCTCAGGGGCTATCAATGCGCGAGAAAGATAGTAGACAACATCTTCTTGGAGCATATCGTCTTCCTGAACCAAAACTATACCAATTGTAGTAAGAGACTCTACCAGGTATAAAAGAAAATCTTTTGAGTAATCTGGCGGGCTCAACAAAGGTGCTGAAAGGAGTGCCTTTTTTAAAGCTTCAAAGGATGCTTGAGCAGCTTCGTCCCACACAAAGTAGGAGTCTTGTTTGAGTAGCCTCATAAAACCTTTGGTAATTTTAGCGTAGTTTATGATAAATTGCCGTAAGAAATTGGACATGCATTGCAGACTTTGAAGTTGTCACAAGGTGCGAGGAGGAGGCAGATTTACAATCGCCTCTACTTTAAGTGGGTCAACCATTATGCCACGATTGGAGACAATGAAACCCAGTAAACGTCCTGATTCGACACAGAACACACACTTATTCGGATTCAAACGAATCTTATATTTTCTGCATCTTTCAAACACTTGTCTAAGGTGGGCCAGATGGTCCCGTCTCTTTCGAGATCGCGCCAGGAGGTCATCCAAGTAAGGTTCCACAATGTGTTTGATATCATGAAAAGAAAAATTCATCGCTCGCTGGAAGGTAGCTCCATCATTCTTCAAGACAAATGGCATTTTCCGATAAGCTAAGGTCCCCCACGGGTAAATGAAAGCTATTTTATGTTGGTCTTCAGGTTTAATTTCTATTTGATTGTATCCTGAAAAACCATCCATGAAAGAGAAAATCTCATGTCCCACACAAGCATCTATAATTTGATCGATAAATGGTGTGGGATAGTTGTCTTTCGGAAAAGCTTTGTTCAAATCCCGGAAGTCAGTACAAACTCTAATAGTGCCTTGCTTCTTATCAACCTGAACGAGGTTTGAAACCCATTCCGTCATATCAATCGGATAAATGAAACTGGCTTTGAGCAACTTTTCAACCTCTGCCTTGATGGCGGCCGCTTTTCTAGGGTTCATGGGATGGAGCTTTTGTCTCACAGGTTTCGTGTTAGGGTACGTCGTGATGACATGATCCACAATGGTTGGGTCAATACCTGGCATCTTGTCATATGACCAAGAAAAAACGTTGTGGAATTCTTTAAAAAGTTTTGTATATAGAGCTATCTCTTCTGGAGAACAGTCTGCACCAATAAAAATGTTTTCCACGACCCCAGGTTTGGTGGAAATGTTGATTGGAATTGTTCTCGATATATTGGCCATATTTCCTTCAGCATAAATAGCTCTCGAAGTAGAAGGAAAAGATGAAAAATCAACCAATCCACCGGGTCTCACAGGGAATTCTCCTCTCTCAATCTTGTCTAGATCTGGAAGCATGTAGGACCTATGATGCATATGTTCCCAAGGTTGGTCCAGGCCCATCATGACTTCTTGGCTTCGTCAGATGGCAAAACCGTATCTAAACAATCGAACGAGTGAGTGGAATTCAGTGACCATGCCGAAGCATAGTCCATATCTGACTCTACAGAGACTGGTGGAGACATGATATGTTCCATTGTAGTGTGTTGTGTTTCCATATAGGCCACTTCTACAATGGAGGGAGGCACAAAAGGTTCTGACGTAGTAGGAAGGATCCAAGGATCAGTTCTTAAACCAACCGTAAATGTTTCGGTAGTAGTACCCACATCATAACGCATAAAAAGAACAGGGGAGGGTAGGTCAAAAGTACCTATTAACGACCCATACAACCCTGCTCCTAAACTCTCTTTAACCGGGGCAGTTTGATCAACTAATGGAATTGTGGTTTCCAAAGAAGTCTGGTTGTTTCTCTGAGTAAAAGAAAGTTGATCGACTGTAATGATCTTACCTTCAAATGGGAACATGACCACTCGAAAAACTACCGATGTAATAGCTCGCATGGAATACGTCCAACTCCTGCCCAATAACATATTGTAATCAAGCAGAGCATCCAGAACTTCTGCTTCAACAACAACTGTCTTACCAGCCAAGGTGACATCAAATGATGGCAAAACTCCATGTGGACGGAAAGTTCTGCCATCAAATGTAGTAAGTAGTGTGTTAGAAGGGGCTAACTCAGGAGAACCTAAAGCTTTCCAATAGGAAATTGACATTACGCAAGTTGAGGCTCCCTCATCTACTACAACTCGTCTGATGGTAATTGGACCATGAAGGACCTCAATCTGAAGCGAAACGTGATAGGGAAACCGGTATTTGACATCAGTCATATCAAATCGCGCAGACATGTTGGAGGATTCTATACTCTCAATAGCTTCCAGAAGTGCATTTCGTTGTAAAGGACAACTCTGCAAGACTTCTAAAGTAGACATGGCACAAGGGGTCTGGACTAAATCTTCAACCACATTGTAGTTAGAAGTAGCCCGTGTGTTGGGATTGTGCGATTCCCTCTTCAAGACACCTTTCGGAATCTTGGGCATTGGGTCCGCAGGTATGTGAAGTGGAGTGGAGGATTCTGGAATCTCCTTATCCTTTTTCTGTGCTTCCGGGGTATAGTTACTGGCTCTAGTTTGCAAAAGTGCATCCGAATTAACCATGTTTATAAATGTTTGATCAACCGTAGCACGTGAAGTGCCCCCATTTTTGGAGGTGCCAGAAGTTGAGCCCTGCCCTTTAGGGAATGGATCTTTCAGGACGACAGGCTTCTTTTCTCTTAAGAGCTTCTGGGCTTCTTCAAGTAGAGGGCATTGGTGAGTAAGGTGGTTCTGCATGCAAAGTTTACAAGGGAACTTAACCTTCTTTTCCTCTTTGTTACCCTCTTCGACATTGTCTTTTTTGGGCTTTTGTTGGTTCCCCTCTCCTTTCTTGCCCTTCTTTTTGTTGTTGGGATGCCGAGGGCCCTTTTGATTTTTCTGGACCTGGTTGACAGGCTCAAAAGTAGAAGGAGAGGTTGTGATGGAAGAAATATTTGCAGTCGATTGTTTGACAGCTAAGGAATGGACCTGTTTGGTCAGTTCTTCGAAGGCTACAAAGTCAACTGAACCCACTATGCCTTCAGCATGTGGTCCAGGTTTCGGTCTACTCGGATTGGTGTTCGATTGTGGTGCATCGGGTATGATCTCATACAGTAACCCAGATTGTGCATACATGAGGTCTAACTGCTGAGTCCGTAAGATGGCTTCTTCCTCATTGGATATTCCAGATGTAGCTACTTCCTTAGAAATATAAGGAAGGAGTGATTTCAAGTACCACTCAAGAAGGAACTCCGGAGGTATGTTGGCCTTAATGAGCCTCTTCCGTCTTCGCCGCTCCTGAATGTGGTCAGATAAGTGAGTGGCTTTATTTTGTCTAAAAGTAGACAAAAGTTATGTTCCGGCATCATACCGAACAGGAAGCTGGAAGTGATTCAAAAAGACGGTTGCGAGATCCCCAAAACTAGAGAATGTTGCTGCAGGTAACTCAATGTACCATTTGGCTGCAGCACCGGTTAAGGTCCTTTGGAACAATCTCAATCTGATGGAATCTTCGTTTAAAGAATTGGAGGAACACCATAAGTGGAAGGTAGTGACATGGTCACCAGGGTCTTCACCTATTTTTCCTTCGAACTTTGGAATGTCCAAAGGTAACTTGGTGGGAACTGATGGCCATGTAGCATTATGACACACAGGATCGTTTGTCAGTTTGGAAAGATCTGGCAAATTTAAAGTCGCCATAAATGGTAGACGAGGCCAGTAAGATGGTACTTGATAAGGGGAACCACCCATCGTTTGACCCATGAATTGTTGGTAGGGGTTTCCCCCAGCCATCTGGTGATAATGGTTGCCCCCGACCATGTGTTGATAGAAGTTGCCACCTACCATCTATTGATAGGGGTTTCCCCCAGTTACTTGTTGGTAGGGGTTACCCCTAGGTATTTGTTGGTAGGGGTTGCCCCCTGCCATCTATTGTTGTACAAAAGAGTTATTAAAATTTCCCCACCCATACGAAAGTGGATTGGTGCTCTGTGGGTTCGTCCACTGTGGCTGAGTATTAGCCCTGCCATATTGCTGGTTGAAAATATTACCCCCTCCCCCTGAGAATAAGGAAAAAGGGACATTACCTGCAGGCATGTTACATTGATTCATGTTTGGTCCTGCAAAGGTATTGAAACTAGTAGAAGCTGATGTGGACGGTGCAGTCATGGTGCCCATGACTGGTATGTTTGCAGAAGCACTTGGTCCTACTACAGGTGTGGAAATCCAAGTACTAGGTATCTGATATAATAGTTGAGAAGTAGGAGGTGCTGCACAGTTGGCTGTACTGCTGGGTCCAATAGTAGGTATAGGGTGGATGCCATCGTTGTCGAACTAGGCATACCTAATGTACCAGTGTTGAAACTGAAAGATGGAGTAGACACAGAGGTTTGTGCCTGACTTGGTGTAGCAGTAAAAGAAGGATTTACTGTGTTAGTGTTCATACATAAAGTGGGAGTTTGGGGAACTCCCTGTTCACCTCCTAAGTTAGACATCAGATGTCCAGATAAGGAATTATCTGCACTGAAATGGGGCTGCTGGAAACCAACAGGTGACATAAGCGGAATTCTAGTATTGGTTAAAGGAGGATTGAAATGAGTGCTATACTCTGCAGAAGTAAGATCTTCCACCTCAACTGTACTAAAGTGTTGCTGATCTGTGGTACCTGGTAGTGGTTCCTCAGGAACCTCAATTTCAAGGTTTTTTGTTACAAGAATTTCTTCAGGAAATTCTGTTTCAGGAGTAATTTCTGAAGAAATACCGAGGTTTACCCGCTGTCATCTAGCTGGCTGTAAAGGTTCTATCCTAAGTGGTGGAAGGTTTTGAAACCTCCTCGATCTATGAAGCTCTTGATTCTCCATGATTATAAATATAAAATAACAGACTAGAACCTAGTGGCCACTACAACCAGGGGGCAAACAGCACGCCAACTAAAAAAAATCCTAAGTATACAAACTAGGAAAACAAAGATGCCTTCCGGAGAAGAGTCTGGGATGATGAGGGCCCAGAACAGATCAATGAAGGAAGAAAGACAGTTACCCGGGGTCCACAATACAATGACTAAGGGTGCAAGCGCTAGAATCACCCAACTGCCCTCCCAAAGACCTGCAAGGGGTTTCCTCCCACGTCTGTCTTAGGTACAATAGATATACCCTCTGTTGTCACCTGTGTATGAACCTAGAGTCAGATACTAAGGATACCACAACACCGAAAACTGTTGGGGGAACAGTCACCGGTCGAATCAGAAAGCGTGGGCAGTGTAGCTAAGCCCGAAACTCGAAAGAGTGCCCAATATGCAATCTGATCCTGGCATATGCTTGAATAGAAAGTAGGAGTATTCCCAACAATTTGATCTTGCAATGACCTACTGCATACATCCCAGGCAAGTTTTGAGTGAGGTGAGTTTACCTGTGATAGTCTTACTACGATTTTTGCGCAATGTGTGATCTTGAGTGGTTTAAGGTGATTTAAACTCAAGATCCTAACCAAAACTAGTTGGTGTAGTGTATCCCTAAAAAGAAAAAATGTTTCTAGATCATTTTATTAACAAATTTTAGGGTTGTTATTACTCAAAAAGGGTAGTTCTTTTGTGTGGCGTGATTATAACAAGAAAACAAAAGTGCATAAAAATCAAAACTTTCTACAACAAAGCTCTTTTCATTTTTTTTTTTTTATATACTTCTTTCCAAAACTGAAAATCTAAGCAAACCTACTTAAAAAAAAAAAATTTGCTTTCTTTTTGAAAGTGTACAAAATATCCTAAGTTATCTTGTAACAACAAAAACAAGTTCTATTTAAACTTAAAATACCAATATTTTTTGCTTTTTCTATAAACGAAAAAGAACTATGAAAAAAATGGAAAGTAAAATAAAACTTATGTGCAATGTGTGTAAGTATGGCTAAAACGTTCTTAGGCTTATAGCTGTCGAACCCTAGCTCGAAAAAGACTTGATCTACAGGTTTTTGCAAAGAAAAAGCCTCTAAACTTGAGAACAAAGTGGGAGAAAACAAAGGAGAAAGACACAAAAGGACTGACCTAAAGTATCTAGCCCTAGCAAGACCACTATGCCAAGCAAAAGTAGACAAGCAAGCTTCCCTACTAACACAAAGAAAATGAGAAATGACTCAGCCTACAGCTGTTCAAAGGCACTTGCAACTAGCAAAAGATAATAAGTCTAGGGAAAATGGAAATGAACCAAAATGGAAGACACCCCAGAAGCTTTAAAACGGACCAAACCCTAAAACAAAGGGTAGGATGAGTAAAAAGTAGACAAACGTCGCCACAAACAGCAGATACAATAGTATACAGGTTTGTAAGCTACCAACAGGTAGTCAGGGCCTAAAAAAGTGGAAGTACTCAACACCAAACACAACCTAGTCTTCCAAAAAGTCACAAACAGTCCAAATGTTCCAAAGGTCAACAAGCGGTTCAAAAGATGGAAAAAACCCAAAGAGAAGGTTCTATGACTTAACCAAAAGTTAAAAACCTTATGCAACAGTCAAAGAGATCCCACAGCAAAGTCAACAAACCACCAAAAGGCTAAAAATCAAGCAAACCAAAAAATAGAATGCTTCAGAAAGTGTACGCTACTGTGCAATAGGGAAAATCGTGCCCTTACAGAGATGGGCACTACTATATATATGGCACAGTAGTGTATGGGCGCTACTGTATATATAGTAGAGTAGTGCTCATATCTCAAAAGATTGAAAAACTGACATTGAAATAAACCAAAAGACTGATGAAAGCAGCAAGAAACAAGCAAGGGATACCTACAGGGTTTCTTAACACATCAAAGAAGTCAAAACAATCTAAGAAGACAAACAAGAACAAGGTTTCCTAGAGCCAAAACTCAACTTTCCCCAGCGGAGTCACCAGTCTGTTGGTGGGAAAATATACCCTATAGCAAGGAAACTAATGCTATCAACTTGGTTGGGGTGATAAGTAAGTGTATTGATGATACTACAGAGATATTTACGAAAAGACATAAGTTGTGAATCTTGAGAACACACCTTTTAATCGAAGTTTGATCCTAGCCTTGACTTCATCTTGTGCTCAGCCTTCCGATCCACTTTCCTTTCTATAAACCTGCAATAACAATAGCTTTCTCAAAGCATTTTGGGAAATATATAAAGTTTGAAAGAAACAAAAACAATGTTTAACATTCAAAATTGACCAAAATTGACAATGTTTAACATTCAACCTTTATTTGTCAAAAGTAAAATGAAGTACAAGTATACCTGATAATGTAGTAGGCTACTGCAACTTGATTCTGGGCTCTTGCTCTTCTCTGGATTGGATGTCTTCAGCCTCCACTCCTCCAATGCAAGCTTCTCTTTATGTCTCAAAGTTTCTCCATTAATTCATCTCATCATCTAGGTTCTAACCCTTCTCCTTTAATCTTCTTTGTATTTATAAGATTGGAGAAGTAGTTCAGGTCGATGTATAGTTGTGGAGGAATTTGGAGGAGTTAGGAAACTACCAGCAACTAATCCTCCTCGAGAAATTAATTTATTTTTTAATCATCTTTTAAGATGTACGCGACTCTTGTTCAGTGGAGTAGCGTATAGGGCGCTACTTTAGTGCTTATCAACTAGTGCTCATTCGATTTTAAATGGTGAGCGCTACTATGCTGAGAAGGAGTAGCGTATACTCGGATATGGGCGCTAGTCTCTTTGAGTAGAGTAGCGCTCATATCTCAAAATGATATTTTTTGGGGTTTTCCAGTAATGTCAGGAAATGGAGTGAGTCAAAGTATCATCCCAGGTCAACATGCTCCTCCATCCAAGTTGTCCTTTTGTGTGATCAACAGCTCAAGGTGATCATGGACGGAGAGGTGCAAGTTTGACCTATAACAAGTAAACATAATTTTTAATACTCATAACATCATTAAATTAGATCCTTTTAACTTAGAACAAGTCGGTATTGGACGAATGTCTTATTATTGAAAAAACCCTAGCTTTCTCTAGTATGACATTTAGAAATCATTCAACACTAAACGAATCCAATAGAAGTTACAAGACAGAGCCCAACCATACACAAATTCTCCCCTTATGTCTACAGATTACCTTTTTGAAACCCTAAGAGAACCAAAACAATGATAGTATCGAAACGAGATTCATGGGAAGCTTCGTGGCCAAACCCTTAAAACTTTCTAAACATTAATTTCTTCCCCATGTTCAGAATTTGAGAAAATACAGTCACGATATCAAATATCTTGTACATTGTATACAACTAAAAACAAAGAAACATATTCAACATCATTATCAAAACACTGGTTTTATAATCCTAATGTAACCATCGCCTGTCATGATACAAAATAGACATCTGAGACTATGTCTTAGTTTTAAGTTTGACCTCTTAAACCCATCGAAGCTATCCACTAAACAAAACCGGTTTAGGGTTGAAAGCACATCACGAGGTAGTAGACTTTGGCTCTCAGCCATTAATAGAACACCACATTTTACAAAAATAAAACATTAAATTAAACTAACACAGGTTTTGGAGCATCGCTCTCAGTTACAATGCACACAAATAGTATTAAGTTTAAGGAACCACAATCTTTCATTAACCAAAATAGCTGAGGGTTAAAACCCTCTCGACAATATTATATTCTTAGAAGTATTCACATAAAGAAACGTTGTAAGCTAAAATGCCGAAGTGGGTCAAGGATTCTATCCTCCCCAGTCTGTCATTCAGCTCACAAACATCACAACATAAGTTACATTTCCACAGCCAGACATCGAAATGAAGTATCAGCTAAAACCAAAGTAAGGACCAACAATCACCGAGCTGAATCCTACAGGGAAAACCACCGAAGCTTACTGGTTCTAACATGGTGGCCATCACTCAACCTCGAGCATGAAAACCAAGAGCCGAAGAACACCTACCACATAAGTACTATATGGTTAAAAAGGCATTAAAGGAAGTTCATTAAACGAAATAACAACAAATGCAAACTTAATGAACCAACAGAAGCAACAAGTTTCGAGACCAGTACATTACCTTACAAAACGAACCGGGTGACTAAAACTTAGCATGGCCACACTCGACGAGAACCCAAGCCAAACCACCTTAGCAAGTCAGGGAATGATAAAAACAACCCCGAGAGCTCACTGTGGAAAAACTTGCAAGCTGAAGTTCTCGGTATCGAACCCTGTAGAGGTTCCTCCTAAAACAACTCTGTAAACCCTAAATTGTTGTATCCTCTCCGCCTCTCCAAATCCCTCCCCTTTCAAAATGAATGCAGTTGTTATGCTCTCGTCCAGGTAAGCCCGAGCAGTTGGGGCTAGGATCATTTCCAATTAAAACCACATGAAGTTTGGCCATGTAGTATGCCATTAGACTCTCCACTCAGAACCACTTTAATGCTCTTTATTATCACATCTACCAAGCACATCATACCTATCAGCAAATTTTATTAAGTCAAGGTTCTAGTTTTTATAAGCTACGACTATAGTATAGCATGGGTAGAATTAACCTAAGGTCGAAACACGGTTTATCACCCAAAACATTACATTGAGTTTCCATCGTATCATGTTCCAAGCTAAGGTTATATCATTTAAAAATACCACTATATTACAGCATAGCAACGTTATATTATATCAAAGTATCAATGCTTGATAAAGACCATAATGCACTTTATTGAAACCATAGTATAAATTATTATCACATTGATCTATGACTATGGTATGAATGACTATAGAAAAGCGCTTGTAGTGTATAGTCACAACCAAAGACTATCAACAAAGTATTGTATTAATATTATTTTCTAGGTTATATACATAGTGCATAAGAGATAAGGTTAGCTCTAGGATTATAATACTAATATCTAAGCATAGACTATGTAATAATCCATGCATGTTATATTCTAAGAAGCTAGCTCTACAACAAAGAAATTCCATTACTATCCAAGATAATCTAGTACAAGGAAAAGGTGAAGATAACAATCATATATTCTGAGAGTTGAATCATTTTTGAAATTACATAAACCACTTGAGAAAAACTAAAAGTTTAGCTAGGATAGATCTCACCGGAACTATTTAATATTTAGTATATTCCTTCTTTAAACATTGAAGGATAACGAAAGCTAAACAGGACTTCGTTATACGTTTAAGACAACATTTCTCTTACCTATAATCTACAAACAGAAGTTCAATGCTTTATCCAAACAACTAAGTAAGCTTCGGGGTTTCCATAGGACCCCTTCATCATCAACAAACAAAAGAACACAGTTAGCACATATAAACAATAGCTATAGCAAAGGGAACCTTTGAAGCATCGACATCATTTTGACGTAATCATAAGTAATCATGAGAAGTTTAGTACACATGCTTGAAGCAAGAAAACATCCAACAACATCTTTGGGTCACATAAACACTTTCCACACATGTCATAAAATGATAGAAGTCCATGATCCCTATAACATTTTATTTTAGTATGACATTTAGAAGATCAGATAAGCATTTATTACATTTATGCATAGCAAGTATAGCAAATAATGCTATGTTGATTTTTTTTATTTTTTTTGACTTTTAGGATGTTACAAGTAGGCTATGTATCAAATCTTCCAAGAGTTCTCAAGCTCTTGCAACTCTTCAAAACTTCTCATACCCCAAAATACCCAAAATTCTCCATCCTAGAATACTCTCACCAAAATAATCTTTAAGAGAAAAAGAATCTCCCTCTTTCCACTCTCAAGTCTCATATTTATATCAAAACTCCTCATCATCTTCCTTATCCATCAATCAATAAATTCATTTTCTCCAAAATATAAAAATTTGATTTAAATAATTAAAATATTAATAAACATGGATGCAAAGTCTCACTTGTCATGCTTCCATTTTAATGCAACTATGACAACCATTTTCTAAAAATTTGTGCAAATCCTATCTATCCATTTATTTATATTATCCTTTCATTCATAAGTCAAATAATATATTTTCATATACTATATTATACTATGACATATTTTATATTATATGTATATAATTATATATGCTATTTTAATAATCCAATCAATTTATATAAATCTAAATCATATTAAACAAGTCAACAAACTCATACTTTCAACACACAAGTAATGCTTTCATCAATTCATGAACCAAGTTACTAATAGATAATATAATCATATTAATTTATTCAGCGATCGACCAATCATAGTAATGTACTCACGAATTGATGTATGCATGGACAGTGCACATGGCTTAAGCATGTGTACTAATAATCACATTTAATGCTCCTAATAGATCATTATTACGTGCTCACACACAACATATAGAAGAACAATTAAACATTGCATCATTCATCATTCATAATCATTCATACATAAGCAACAAGACAAAATTAGATAAACATAATGATGAAATCAAGCATATAATAATGATGGTTAATAACAATCAAGAACACCATCCAATCCATCATTGGTACCATCCATCCCATCAATAATCCAACCCCCTAATCAACACTACTTCCATCTCCTAACCTCACCATCCCGTCCTCTGCTGCAATATACTATGGCGTTGACTACACGACCTAACCACATATAGAACCCGTAAGCGGAAGTGTCGATCAATGTTGACTCCAACCCAGTCGGCAGGGGTTCCCATCACTAGCGACATCCGATCCACTGCGATCTCCCTAAGCACCGGCCCATAAAGGTTTTACCCCATCTAGCAACACCTGCAAAGCAGATGAGGTCTCACCCGAGATGTTCAAGGGAGAGTCGACTGAACCATGTTTCCGCCGAATGAAGGAGGATGTTTGTGGCAACAATTACTTAAACTTATCAATACATTCAAATATAGATCTATGCATTCAAATCTAACATCATTCATATTCATAACATCATTCAACAGGATTTTTCATCGCAACAAGTATAACCATAAAGCATTAGCTGTAGCAAGAAAACATAGCATCATTCATGAATCGTAACATGCATTACCATAAAAGATACTCAGGGAATTTCACCAAATAGTTCCGTCATGTCATATTACTTCAGCAAAAACCCTGATACAATATCTCTGCAAAAACACAGATCTCACAGACACATCACAAGATCAAATCTCACTTTCACATTCAACTTCGGTTCTTGATCTGGCTCATTCTTGGATATCTAGCACATATGACTCTATGACTATAAATAGGCTTTCACCTTTACATTGCTTGTCCACTTACTAACAATTTCCTAACCGACAGTTTGAGCAATTGACCCAAAATCTAATTGACGTGGTCAAAATGAACCAAAAACCCGCATACTGCGGTACAATTAACCCAAAATTACATAACATATGGTCCGACGACCCAAAAACCTGCATTCTGTGGTACAATCGACTCAAAAATACATAGAGTAATCTCCTTTGCACCCAGGTTTCTACCTTCCAGGACATCTTTTGATGTGTCGTAGCATCAACAATGCTGCGATGCTACCTTACCAAACCGCTTGCCAACAGGCCCCCAACGCAATCTTCTGGCTCACCCTCAAGCCACATCAGCAAGACATAGTGTTTTATGTGGTCTTAACTTTGAAATCCTTGTACTACTGCTCGACTATTGTCACCTGTTCCTGTGCCGCTGTCGCCACCTCCTGACTATCAATGACATCCTGGGTAGATGGGTGCTTGGTGAGCTTCGCGGCCACTTGTTGACAACATTCCTGCACTGCCTGGAGAACTTCGCCAGCCTTTGTCATGAATTATCCACCAACATTTTGGAACTCCTCTAGTTGCAGAACACGCTTATTCTATCGCTCGTCAGCCTTGATGACACGCTGCTGCAGCTCTTTTAAGTCCGCGGACTTGGAAACTTGCTCCATGAGTGGCATCATGTGCATCGCCTCCTTGAGCATCACCAGCTGCCCCTCCTCTTCCTGCTAAAAATTCATCAATTGTTCAACCTGCTCATCCTGAACAATTCAGCTCCAAAACTGCACAATGTCGGCTATGAGCTTCATGGCTACCATTTCCAGCTCTGCCATCTGTATTGCTATCTCCTCCATAGCTTGTTTGCAGTTGTCCACTTTTGCTTGATGTGTACCGAGATTCACTAGAGCTTTTAACTCCTGATTATTGTGCCGCAACTGGACAATGACAGTGCCTAGTCACTGCACACATTGAAGCACATGTAAATCTGCAATGGGCTCCGACACATGTTAACAAGCGTCAGCAACAACCATCTCTACCCACACACTTTCGTCTCACATATGGGCCTTCTCTACAATGAGGTGGTTCTGTTCTTTCTTTAGTTCTTCGATCTATCGAGCCTTCTCAGCTCGTTCTCTCTTGATTTCCTCTTCTAGCTCATCCATAGCTTTTCGTGCTGTAGTAGCCCTTCCTGTTAACTCTGCGATTTCTTCCTACACAGCTGCCTTTCTTTCCTACAACCGTAGACACTTACCACTAATATCGTGCATTATGTCCGCCATTTCCCAGCTAGCGACCGTCTGCACAATTGTCAACCCTTGTGCTGGCAACGCATTCATGTTTATGGTCACTTTCTTCAACTGCTATAGCAAGGCGTTCAAAGCCTCATCGTGAGTCACAATCGCAGTTGGGGGAATCTCCACATTCCTGACCCTTGGCTTGGTGCTGATTGTGCCAACTGGCTATGCCACTACTTCTTCAGGTGCTTTCCTTGAAACCATATCGCACAAGGAGTCCATATGAGCAGTGAGCTCATGGAAACCTTCATCTGTCTTCATTGTCATCTTGTGAGTCGCTGTGGTGGATGCATCAGCAATTTCTTTTATTAGTCGTCTCAACTGCGCTTTCGACGACAGGGGTAGCCCACTGATTGTCGCAAGGTACTGGTTCCATTTTGTTCTATTTTATTCAAGGGCCTGGTCACTATCATCATCTGTCGGTGTCTTTACTAATTCTTGACCTGAGTCATGATGACTCTGTTAGTCTTGCACCGATATCCGATCATCGGGGCCTTTCACCAGTTCGCCAGCCTCAATCTCCGCTAACCCCATGGGTTTGCGCCATTCTGGCGGCCAATCGTTCACAATGGCATCCAACGCTTCTATCGTCACCTTCTAAAAGGTCAATAACCATTGCTTACTGTAATGTCCCTAAAAACAGTAG